>CM060965.1:111932187-112224687 GCA_030765045.1 Tenodera sinensis | reverse complement strand
GTGATATTCGTGAAGTTTAAACTGCACTATGAACGTTCTGGATAATACTTGAACATTAATCGGAAGGATTGATCAGATGTAAATTGATTTTTATAATAACGACGGATCTGCCATAATTTAGTGGATTATTTAGCGATGTGAAAAGTGTAATTATTACTGTTAGAGAAATGCTTATTAATTTCAGTAAAGAGTAGGCAAAGTAACCTCTAAGTTTATATAAAAGTAGTTCATCCGTATCGCTCCCGGGATAGAGCGATAGTAAAGAAAATATATTAATCGCTGCAAAGTTGCACCAACGTATGGCTAGTAGAGTAATTAATTGCTACACAGTTTAGTAATAAGTACCTGGGCGACCGAGCTTCGGTCGTCGTTTCCTTTTTTTAATCGTGTTTTTTTTTTCTTTGGGAGGAGATACTTATTTAGATAAACTTGAAAAGCAAGATGTTAACTAAATATAAATTTTCATCCTAATTGTTGAAGCCGTTTCCATGACGAGAACTTTAATATACTGGCTGGTTTGTTGAAATTGGCCCAATAACAGAGAAATTATGGCCAAAATAAGGTTTAGACTAATTGTGACCGTTACGCGTAGACTAAGATAGCTAAGTGAACTTTTGTTAGGTTTTCTGAAAGCTATTGACGAGACCTTTAATATATTGGCCTGTTTGTTGAAATTAGCCTATTAACATAGACATATGGCCAAAATAAGGTTTCGACTAACTGTGACTGTTACACGTAGACTAATATAGTAAGTCAACTCGCTTTAGGTTTTCGGAAAGCTCTTGACGACACTTTTAATATCCTGGCTTGTTTATTTAAATTGGCCCATTAACAAAGAAATTATGGCCTGATAAGCTTTTGAGTAGCTGTGACTGTTACGCGTAAAATCGCGGTTTTTTTTTTTCAGGAATGAAACCTATATAGATAATCTTAATAAGCAAAACTCTGTCTGAATACAAAATTTGATCGAAATCGCTAGAGCCGTTTCCAAGTTGCGCGGAATATATCTATATGCAAGAATTGCTCGTTTAGATATATAAGATTATAATAATTACAGACTAATAATAATTAATAGTAACAATAACAATAATAATGTAAATTTTCTCTTCATTTAGTGTGGCAATAAAAGAGTAGCGATTAAGTTCAGGCTACATTGATGTTGATTGCTGCTGGTGTCTGTTTCTATCGATGTGTATCACCATAGTAAAGTTTGTGGATCCTAGACCTTGTTAACGCTCCCTGTCGCCCATTTAAATACATGTACTATTTTGCCGCTATGTGTATCGAAAGTAAATTAGCTATACATTAACTATAGTAGTATTAACTTCAAAATTGAAAAGACCCATTGCTGTGTTTCTCTTTGTTCTCAGTGTTTTTTTTTTTTTTACCCTTGAGCATTGCATTGCCTATTGATTTTCCATCCTAGGTTTATAACCGAGGACATGTCTGGGTATTCTTTCTTCTCGGAATCTTAGAACATCACTAGCATTTTATGTCCATGTTTATTTAAATGCTCTACAACAGACTTTATCAAGCTCTTCTCTAATTCTCTCTTTTCTTGTATTGTTATGGAGTTTGATAAAACCGTTATAATGATTGGACGCCAAATGTAAAGTTGTCATGGCACTGCAATTTACAACTACCACAAAAATCTTGTTTCGGCCTTGCAGAAATGCAACGGTATGTGGACCGCTTCTTCTCATGGGTCCATGTCTAGAAAATCTAAATTAACCCAAACAAATGCTAGTCCATTCTTTTTACCAAGCGCAATCACGTGATCAAATATTGCACTGCCGTCAGCAAGTCAAATACCCAGGTCAAGTCACCTTAGATACCGCCTGCGGTGCCGTAGTAGTAAAAGCGGGCGTTAAACACTACATCACATTAAACCATTACCCCCATAAAATCCTCTCCGCTCTCTTCCGCATCTCCAACGGTATCCTACCTTTAAAAAAAAAAAAAAAAAAAAAAAAAAAAAAAAAAAAAAAAAAAAAAAAAAACCATCAACTAGCCAAAAGGCAGAGTTAAGAAGAGCTTCCTCAATAATATGGGCGCGAATTAAGAGACACTAAAACTCCATAATACCCAATATTGGCACAGGTGAGCCGAAACACCGCAAACATGCGAGTATCCAAATGTTATAGAACAGCCACGGCTCACCAACTCCGGGCGCCCATCCACCCTGGTCGCAAGTCACAATAAATTTTGGCAGAGGCCGCCGCCACTGGCAACATGGGACACCACAAGTTTAAGGGACAGAAGTACTCCCCGCTAAAGTACACCTCAAAAACGTGAGATTCCTTAACTAAGAGCCAATTCCGGGTTTCCAGCCTATTTTACAAACTATAGCAACGCTATTCAATAAATACCTCTGATAAAATGGACCTATCATATGAGTGCAGTACAACTATAAAGAAAATGGCGAATTGTACCCAGAGCTTGGGTTGGATGCAAGAAATTAGGGTACGCGCCACTTCCACAATGGAACCGTACATTCAAAACGCATATGTTATTAAATAACGGTTTATATAAATTGTTGCGTAAGCTATGTCTCGCAAAACTCAAATAACATGCATAATACCTTTTTCTATTTAAATAACAACATTAAAAGGCGCAGCAAAGGTTAAAACTGTTATAAAAGTCTAAATTAGGCACGAAAAGTCACGAAGTGGCAATGGCATAACGCCTGGCATGCAGGTTCTACAGTAGAACTTGGAATATGCTTTCAGTCAAGCGTCCAAATAGTCGGATAGAATTATAACTGTGTCCTGTGCGATAACCTCAGGGACACGGGTAGTGTCTCGACGCGGTACAATTGTTTTTTCTGCTCATCAAAACTTGGAAACTGAATTCACAATAATTTTGAAGCCCTGACAGTTTAGGACATTGTAATTGAAATTGTTTTGGGTTTGTATTTTGTATTAGAATAAATATAATGAATTCAGCCCCATTAGACTAGCATGATGCAGTGTGTTGTTATGACGTCGACTCCCTCCATTCTCCACGTGTATGCTGTCACACGATATTTTTATGACAGTGCATTCGAATACACTGATACGCTTTTGATCCACGGAGGAGCAAGAGCCAAGCACAAGCACCTCAGCATCTATACCAGGAGGGATACCCTTGTATACCTATAACAACAATATCATAAAATGGAACTAAAACAATTAGGAATTAAAATAACAACAGCTTTAAACACAGTAATTTTTCAACCAATCTTATTAGAGAATATTACATGGTAAAAAGAATTAGCACATCAACCGCCGCCACAGCACACGGATTACTTACGAATCGTGCGCTCGTTTCAACTGAGCTACCTAGAACTTCAGAAACAAATGTTCGTTTAACATCTATGTGTTAAATAGTTGGATATAATCTAGCATAGGGCTGATATTTTCATGTTATGAGGATTGCATAAAACTGGAAAATAAGGGGCAGCTAACTCACCTGGTATAAACCAAAAGGACTATACAAAAATATGAACCTATTAAATTGTAGTCTGTAGGCCGAGGCACATGTATCTGCACCTTTATGAATGCAGAAACCTCTATGAATAAACAAATCTGTAATCTGACACTACCCTGCTTGAGACCTAAGATGACTGAATCGTAAATGGGCTAAGCTAAGGCAATAACGCCTAAAATCTCTAACACTTTAAACACTACTAATAATTCTTTCATGTATAAAAAAGGCTTTCCTTTAGGCTGCATATCGACTGGTATTCCAGATATGAGATCTTTTACATGCTATACCGTCTGAGTTTACTTCGTGTTAAGATTCATTAATCTAAGATCCTGACTTGGTACTTTCATTATTTAAAATGGTTTAAGAAGGAAAGTAGCAACGAAAGAAATTAGAAAATTAGAGGAGACCTTGATTAAGCCTCCACTAGAGCCTTTAAATTAACAGTACCTTTTTAATTGTGTACATATAAATTTTCATCTTAATTGTTGGAGTCGTTTCCGTGATAAGACCTTTAATATCCTGGCTTGTTTGTTGAAATTGGCCCATTAACAGAGAAATAATGCCCAAAATAAGATTTAGAGTAACTGTGACTGTTACTCGTAGACTAATATAGCTACGTCAACTTTCTGTTTCTAATAGCCATAGAAGAGGACTTTAAAACGCTATTTCGTTTGTTGAAATCAATCCATTAGAAGAGAAGAAAAAGTCAAAACAACGTTCAACTGCTCTGTAGAAGCGGGAATAAAAGATGTTATTTCTTTTGTAAAATCGTGTTTTTTCAGGAATGATATCTATATAGTAAATATACTTAAAAAGCACCTTATCCAAATGCAAAATTTGATCGAAATTGTTAGAGCCTTTTCCAATTTGCTCGTTTAAATATATAACATGACGTGTAATGTAATTAATTTTCTAACATTTCTAGAAAAAGAGCTACTCAGATATGTCTTCAATCATAAAGCTTGGGGAGGAATGTATAGTGCAATACCAGAGGAAAACTGACAATGAGGCTCCTATGTAAATTTTTATTGGATATGTTGTTCACATTGCTTGAAACTATTCTTTTTATTAACACCATAACACCCTCGAGCAGACAAATACAACAAAACCGTCCGTCAAAAATATAAAAAGCTCGATGAATATGTCCATGATGGCTAGTTAGCCAGCAATGCATAGATAAATAACATTAGTAAAACATAATAAAATAAAGCCTGAAATAAAGAAATAAAGTAATAAATTATATTACATAATTCTGCGTTTTAATAAACGCAGTTACAGCTACAATCCGTCATGCTCTGTTTGTTCTCCTCTGCAATTCCTCTACTCACTGCTGTAAGGCACATATTCAGCTAACTATGAAATTTAAATAAATGTCAACGTTTGTGTTTAATGTACGAACTATTTTCATAATAAAAATATGGCTAATGTATTTGTGTTCTGCATTTGTTTTATCTAATAGTTTTGTGCCCTCACTTTTGTATGTATTTTATTCAAGCGCAGTAAGGTTGCTGTATAGCCAGTGATCAAATGCCAAATACATAAGTAATCAAATAAAAAATAAGAACCTCAGCAGAAACTATATTAGGGCGAATGGATGGTCTCAGAAGACTGATCCTTGTGGAGACCGATTCAACAATAAACAGTATATCAAACGAGAATAACAATTTTAAGGTAAGGGTTTACTCTATAGTTCCTAGACATACTAATCTGATGTGTTGCACTTCCATACCAATCTCTGCTCTAGCACTAACTACTCTTATAAATCTTCTTTATCTTCATGTTAGTCGAGATAACCATTTGCATAAATTACCTTATTGCTCATTTTCTTGTATGTGCAAGGAGTGTTGGAATTCGGTAGGCTTTGAGTGATAGTCAAAAGTTTTAAAGTTTTGAAATTCCGTTCTCTTTGCACGACAAAGATATAAAAACTGAATAACGATGTTCCATTTGACAGAAGTATAAATTCTCCAAAACTGAGACAAATAATTAGGCATATCTAGGAAATGGTTCACTCTAAAAAAAATTATTTCGACATAAATTGTGTATTTTAGCAACATCTATATTTCTTGTATAGTAAGATTTGGTCTATCTCTTATAGTTTACCAATTATGCAAAATTCATCAAGACGAAACAGGACTACGTGGACTATAGCCAGAGTATTCAAAATATACTGAATAAAAATATCTTAAACATATAGCATTTTAATCAAAATCCTTAGAGCCATTTTCGAGAAAATTAAAATTGTCAACAAATTTTGCCTGCAAAGGGTAGTGTAAGGTGGAAGAATGTACTTTGAAATCTTCGTGTCGCATCCTTGAAAGATATTAAACTTAACTACAAACCTCTTTTAACCGACTTTTTGTTTTTGAGTTATGTTGTTTACAAAATGACAGACACACACACACATACATGTTGTCGCATTTTAAGGCCAACAGCACTTCTGAGCTGTTCAGAACTTCCATTTGAAATCTACAAGGCATAACTTTGTCATGCTTCTTTTAGTTTAAAGAATGTGATTTTCCTATTAAGAGCAAAATACAGCTCTCTTTACTGGAATTAAATAAGGTGCCAATTAAACGAAAGAAAAATGTAGGTATATGACAAATACAAGTTAAAAATGTCCAGCAGTTGGTATGCAGCGATAGCAGAACTTCATACAATGCTACTACCACATTACACAGTTACATAGCTGATGCAATTTGTTAAAACTGTCAGTATTGTATATACCACTCATACTATCCTCTCTGGCCTGTTTTATTGCGAAATAAAATCCTGTTCAGAAAGAGTGACATTTTCAATCCCCTCGCCTCAAATGAAAGCCACTTCGTAAATTGCTCAACAGAGTCAATCGGAATAGTTTGAGAGGTTTTGAAACCGGATTTATTCATTTTACCTTCGGTAAAAATGTTTGCAGTTAATCCTATTCCCTACACACGCCACACTGGTAACTTAGCCTTTAAAACTTGCGTATTTTACTAGGACAGATATAAAAACAGCCAAATTCATCTCTGTAGAGGATTTCAGTATGAAATAACAAGAGGTAGGTACAACATTCAAGGTTTTGAATTTATGGCTATGCCAGTGATATTAGTTATGGGCTATGGCACAAAATTATGAGACATCAAACAATTTAGAGTGAATTCGAAGGATCAGTAGAAGTGTGAACTGGTCTGATATACCCACTAACAATGAAACATAGAACAATTTTATTTTAACTAAGCCTTGTGTTCACTGCAATAATTGATGAAGGAAGCTACATTAACCAAGTGCTAAACTATTATAAACATAACAGGAATGCAAATGTCATAAACACAACTAAAACAATACGAAACTCATAACCTTTGGTTCCATATTTTCGCTGGAATAGTTTATTAAAAGTAATCCATAATGCAGTTTTTATTATAATTATTTTTATTAGTAAACAACAAACAAAATTATTAATAAAATATACAGAGGGCAACAAACTGTGAAATATGGAAAGAAACTATGTATCAATTTGATGGTTTAGTTTACAAACAGGAATATTGACATAAAATATAACATGCTTTCAGATTTCCAGATCAATCCCTTGAGTATTTGAACAGAAGAAGCAAATTGATCGTTTTAATAATCTACAGCAAAATCTCCTTGTGGTGTAGTTTTCAAAATTTAGAAACTAAATTTCAATTTTACGCTCCATTCATAGTTATCTTACTATTTGTCAAATGAATTGTAAATGAAATATGAATTAATTCAGAAAAAAGTAATAGGTAAACAATTTATGCTATTATTCTTTTCAATTTTGATGTTTACCTTCCTGAAAATTGACAGCAATTTTTTTTTATTTAAACATTTGCAAAATTACAATCTGTTCAATAGCTGAACAATAAGTAAGAATGATAACATATTACTTTTACAAACTTTGGCCCATTGGCCATAAATTTGCTTATAATTTGGGTGCAAATCTGTACTGCAATTCCAAGACTTGGTTTCTCTGTAGTCGGCTTGTTGTGCTGCTGCTGCTGTCACGTAGATTTATTGCCAGTGTACTGGGATGACTGTAGAGACGCTTGTGGTAGGACAGGCTGTATGGTGCAATTTCCTGTTTGATTGTTAGGAGTTTAAAATCGTGGTAGATGTACTTATTACTGATGTACCAGGGGATCTTACCAATGGTTCGCAGAGTTTTGGATTGAAAGCGTTCTAGTATTTCGATGTTTGAGTTGCTTGCTGTACCCCATGGTTGAATTCCATATGTCCAAATTAGTTTCAGTATAGTTTTGTAGATGATTAGTTTGCTTGTCACTGAGAGTTGTGATTTAGGTCCAAGAAGCCAGTGCATTTTGGAGTATTTTAAATTTAGCTGTTTGCGTTTGGCGCATGTGTTTTTTTCAGGTGAGTCGTCTGTCAATGTACATCCCTAGATATTTCAAGTCTTGTGCTTCTGGAATAATCTGATTGTTAAGAGTAACAGATGGACGTGAGCGCTTATGGAGTGTAAATGTTACGTGGTGACTTTTAGATTCATTAACTTTAACTCTCCACTTCTTAAGCCAGATTTCGATTTCAGAAAGATGGTCTTGTACAATTTGGGAAGCAGTAGTAGGATCTTCATGAGCTGACAGAAAGGCTGTATCTGCAAAAGTTGCTATAGTTGTGTTTTCTTTTGTTAGTAGGTCAGCAGTACACAATATGTATAGAATTGGTCCTACTACACTACCTACACATAAAAATGATGTGGCAAAGATTTCTTCAGCTTAAACTTTAGTCCAGTATGCCAAACTTTATCAAATGCCTGACTAACATCAATAAATACTCCTGAGCAGTACAGCCGTCGTTCAAATGCATTGACAGCAATAACTTTCATTTATAGTTTCTTGGGAAAATTTCCGAAGTAAATGGAAAAGTTTGCATCGCAGAACCAATTTAACTGACAAAGAGCGTTGATCCGTGAGGGGAAAAAGAGTAGAGAGATGATTTTGGACTTCCAAATTACCGCTCCTGTGTAGGGTAGCACTTAAATGATTTTAGTGTGGTCACCATTACCTATATACCCATACCTGTAATGTTAAAGAACTTCCGACAACTTTCACAAAACCATCTTAACTGGTAAAACAAATGTGATGTGCAAAGCTTACATTACTTTACGCAGTGCTTCAGCGGTGTGATCCGATTCGAATTTTTAAAAAGTTCCAATTTGCCACCCTTCCTGCTGTTTCATCCTTGCCATAGCAGTGGTCTCTCGCGGGCATATGCGACTTTCTTACTGAGGTCTGGAAGATCTTCCTAAGTTGACCTTCCTTGGGATTCTTCCCTGCCTCTTTTTGGAGGACATTTGTGTATCCCCTTCATGCACTACTTGATGACGTCATCTGTTCACAAGTTGGGTTCTAAGTGACGAGCAATTATACACAATTTCTATAGCAGAAGTGGCAAAATCCTCTTCCGTGAAACACTCTACAGGTCCTAATTATTTCATAGGTGCTCACAAGAGTATTTCGCTGTTCATATTATATACGATTTGTGTATGCACTTAGCATTAATCACATTAAATGTCTGTCTAGAAAAGACTTTACATCAAGGAATACAACACTGGTAACCGCAACATTCGAAAATACGTTTAGAGCAGTAATAAAATTAGGACAATTCTGTTTCTCATGCACTCGTTAGAAAAAAGAAGCGCTAATTTCCGAAATTATTGTGTAAAGCAAACTTAAACCTGAGAAAACTAGCATAATAATGACTTTTTGAAACGCCAAAGTTTGTAAATAATGTTGAAGCATATTTTCTTCCAATGATTTCTATTAATTTCTCCTCTCAGTGAGTTGTATCTGTTTTCTATGTTCATAATTATATCTTATTATTACGAATGAAGATAACTTGAAGACCATCTTAAGTAATATAAAAAGCGGGACATTTCGCGCGCGCGTGTGCGCACATACACAAAAACACACACACACACACACACACACACACACACACACACACACACACACACTCACACACACACACACACACACACACACACACACTCACACACAAGCACATAGTAACAAATGACAATAAACTCCGGATACTTTTTCTGTCACTTTATTTTTCTTCTAAAGCAGAAACACGAAAACAATCATTTCATCATTAACAAATTAGCAAAATGTGCTGTCCTTCGCGACCTTGGAACTCACAGCTGTTCAGTCCTCTCGTAACCTTGACACACACTAGCTTTTTAGTCTTTGAGGTCTCTAACTGCTGACTTGGACGATTACATTCACTAAAACTGCAATAACTCCGACGGGACGTATCAATGTCCCAAACTGTCTCTGTCGATACATACAGTTCTCTCGAAGACGACTGTACACACACACTGCTTACAGCTGCCTCTTTCAACACACACACACACACACACACACACACACACACACACACACACACACACACACACACACACACACACACACACACACTCACTCACTCTCTCTCTCTCGTCACGCAAGCTTTTATAGGAGAGAATGGCGTAGTACGGTTTTTTATTGAAATTCGCCTTTTCTTCTCGAACTCTTTTCAACTAAGCAGCAGCCTGAAGTCTGGCGAACATTCTGGAAAACGCTTTGTCCTGCTGTACTGTGCTTCAAAAGGTTACTGAAAAACTTAAGGAAAAGAAGAGTAGACAGAATAGAGTAACCTTCGGCTAGGAACCCATGTTGCCAAACACAATCCCGAGTCAGTACTAATAATATTCTGTTAAATCGTAATACACTTTATTATGCACAGAGTTCAGTACATACAAAAGATGTTCAAACACACCACCACCACACTGAATACAGGCATTGCACCGTGCAAAAGTTCACCAGATGCCAATATTTCATAATAAGTTTAGCTTGCTGTGCTTTTATGTCTACAACGGAATGTGTAAATGCATAATGAAGAATTATGTGAATTGACTGGAAGCATATAGAAGAATAAGATTATATAAGAATAGTTTGTAGAACGGTGGGTACAGAAGTTCATGTGAGTAAACACATGTGGCTTATTTCATGTACTTTGTGGCATACATGTTGAAGCTGGCTAACCCGGACGGGTTTTTAAGTTGTCGCGTTACAAAATATCCTGGAAAAAATCTTATGTGTTGAACTTACATGATTTTCTCTACTCTTGCACTAACTGTTCTTGCAAACTGTTATTCATGTATCTTCTTGCTAGTCAAGATAAACATTTGTAGAAATTATCTTATTGGTCATTCTCTTGGAGGTGCAAGGGGAAAATCGGAATGCAGTAGGCTTTGAGCGATAGTCAAATCTTTGCACGGCGAAAGAGATAAAAAATTGAATAACGACCTTACATTTGGGAAACGTTTAAGTACTCCAGAACTCACATAAATAACAAGGAATATCTCCGAAGCTGTTCACTCAACAAAAAATGCCTTGGGACATTACTTGAGTGTTTTAACCAGATCTACTTTTTCGTGTTGTAAGATTTGTTCTATCTCTTACGGTTTACCAGTTATGCAAAAGTGATCAAGAGCAAACAGGACCACATAGTCTATAGCCAGAAAATTCAAAATATACATTTCATTTCCATCCTAACACCAGAGAAAATCTACTTATAAGAGAAAATCCATTGGAATTGTTGCAACCTACCTTCAGTTTGGAATTAATAGAGGAAATAAGTAAATCAGGCACACCAAAAGAAATACAAAAACTTCTAGCTCTGGAAACAATCAATACTAGATATCCCACAGAAGAATGGCTGTACATATCTGATGGATCCTCCACGGAAAGCCTTACTGGAGCTGGAGTTACGTGTTCACATTTTTCCTTTTATCATTCTGTTGGCAGAGACACAACAAATTATGATGGAGAAATAGAGGCTATACACATTGCTCTCCGACAATTATTAAATCTTCCCTTAAATAAACTTAACAAGACAGTAATTCTTTCAGATTCTAAAGCTGCAATTCAGGGAATATGTTCAAATACTACAAAGAAATCAAAAAAAAATTAGAGAATGCTACAAAATGTTAACACAACTCCAAAAAGTTAATAAGACTGTTCATCTCCAATGGATTCCAGCACACTGTGGAGTCATGGGAATTGATGCTGCAGACTCACTTGCAAAGAAAGGCACAACAAAAAAACAAAAGTCTAAATTCAATTTCTCATATTCCTCAATAAAACGCTTGATCATTAAAAATTTTACTTATTCATACCTACAAGAAATAGAAACAAATGCCAAAGATAAAAAATGGATTACACTACTTTCCAACCCAGATATAATCCCCCAGAGACCAAGGAAAACAGCGGTTGCAGCCTTCCGACTATTGACAAATCACGACTGCTTAGCAAGTCATCTCTACAGAATAGGTATCTCAGCTTCACCAATATGTGTCCTGTGTAACGATCCAGCAGAAATGAACGAAGACCACCTGAAGACCTGTGAAGCATTAAGATCAGAAGAAACTACAGTTCAAAAGTATTGGAAAGCACGAATGCTAATGGCTTCATTGCCAGATGCAAGGCACTAGAAAACAACAATAACAACATTTCATTTCCATAAAAATATCGTAAATATGTGACATTTTAATCAAAATCGTTAGTCATTTTTGAGAAAAACAAAATTTTCATAACTTTTCCATGTAAAGGGTAGTTAAGGGTGGAGGAATTTTCTTCAAAGTCTTCGTGATATTGAGCTTAATCACCAATTTATGTTTTTAATCTACTGCTTTTTTTCATTCAGGGGGTCCGTTGAAATCTCGACGACGAATTTTTGGGTCTGATACAACACTTTCCCTATCTACTATACGTAGTAGAAAAAGTAACCAGGGTGCTGTTGCTATCATCATATCTATCCTGCACGTGCGCTACGGACTTTGTTAACTACCTTCTTCATTGCTTGAATGACACCGTATAGTTTCCCTTTAGGCACACACAGAAAACAAGGTTTTTGGAGAGAGAGAGAGAGAGAGAGAGAGAGAGAGAGAGAGCGCGAGAGAGAGAGCGAGAGAGTATGCATTAAAGTACGTGTGAACTTTGAACACAGCTTTTATACCTACACGCCAAAAAGTACTTATCTGATGGCAGTGCATGAGTACATGAAAGAACTTCCTTTTTTTTTTTTTTTTTTTTTTTTTTTTTTTTTTTTTTTTTTTTTTTAATCTCCTGGTGTTGCAAAGAGAGTGGAATTTCAATGGTACTGCACAGAAACCAGCTCTTAAAATAAGCCCACTGTATTCTCACCTTTGCCTTACACCTACAAGAAACTTAGCACTTAGATAATTTCTGAAAATGCTTATTTCGATTACAATGAAGTAGATAGAGAAATAAGCACGGACAAGAATAATGCGTATAAGAGTATGTTTGCGTTAATTATAATTACCAGAATCATATCAGCGACGCCGGTGTGCTGGAATTTTGTCACGTAGGAGTTATTTTACATGCCAGTGAATCTACTGACAGGGAGCTGCCATTTATAATCACACTTAGCCAGATTTGAATCCGCGACCTTGGGATCAGTAGGCCAACGTCTAACCAACCTAGAGACACCTGGACCGACACATATGTTTGCGAACAGAGTTTCTTAAAATTGAACTATATTAAAAGTCTGTATCGCAATAGGTTACGCGTCTTCTAATACCATGCACTTAGACTTTGTCGCCGAATATTGGTAGACTTGTTAAACGTAAGCAGTACTAAAGAGATGTTTATCGCATACGATTTGAAAGTATTTTGGTGAATCAAAAGTAACATACAAATAACTAAATCGCCACTGCAACAAAATGCACGTCTGAGTATTAAAGTGGCACGTTCCGCATGAAGTGAAAGGAGGTAAATCCAACCTCCCCTCTTGCGCAAACGTTGGAAATCGATGCCCTCACCTCTTATACATTTTCAATCCATTGTTTCACCATCTCTCTAGACATGAGTTGTTAAATACTACATTAAATCACCAATCAAAACTATAATAGTAGCTCAGAATCAACCCCAAAGAACAAGGCAAGGATACAAATCTTAAAAAATATATGGAAAATTCGGTTAATTTTTCGATTTTCTTCCTTAACTGTCCACTGCAGCTTTTGTTTAACCCTCCTTTCTGTTACCAGAAGATCTATTTATGGTTTGTTCTTCTTTAATCCTAAACATTTGAATAGAGAACTTCTTTGTTCTGAATTTGTACACAGCATGTTGTTTATTTTACTCTTCATAATAAAGCCTACAGAACAACGCCTGCTTTTGTTATTGTGCGGGAATTGTTGTAGGAAAACAAAAACTGAGTTCTGTTCTCCGTAAAAATTTAATTTTCACCGTCGCTAGCGGATTCCACTCTACAGGCCTACCTCTGAATCCCTAGGTTATGATTTGTTATCTCAGGGCTGACTGCACTCTGCCAGAAGCTTACGCGATTTCAAACTAAACGCACTTATAACTAGCTGCTTGATTACTGAGATGGTCCATGTGACCAATATGCTCCCAGTAATAATGTTAACGTATGATACACAGGTTGCAGGAAATGTTCGGTTTATCAGAAATTTGAAGAATTCAGAATAATTAGGCGTTCAGAGTAAAGAAGAATAGTACGTCGCAACACCTAAGAGGGTGTTGTGTCAACGCATTGTTCAAACATGGGAACGGTAGATAGACCCCTGCTATGGACCAGAAAGCGTTTCAAGTTTCAAGTTTTCTTTATTCATAATTCTGGCCTGGTGCCGGTACAAAGGGCCCAGCTTACAGGCTATAAATTTACATTTATTTACAATTTTTTTTAACAAGCTTATAGTTTTGGGTATCACCAAAAACCCATACGGTGGCCATTTTTAGGCCACCAAGAATAGTTTTCGTAAGTCTTTTGGTGTCTATTCCAATTATTTGTTGTTGTTTCTTATATACATATATACATCTATATACACACATACACGCACGCATTCACCCACACACTCACATTCACACGCTTACACACACACGTTCACTGGGCACACCAGAAATATGCTCGCGCACTGCACTATTTACAATATTTACATTTTCCCGCTGTTTTCCTGCGCGGGCTCCTGGGTGTTTTCCGAGGCGAGGGCCTCTGCCGTAACATGTGTGTGGCCTAAGAGCGAGATTGCATGGACACGCAAGCGTTAGATAGATGTGTTGCTATTTTTAAAGTATACAGATAGGGATCTCCAGATAGGACCAGAACTAAGTTGGTGGGTGAGACAGGGTGCGCAGTGGCATTTACTGTTGACGTCAACCATGTCCACCAATGGGATTCAGTGCGTTGTTGACTCTCGTACAGAGAAGGCTGTGTTCACCTATTTAACATTAAAGTGATTTTAATAGTGCAGTGATAGAGCGTGTGTTACAATTAATAATACATAGTACTTAGTGTACGTGATGGAAGAAAAAAAATTAAGCAGCCGGTTTTACACAAACAAGCGAGGGACATAGTCGTATATAAAGGGCATGCGCGTTTAAGGACATCTGCATGTCACCGAAATACATCCTGCCGAACTATTTTGTACAGCGGCTTTATGTTTCCTTAAAAAAATATCTTATTAAAGAGCACATTTTAAAAGAATGAATTAAGTAGATGTCATTATTTTTCAAGGAGTTATGATTTTTTTCAGTATTACAAAGACTGCAAAAAAAAAAAAAAAAAAAAAAAAAAAAAATATCACTACAAAATCTTTTTAGAAATATGATCATGAAAATATATGGGATGCGAATTTTATTTTTCTCTGAAGGGAATGCACATACGTGAGGAATATTTATAAGTATGATATTGCTTTCATATACTGTTTATCAACAATTGACAGGGTATTTATAACTTCAAAACAAATTAAAAAAATACTTTAAATTTGGCAATGGATTCAATCCCATGAAGAATGAGTCAGCGATGTCGGAGCGGTGTCCATTTATTTATTGTTTACACTGCAAATCGCACCACTGAATGCTGCTATGTTGACCTAATTATGATGCCAAGACATTGAGCTGCGCTGCAGCTTCCATTTTGTTCTGGTGCGAACAGAGATTGTTAAGTAAAAGTGAAGAAGAATATTAAATGGCTATCGATTGGTTTCCATAAGTGCGGCAAGTTCTATAGGGAAATTGCAATTCAACTGGGGATAAGTAAAACGTGATGGCACACCCAGAAAGGAAATATAGTAAAAGAGGCAAATTTTCAGACCTGGAGCGAAGTGCTAAGCCAACGGTTGCATCGCCTCGGGAGGATAGAACTATGGCAATTACATCCATATGAGATTGGAAGGTCAACTGTTGAGCACGTCATGGCAAGTCACGAATCAGCCCGCGGAATTCTTCGGGCTTTGCTCGTACAACAATTGTAATCTTTATCACTCAATCTAATCTGCCTAGGCTTCCATTCTTGAGACTTTAACATATTCATCTTTATTACAACGGTTTTCCCCTTAACTGTCGATTAGAATCTCCTTTTACTTCTTTCTATTATTGATTACTTATATTCATCTTATAATTTCGGTTTCAAATGCCCCCATAAACATTATTTTACTATGGCGTAATAAGCTAATGTTTATGTTCTGCCCGAAAGATATTAATTGTAACCCTTTGGTAACCGCCGAAAAATGTATACGCGCCAGCTTACGTACAAATCACAAAGTTGCACGTGCACTGTCAGCTCGATTCATGTGGCTTCTAGTCAGGTGTAGTAATGGAATCAATATGTTGAATATGTTCGTCGCCAGGAAAGCTTCAAATCATATTTTAGAGGAATAGAGTGTGTGAGATTTAACTTGTCCGTTTTGGTTTTGTCCTGGTCTTTAGGGTACTTAATCTGCTCTGTATAGTTTCTTGGAAATCACACACTCGCGTCCCAGCCTGTTAAATCACCGTAAACACAGAGATGGACAATAACCCGAAATGTGAAATTTCATGGACTGTAGCTGCCTTCAAGCCGAAAAACTGCCGAGAACCTCGAGAGGCATTATCTGGATCTTGTAATAACATTACCATACAAGAGTGTACGAATCTTGTAAAGGGTATCCCAAATGAGTAAATTTAATGTGTTTGAAAGCCAAAGGACGCCAATAAAGTATAAAGTCATCTGCAAGATATAATGGAAGCAATATGCCATGATCTTACAGTAGTGTATAATGGTATCTGTTCTTCGAAGAGAAAAGTTCAAAATATCGATGTATATCCATAAACTTTTGGTAGAACCTGTACAAATGATTTCTTTGGATGAACGAAATATTTAATCAAAATTAGAGAACCATCAATAATTACAAAGGTGAACAGTGAGATGTACATGAAGTGTTAAGGCGCATTCATATCGGCTTGTTTTAACTTACCCCTGCTCCCTCTTCATTTCTGTTGTAGAGTTACACCTAAGCTGTTTCAACTGTTCCACTCTCTAGTAGTCACAGACTTCCCCCTTTATCGGAATTCATGCCAGTCCTTTACTGCAGTCTCACAAGCACGATAAGCCATCTTATGACACATGTACAGTTTTATTTATTCGAGTAGAGTCCGGCAGCCGACTTGGTTGTTCACGTTCGAAAAGGATCTGTCTACATCATCGTTGCGTAGCGCGTGAGACAGGTAGTTTTTGAGTCGGTCATTGTGTCAGTGAGTGCGAGACAGCTATTTGTGTGTGTGTGGTACTGTCGTCGTACGTCACATCAAAGTGAAGAGGTTTTAATGAGTGTTGAGTGATTGTATCGTCGAAGTAAGTGTATGAGTGACGGAGAAAGTGAAGAAAGAAAGTGAAAGAGCCGAGTCAAGGCTACGAGAAGAAAACACTTAAAAGTTATATCACGAAATACTGCAGACGTCAGTAGAAGAGAACTTTTTTTGTGGAAAAGTTTAGACAAAAAAGTAAATGAAGCTATAGAAAAGCACCTCGACTGATTTTGTCATTTTGTCACACTGGTGTCAGGAGTGGGATTCGCGGAATTGTCGTTTTCTCACAATATTCGTGCATAATATTTCAAATAGGACAATTTTACATAGCAGCATAGAACTGGTGTTTTCATGGATGCATAACTTGCTTCTGGAACCTTAACAACTCGTTTACGCTGCGGTAAGGCAAGAGGAAGGGGCAAATAATTGGTACGGCCTAGCAAACCTTTCAATCTTTCTTCAAGCTGCTTTCACTTTGTTCCCAGACTCCAATGAGATATGTATCTATTTTTCTATCACTCCAACATACAAGTTGCGGGTCAGCACTTTGTACCATCTAGGTGCCCAGGAGTAGGTTTAGCGACTTCTGCTTACAATACTGAAGAACTGGGTTAAGAAATCCAGGCAGTTTCAAGAATTTTTGTTCTGTTGTAAAATAATATATAAATGAGCTTTTTGAGACCATACTTCATTAGTTGCAGGCATATTCTACGTCCTGGAATAATGTAATTTTAAGATTCGCTATCGCTGCTAAAATAACAATAATTATCAAACTAAATCCATACATCAAATACTGAATATTTTCTGAATACTTCATGCCACTCTTCTGCACTTTTTTAAATTCTGCCCTTTAATTTTTGTATTAAAGACATGCAGTTGTCAATCACTGTTTGTGCTACTGAATTGCGTAATTGTTTCAAAGTTTACATTGTTGGTCTTTTTGAAAACAAATCAAATATCAAGGTGGTCATAAAGTGCTGCACAATCGGCATAATTGGTTCATGTAAAAAGTATAAAAAGGAATAGTTAAACAATGTTAAATATTCTGTTTATAAACATCGCAAGATATACGTAATACCCAATTTTAAAATAAATTTGTTTCAACAACTTTTCAGACATTTTGTTACGCGATGATCGCAAAGTACCCCCTCCTCCTTGGTAATCTAAGTTCTGGAATAAGGCTTGGTAATGCTGGGGTTAAATGCTCTTTTCTGAGTTAATGCTAAAATGTGAACCACACTAGTTACAAAATACATCTTGAGGAAAGCCTTTAATTAGCACATAAAATAGTTCAAACTGGAGAAGAAGAAACTAAAGATTTTAGGCACACCGAGCTATTTGGGCTATTTTCTTGTAGGTACTTGAAGGTAGGTACGTAAAGTTTGAAGTAGTTTCGGTTAAAAATGAAGTTTTGGAAATGTTTGATTCGTTTTCAACTGCGTAATGTATGCAGATGAGGTTAAAGAAAGCGGTCGATGAGTGATAATGAAGTGTGCAGAATTCACGTGCTGCAAATATGCATATATTAAACTGATTGCGAGCGGATGCCTAGGGCTGCCTATACAACCGTACTCGAGTTGATAGCGAAGCCTAGACGGGCGATGTCCAACCTTGTCTCTTTGGACATGTGATTAGCCGCTGCTTCCGCCTTCAGTCGGAGGGTGCTTTAACTAGCGCCTGTGACTAGACTCAAACGGGCCGTCAGCATCCAGTGACGGACACAAAAACAGGCGAGTCCATGGCAGATTCTAACTTGAAATTTTTAGGAATATTCTCAGACTCCCATATCCAGATATCATTCTGGATGGCATAAATGCTAAACTGTAAGAGATAGTAAAAAACTTACTAAATAAAAAATGTGGATCTCGTTAAAACACACAACATATGGGAAATGCTTCGTTTTTCTTTTGAGTGAACCAATTCTGAGATACTGTGTAAATTTGTCAATACCTACATCTTTCTCAAATGGAGTATGTCATTCGTTTTTATCTCTTTGCCTTGCAAAGGGAACGGAATTTCAAAGGCATCCGCAGGAACCAGCTCTTATAACATTTCACTACCACTTAAAGCCTACTGTATTCCCATATCTCCTTGCATCTACAGGATAATGAGCAATAAGACGCTTTTTGAAAATGTTCAGATAGAGAAATAGGCATTTTAAGGATACTGTATATAAGAGTGAGTATAACTCTACATCTATTTGCGGACAGAGTTTCTCTAAATTGAACTACATTAGAAGACTGTATCGCAATAGGTTACGCGACGATGACTTGGTGTATCTTCTAACGCTCAACTTCGTCGCCAAATATTGTTAAACGTATGCAGTAGGAAAAAATCACTAATGAAGGGATGGTTTCCGCCTAAGATTTGAAAGTGGTTTCGTAAATCAAACGCAACGCAACCAAACCGTCACTCCAAAACAATGCACGTCTGAGTGAGTGGCACACTTCACATAAAGTGGAAGGAGGTAAACTAACCTCCCCTCTTTCATAAACATTGGTCTAGACTCTAGACCACATTGCGATGACTTGGACTGAGTTAACGTCAACTACGCAAGTAGCGAATGCTGTTTACAAACTGAGTTGTGACGGTGGTTGCGTAAGATGCAAGTTAGCCGTTAAGAGAATGTACTAGAGGACTGCAAATGGAACAGCGCATAGATGATAGCAGCTCTAGTGTCAGCAGTGAATATTGGTGCTGTGTATTTACGAACGTTCCCGATGAATGACGAATTAGGCAGGCAACGAGCGCTTGGTAATTAACATCACTCTTGCTGTAAAAGTGAGCGCTGTGTTCCTGGCAGATATACCAGAATTAGCTGAAACAAGGCAGTGTTTTCTTACTTAAAATGAATGTTGAATATGAATCAGTTGTGTCTATCTCATGCGCAAGAATGGATATCGAATATAGGTATACAATCTTTTACGTATTTTTAAAGTAGAATTTAAGCTTGAGAGTTTATTGCTTTCAAGAAGAACAAATTAATCCTGGCTAAATTAAATTTGGAAAAGTAAGACTACAATGACACCCGTATGTATATACACTGGATTCTAATATAAATACCGGGTGGAAGGGAGGTCGTTACATTAATTCAAACTAGTGATAGCTCTCGGTATTTGGAGCACATTTTATATTTTACGTTTTTGTCTCTGACCATTTCCTACGGAGATATTTTAGTTTTGTCGAAAACAACCTGGCAACGCTGCAGATTGTGTGGCTGGTGACTAATAGTAACTAATAATTTGATTGGACGGCAGAATTAAAGAGAAAGTCCTTGTTACGTCGATGAAGGGACTAACTTTGGTTTTCATCGGAGCATTTGTTCTTTATTTTGCAGGAATAGAAGTGGACACAAAAAGCTGATTTTTTAAAACGTATTTTGGCATTCAGATGAGCCTAAAACATATATTTTCAGTGAAATCTTCATACCAAATTTTAAATGCAATACATACTTACATTTATCATAAGTAATTCCAGATAAATTAAATTATTACAATTCCACTAATGTATTAGTGCAATACATTATTTTTATATGTTGCAGGAATATTATCCGTTTTATGCATGGATGTTCTTTAACTGCTGAGGTTGTCACGTGCAGATCTATATTGGGCGTGAAAGATCTTTTAAGTTTGCTCGGAGACCTATTTATCAAACTTGGGACCACTAGATTTTCCCGAAAGAAGCTATGCTAACGATTTTTACGCCCGAAAAAAAAATTCCCTCTGCCGGGTCTGAACCCGCGGCCTCGAGAACCAGAAGCTAGCATGTTACCCCTAGACATTGATATGTTTCATTGCACATCGCAGTAAAACAAAGGACAGCGATCTAAAATGGGTGAACTGCTTTAAAAGAAAAAAATATATGTTGCACTCACATGACTTTCTCTACTCTAACCATTCTTACAAACTTTTATTCCTATATCTTCTTCAGTTGGTTGAGCAAAACATTTGCAAAAATTATCTTATTGCTCGTTTTCTTGCACGTGCAACTGGAATATGGGATACAGTAGGCCTTGAGTGATAGTCAAATCGTTTAGAGCTTTCAAATTCTGTTCTGTTTGTATATCTAACACATAAAAGATGAATAGCGATGTTTCATTTGACAGAAGTATAAGTTCTCCAAAACTTACAAAAATAAAAAGGAATATCTCGGAAATGGTTCAATCTGGAAAAACTTTATTTGGATATAAACTATGTGTTTTACTGAGATCTGCATTTTCTGTGCAGTAAGATTTTGTCTATCTCTTACGGTTTACGAGTTATTCAAAAGTCATCCTGAGTAAACAGGACTATATACCCATAGGTTGTAATCAAAATATCTCAATATCGCATTTTAATCAAATTCGTTACAACCATTTTAAAGAGAATAAAAAATTTCGAAAAATTTTCTATGTAAAGGGGAGTTTATCGTGGAGTAATTTTCTTCAAAGTCTTCGTTTCGCATCCTTGAAAGACGTTAAACATAAATACCAACTTTGGTTTTTAACAAACTTTTCGTTTTTGAGTTATGCTGTCCACAGACTGACACACACACACACGCGCGCGCGCGCGCGCACACACACGAACACGGACCTTTTTCTAAAATATCTTTTTTTTTTACATTCAGGGGGCCTCAAAACATTTCCGTTGAAATCTCGACATCGAATTTTTGGGTGGAATACAACATATTCTCTACTTAGTAACATAGTAAAATATTCCTATCAGGTTAAAATTGGGTCCATATTTTTTAAAGGTTGCTTCACAGAAACAAATTGATTCCAATTCTCAGATAAAATTTATACAGGTTTTCTGATGAGTTTTCCTGGACATTTGTTTCTCCTAAATAAGGGCTTCTATGGAACCGTCAAAGCACCCTGAAATATTGTCAGCTCTTTGAATGTGAGATAAAACTGGGTGCAACTTTGTATATTTTACTCTCTTTGTTTACCACCTAACAGTCAGTTGTGTCTGTTGGTTATTCACATTATTTTGGAGCCAGGAAATAAGAAGGAAATTTGTGGGTGAGCAGTGCGCGAGGCATTATGCTCCAACAAAGAGGAAGAGCTGCTGCGGTTTGCACGCAAGCTAGCGAGTATTTACTGTGCCCTGCAATCATAAAACGAACAGCCACAATGGAGCGAACGCGGAGAAGGAATTACGGAGGCGCGGCGGTTCTTACCTCTACAAGCATAAATCGTCCCACCAAAACAAAACTAAATAAGAGGCTTGCGAAATACCTATTGTTTTCGGCATCATCCCTTCCAGCATGCAAGACCCAACTTCGGATTAATGTAACCAGTTGACAAAAACGTGCGTGTTTAATTTCGTAGTATCCGTGCACCTTTGAAGAATCGCCCCTCACAGGATTCACTTCTGTGTTTCAGAAGCAACATGGGATGTGCTACTTACGTAATTAAGCAAGCAATATCATCGTCAAGTTTCAATTTTGCAACAAACCAACATAAATATACCTAATTCTATGCTTTCAAAAGGCAAAGATATTGGAGGCACGGACAAATGGAGGCCCCAAAACCGCAGCACAGTCCTGTAGTAAGCTCCTGGCCATTTTTTCTACCTATCCCTAGGAGGGAGGGAGTAGAGGAGAAATAGTGGAGGCAAGAGTGACAGCCCATTCTGCTACTCGAAACTCCCTGGGCATTTTCCATTAGAGATTGTGCACAAACGTATACATTCTCCTAGGGTTATGGTGAATCACTGTTCCACCGAGACCAACCCAATCCGAACGATTTCCTTCCGGGAAGGGGATGAATATACTGCCCCGCGTACTTCTGCACTGCGGCAGCTGAAAAGGTGTAAACCTTCACCTTACGTGAGAATTAGGCCACAGACCAGATGGACTACCATATCAGGATGGCAACATACGTAAACATAGACGAGTTCTCTAACGTTTCCAGTTCAAACGCATCCGATGTCACTCTGACTAGCCCGTAGAGACCCACTTCGTAGGCGGGTCCTGACCAAGCAGTTCCGTACGATCCAGGTAAAACCTCTATATAGTTCAACTCCATCGCTGAGCCGCAACGTATCATACATCGTCGCCTGGTCCTAAAACCCTAAGGCATATGAACATGAAGAAAATAATGAGCCCAGAAGAAGAGACACAGTAATATCATGTTAGAAGGGTAACCATCTCAGCATTCGTCTACCAAACCGTGAAAATAATGAAAACATATGGGTTAGAATAGGCGACCACTCGAACCCGGGGCCCCCCGAATTGGATTCGTATACGTTCTCGCGGCGCCATCTTGATCGGTCTCTCTGCATAAAAAGACGCACACATCAAAAGCTAGCTGTCTTGAATTTAGGTCGCTCTAGTATATAATTTGACATCAGAATTTATATATTTTTGGCATAATGCACAGAATAACATTTATCAATATGGTGCAACAATTTCACCGAAGAGAAAACATAGCCTGAATTGCTACCTTGTGCATAGATTCACAAGCTTATAACTACTAGCTAGTTACCTTTTCTCATAAGTCGTGTAGACAGATGCTTGTTTCAAACATGATTGAAAATGTACTTTATGTTCTGATTTAAAATTATTGTTCTGGTGAATTGAAACTGAAGCATAGCTTCTTGTAGTTATATAAGCTAATTCATAATGCAGGGACAAATGCAGTTCTTCTAAATTAAAAAAGACGAGCGTTATAAAACATTAACTCTGAGAAGATGAACAATTAATGTAAATTTTTTAGTATTAAAACAGGTGAATGTATTTTATAGTGTAGAAAATATCCTTTGGGAACAGTCATACCAAGACTTGCCTAGAAAACTGTCTTTTGACAGAATTTGGTTAGATTAAAATAAATACAGGCAAATACGATAATGGAGGGTAAAACGTATAAAATGGAAGAAATAAATCATATAAGACTGAAAATAATGCTACGTATGCATTGAATGTGCTTTATTTTAAATTTACTTTAGCTATAAAACTTGTTTCTTTTACTTAATATAATGTTCCAGTGCTTGTGTGAAGAGAGGATTTATCTCCTTGTACAAACACACAGGGTGGGTTTATAGAAGAAGTTTCTCGGAAAGAAAGTTTCCTAATATAAACCTGCTTACATCATCAAGTATTGCACAGCTTTGCTTCCTTACTGTTTGTTTTCACTTCCTCTGTGAGGCCAGTGCTTTGTTTTCATTTTGTTGTTCTTTACTTCGTTCTTTCATTATTTGAGTTTTTTGCTTTGTATTTCTTTCTCTCCGTTTAGTGATCAATAAGAGTTTTGAACGTACAATATATCCTCTAAATCCATGGAATATTCATACAGAACCTCCGTGACAAAACGTTGCTAATAGAGAAATAGTTTCAAATGGTTAACAGTTGTGTGAGACAATTTCATGCATCATTCTCTTAAACCAGTCCATGAATATGGCATAGTTATGTCAAACAAAAAGAGTGATGGCGTAATTGTTGTACAAGAGGATAACATATTATTCAGAGCAAGGAATACTGTCAAAATGTTGTATGCCACAGTGCAGTTATTTGTTATACATCTTCCCAAAACTTCAGAGTGTACAAGAATCAAAGGGACCCACTAGGCCTTTCGCCTAAAATAACGCACACTTTTATGCATGGTGATGGACAAAAAAGACAAAAAATCAAGAGTGGAAAATTTGAGATGAAAGAGTAGCGGCCTATTCTTTCCTTTTTTTCTGTGGGAGGAATGTTTTGATATCTTCATTTTATATCCATGAAACAAGGTTGATTTAAAACATTGCTGTTTTGAGAAATACTTTTCACAAGCACATCGAAAGACATACCCCTGCAGGAATTCTTTCTCTATTTATCTATGTATGCATATATTCAAAATAATCCCATTTCATTCATCTATCCGTCTGTTCATCCATTTGCCATGTGTCTATCTGTCTCTCCATCTGCTATTTTAACGCTCTCCATCTGACCTATGCCCATCAGTCATTTTTTATATTTTCTTTGTTTTCTTCTTATTGATAGTGTGGAGTTCGTCTTATTTATTTCTGCAACCACAAAAAACCAATTTCAAAATGGAGTTCAAGACTATCCTAATATTATCCATGAAATGCAGAGGGTAAACATTAAACAGTAGATCTGTTAATTCCTAAACACAAGTTCCATTCAATTAATGTAGTTTAAGTGAGAAAACCATAGTCTAAGGCAAGATACTTAATACTTCGCTGACTTAAAATGTTCTCTTTCCTCAATCAGGAGAGTTTTTATGTCAATGAGTTGGCGAATGGCTAAGTCTTTGCAGCATGTTGGATTAGGAGTAAGTTTGCGGTTTTCGTGGTGACGGATATGGTGAGCATTTATTCTACTGAATTATAAAACAGCTGGGCTTTATTTACCCAACAATAGATTATTTTTATATTCTTCTGCATTCAATATGCTGTAAATTGTTAACAAATCTTTCTTTGTGTAATGAAATTCTTATTGTAAAATTTGAACAAATATATTACTTGGTTTCTCTTATCCAAAACATTTTTTCAGAACTTTCTAATAAGTATATTTTCTTATGTCTACTGTAGGAGTTGCAGAAAAGGTGAAGTTCGAGAAAGACCCGTGTTACGTCATCCTGGCTACATAAGGACACGAGGCAACGAGAATAGTTTGTGTGTGTGTGTGTGCGTGTGTGCGTGTGTGTGTGTGTGTGTGTGTGTGTGTGTGTGTGTGTGTGTGTGTGTGTGTGTGTGTGTGTGTCAGCCGCGTATGTAGGCTCATCGTGAGAAAAAGGTCACGTCGAAAGGTGAAACAGTTAATGAGTGTTGAGTGATCGCAACGTCGACTTAGTTTTTGTGAGGGAGAGAGAGGGAGAGAGAGAGAGAATTGAAAGACAGAATATTCTGTATTAAGGTTACGAGAATAAAACAGTTGTTAGTTCTAATATCATGAAAGCCTGAAAACTGTGTTAACGTCAGTGAAAAGAACTGTGCTATTGTGCATTCAGTTTTGGAAGGAAATAAAGCCACAGAATAATTACTGGACTGGGATTTAGTCATTTATCACAGTATGAAACTTCAAATAAAGGTTTTATACATCAAGGCTTATACATTCATGAACATATGAGTGGAATGAGAAAGAAATGTTTTCTACGACACATAACGTGCAAATAGCGTACACAGCCAAACAATTTGAACCTGGGAGCCTAACATGTAACACAAAAAAGTACATACGAACTTTAAGAAAGGAAAGTTAAGTAAAACAGGTACAGGCTTTAAAGGTTTAACCAGAATAGTTTTCTCACAAATTTACGAAAATGCAAACCTTCTGGTGAAGAGCGCAGGACTCTAAAACGGCAGTGACGACTAATGGGCAAGAAATGATGTTTAACATTGTTAAATTTCACCCTTAAAAGGAGTACAGTAAGCCAGACAGGAAAGAAAGAAATGAAATGGCGATAACACGTCCACGTATTAGTTTAAGTGATCATAGCCTCAAGTCAGATTCTCCAGCGATTCTGACAGGTGTCTGCTAGGTACAACCCAGCAGAGCTCGGTGCTATCACCATGCCCCTGGTGCCAAAAGGGGGAAACACCAAAAGTGGCACAAAGCCTGACAGGTTAGAGACTCTGATAAAGAGTCCATAACACAGGTTGCGGCCGACCTGTCACAAGCTTAATGCCGGGATTAGGATAAATTTAATGTAACGAGACTTAACGTGAGAGTTTGCCAATGCCAAACTTTTTCCTTCACGTTACGGCAAGTTTGGAGGTCATGTGACTGAACCAATCGGCGAGTAAACGCCATGCAGGAATAAATTGTGCTTCTCTGTGTAACTACCTGCATCAAAACTCTTTCTCTGTTTCTTTGGTTTAGCTCCTAAAGTAGGTTGTCTAAAGAATGCCAGACACCAGATTTCCTGAAGAAATACTGCTAAAGGTAGGAAATAGGTGGGTAGACCCGAAACGATGGCTGGAGTGCTTTGAAGGCGGAACAGGCACTTGCCATGAAGTGGAGAGGAAGTAGATTGTTGTCATCTCCTTAGTACTTTATTAACCTCGTGAAAATGTTCTTACTTCTTTTCATTTTTTCCTTTCTCTACAATGTGTAGTAAAGTAGAGGAAGTATTGTATTCCATCCAAAAATTCTATCTTGAGATTTCACCGGAAACAATGTTTCGAGGCCCCCTGAATAAAAAAAAAGCATTTTTAGAAAAATGTCCGTTTGTGTTTGTGTCTGCATATCAGTCTATGGACGACAGAACTCAAAAACGAAAAGTCGGTTAAAAACCAAAGTTGATATTTAAGTTTAATGTCCTTCAGGGATGCGATACGAAGATTTTGAAAAACAATTTCTTCACCCTTAACTACCCTTTACATGGACAATTTTTCGAAAATGTTCATTTTCTTGAAAATGGCTCCAACGATTTTGATTAAAATGCCATATGCTTGAGATATTTTATGAAAAATGAAATGTATATCTTGAATTTTCTGGCTATAGCCCCTGTAGTCGTATTTGCTCGTTCCTGCTACAATTGATTTCAGAACAGCCAATATGTAGCACTTGGAAAGAAACTTAAGGACTGCCCTCCACATACGCAAGGGATGTTTATGTCCCAATTTTACTTTTGGAAACATGAATGCAAATTTTAATTAGTGAAGTTAATTTAGAATGAACACAACGCTTCAGAAAACACTAACCTGGCTCCCGATGTGCAGAATCTTACCAGAACAGAATGTCTTAATATTTGTAACACGTTCCGCACGCAGGTGTTCCCGCATTATCATACGTCTGCGTTTCACACGTGGGTATTACAATATACGTCCTGTTCCTTTAGACTTACTCTGCCAGTTTTATTAGCGATGATATGTCGCGTTTTATAGCTTACGAAGCTCTCCGCTACAAAAATGTACTACATTCAGTATGCCTTTTATGTGAAATTATGCCGCAGATTATGTTGATAATGATAATTATACTGTTAAAATTAGAGTTATTGCCACTACATAATTAAAATTCAATTTTAGTGAATTTGAATAAAAATAATATAAAATACGTGGAAAGCGCTGGCGGCTGGGAATCCTATGAGGCTAGTCATTTTTATTTACATGATGGCTACAATAATGTTTTTTTTTTTCTTTTGGTAGTGTTCAAAGCCCGCTTTTACTATATGCGGCACCACAGGCGGTGATACTGATGATACATGGAATGAAGATGGAGCATCGGTGGAATGAGATGGCGGGGAAAACCGGAGAACCGGAGGAAGCCCAACTCTGCTCACTTTGTCCATCACAAATCCCACATGCGGTCTCTGGGAATAAAGTGTAACTTTCTGAAAGCTAGTTAGATACAGAAGGGAGTAAGTATAGAAGTAATAACCTATAATTTATTTTGAAACTGTGTTGTGCATTGAGTAAATTTTTAAATGCCGCTAAAGATACATAACTTCTACTATAGTCTTTCAACCTGTTACGGCACCTTTATTTGTTGAATCAATCTTTTTGTTGATTGGTCAATACTTCTTTTTTTAAATAGGTACATATTCAACACCTACTTTCAGAACTCTATCTTGGTTCATACGTTGTACATGTTCCCACCATTTCTGTTTGTATTGATCTACAGTTTCTAACAGGCTACTAACTTTTAGGTTGTTTCCTATTTCATCATTTCTGATATGATCCAGTCGACCCACTCGCACTACACTTCGGAGAAATCGCACTTCGGCTGCCTGTAGTCGGCTTCTGTCTTTCTCCGGTAAAGTCCAAGTTTCACTCGCATATAAGTCTGTTGGTATTGCCACAACTTTATAGAATTTAATATTTGTATCTTTTCTTGTGTTGTTATGAAGTGTTCTTCTAATGGTCCAACATATGTTATTAAATTTTGCAATTTTATAATCAATACCTTTTTCATGAGTGTAGGATAAATGACAGCCAAGGAAGTTAAAAGTATTAACTTGTTCTATCATATAATCTTCTACTACCGCCTTTGATCTCACCGCCCTTTTCCTATGAAAGCCATCACTTTTGTTTTCTCTTTCGAAAATATGGTTAAATTCATCTCTTTGGTAATTTTATATAGTTCAAACACCCCCTTTTGTAATGAATCTTCGTCACTAGCTAAGATAATTTGAATATCAGCGAAGACGAGATTTATTAAAAAATTTTCGGATACATAACTTTATAAATATTGATATATGAAAAGGGTATTAAATTACAAATACGATATTACCATAAAATGAGACAAATTGTTCAACACTGGACATCGAACCCCGCTTCCCTGTATGTAAAGCAGAGGTGACAATCACTGCAGTCCAGTACAATACAACGAAGTACTATACAGGATGTCCCAAAATTAGACCTACAAACTTTGGGAGCTGATAGATAACATTATTTTAAACACTTTTTGTAAAGGAAAGTTTTTTGCTGCGGTGCTTCATTCAAGCGCTAGACGAGTCAATTGTCATAGATTACTGCCTTCCACCCAGTTTATGTATTTACTGCAAAATCAACAATGCAAATTAGCAATGCATTTATCTTTGTAAGGCACACAATCTTAATCCAAGAAACAAACACAGAATACACAAACAAAAGACAAGCATCTAATTGTTTACAGCTAATCACATCTTTCCTATTCAAAATTAGACCGACAAACTTTTAAACCAGGCTGGCGTCTTTGCGAGAGTACGGCAGAATATGGCACGTCGATACACTCCTCGTGTTAATTGCAATGGGCGTGCGTTCCAACATTCACTTTGAATAGTAAAGCTGCGATTAACTGTAAACAATGAGATGTTTGTGTTTTGTCTATGTGTTATGTGTTTGTTTCTTGGATTAAGATTATGTGCCTTACTAAGATAAATGCAATACTAATTTGCACTGTTGATGTTACCGTAAATACTTAAACTGGGTGGGAGGCAGTAATCTAAGATATTAACTCGTCTAGCGTTTAAACGAAGCACTGCACCAAAAAACTTTCTTTAACAAAAATTGTTTAAAACAGTGACATCAATCAGCTCCCAAAGTTTGTGGGTCTAATTTTGGGACATTCTGTATATGCTTTTTTATGTCATTACTTAGACCGCGAATGTCTATGTGCAGCTGCAGTAATCCTTTGTTCTGGTAAACTAGAACAATAGTACTCAGCCTGTCTGGCAAGTGATTCTCAAGGCTTGCAGAGCGAGTGGAAATAAATGAGTGTGGGTGTGTGAGTGAGTGAGAGAGATCGGAAAAGATGAGCTCCGAAATCGATTTAGGTAGCTCGTTTTTAACCCTTGAGCTACAGCACAAACTACGAATATTAGGTAATATATAAGTATCCGTCTTCGATAAGACGGTTGAAGCACACGAAATTATAAGTACCAGAGAATTAACAAAGTTAACGTCGCGATAATGGTTGAAACAAGCACGGACACTTAAATGGAAAATCAAACAACTCATGAGTCAAGAGTAGATTATTCATTCTCAATGAGTAAAGGATCGTGTTGATGTACATGAAAGGGAACTGGCCGAATGACTGCCCAAAGAAGCAACCAGAATTAGCTGATGCAACAATTTACGATAGCTCCCAAGATACGTTACTAATAAGAGAGAGAAAGGAGAGAACTGAAAAATGGCAACAGGAATAATAAAATTCAACCAAAGGAGGCGATATCAAGAAGTTCTTCCCATTAGCCCAAGACACATTAAAGATAAACAATGTCTTAGCAACAAACGTCACTGCAACAGCCTGACATGGAAAAACTACAAGTTATTAGCATTTATTTAGAATTATTGTAGATAGTGTAGAATGGCTCTGTAACGAGGGGGACCAAACAATAAATCATTTCCAAAGCTTAGTCGTCTATGTATGACTTTTAAATTGGAAGCTACGTAATAAATGAAGGTTATAGATTCCATATTGATTATATCCAATTTGATTAATTGTAAACCACAATTAAACTTTAGAAAACTGTTGGCATGTAAGCGTTTATATTAATTAATATCTGTGTTAAAATATTGCGTATAAATATTAATGTTGTTTATTATATTACCTATAACATTTATGCTAAAAATTTATGTATGTCATATAATTTTTCAGTGTAATGGTACACGAAGTTCAAACAAAATTTTTAAAAATGATATCTAGTATTACACTCATGCAAAAGGGGGCAGCGGATTTGCCTCCACGTACTTTTTGTCTGGCTATGACGCGTTCATGGGACTTAAAAATAAACCTCCCTAATGCTTGGTTAGCTGAATAAGTGAAGGGGAAACGCTTCATACACAAAACGATGGGGTGGAGTGAAACGATCATGAGCACGTAAGTTAATCTGATTCTTCACTTCCTATGTGATACAAAATAGAAGTCTCCAGCTTTAAAATTATGCTTAACTGAGCCTACTGATTTATTTCTCCCTCTAAATTGCCAATTTAACCACTTTTATTTATTTATTCTTTTTTTTTTCTTTCAATTTTGAATTTCCCGTAACTTGGTTTGTATATGTTATTCTGGTGCACTTTCCCCAAAAATATTTAGGATATACATACCAAATTATTGCTGGTACCTTAGCAGGCAACATTCCCAAGCCTCCCGCGGAACTGATCCAATTACCCAGTAGCTGGTGGCGAAAGACACAAAATTTCGGTCTTGCACATGACTGCTATTTCGGAAATGAAATCAATGTCGCCGGTATACCGGTATTTTGTCCCGCGGTAGTTCTTTTATATGGCAGTATGTCTAATGACATGGAGCTGTCGTTTTTAAGCACACTTAAAAACTATCGATCTGTGCCGGATTTTAACCCACGACCTTGGGATCAGCATCTAACCAAATGAGCCACTCAGAGGCTTGAGGCAGACGGGAGGTTTGAGGACTATATAATTAAGGACCTTTAAGGGTCCGGGAGGCTCCGGGGTTATTTTTATGACCGCGGGAGGCTTCGGTCCTGCGCCCGTTCTCATTGCCACCGGAATCCACGCCCCCTTCCTAAGTGTTGCACGCAATCTACATGCTCTCCCACTGAGGTAGTCATCATATACGAGCACCAGATATTTCACGCATTATTACAAGGAATCTACAGGTAACAATCAGGAAATTATATATATCAAGGAATCTACAGGTAGGTTACTCATCGCGATATGAACTACATGTCGCTGCAAGACACGAAAACAAATACTGTAACAAAATCTCAAGTTGAGTTATCTTTTAACATTCTTTATTCCCTTTGTTTACAATAGTAAAACCTGCCCTCAATGACAACAAGTATACCCAACACAAGTTTCATTTTGCGGTTAACTACTGCCATTACAATCATTTTCCAAAACTAACACAAAATGTTAACCGCACAACAACTCGCAACCATTTTACTACGCATTATCATGCTGACTGTTACTTGTGTGGTTCAGTAGCTTGTACAGTTCCCGGGACCTTTTCTCGAACATTCCAAAACAACTGCGTCGCACGGCGTTTACCAAAGCCATCTCTATGGTATGCTGCACAGTGGACTTTTACTCTTCTATTTTATAGGCCAACGCGAACATATCAAGGAATGTACGCCTAAGTCGCGATATGAGCCAGATGTTGTTGCAATGCACGAAAATATTTATATTAAGTTATCTACAGGTGACGTCGTGACATGAACTAGATATTTTATAATGGAATCCACATCTAAAGATATTATTGGTAAATATTAATACATTTAATAATATATTTATATTTTATCTAGTAACTAATAAAAATTGGAAGACACATATTTAAGTTATCTTATATTCTTATAACGTTTAAAAATTGGCTATGTGGATCTCTTAAGTAATTATTTAAAAACTTTTTTGAAAGTTATAAGTTAATCGTTCAAGCCTTTTGATATATGGAACATTCTAAGTAATGAAAAATTCTTGAAAAAAGAAATATTTTGAGAAATACCACATTTAAATTGGAATTTACTCTCATGGCCAGAAAAATGAGTCCTGTCTGGAACGCATGCATACGTACCTATATACAGACATATATACATGCACACATGACAGATAGACATTCACACATACCTACTTGTTGAAAAGTACAAGTTATTTGGTACTCTTGTAGTTGCAGGTAACCTGGCGCTCCAGGCATGACACGGGTGTACATTAGGAGTATTTCAAAAACCGCACAGGGTAATAAATATTGTCAATATTCAGTAGAAAGCAAAAAATCAATTTTTTCACTGTTTCTAAATTTGTGTTAAATTTTACAGGTGTATTGCCTTAAAGAGAAACCGAAACGCATTCAACTAACGTAAGACATCTAAATAAATATAAAATGTTGCAGTAATATGCCCATTAAAATTTATTAATTTCTTTTATCCATAAGTAAACAATGTCAATATTTTGATGATCTAATTCTAGAAGTTTTCGTGACGGCCATGTTATAATACAGGGCAAGTCAACAGCCCAAAAGCTTCAGATTGACTACGGGATTCACTGCAGAAGATATTCTGAAGAAGATGTATTTGTTTTGATATCTACCTATGATACAAAGCAATGTAATTAGCATCGTCGTAACACAAATTAAAGTTATTAAATATTAGAACTGTTACATTTCGAAGCATTAATCAATGTCATAGAATTTCATTTTGTGAGCGAACCAGCCATAAAATATTTTAATGAAGCCTTACTTTGATTGAATACGCGGCTGGGTGGTCTGTTTACAACTTATTAGACCTTATTACAAAATCACAGTTCTATATGGGCTGCATAGGGGAAGACACGAAAAGACAATCGCTCTGGAATGTGTTGTACGTGGTATCACATTTGGCATATTCAAAAAGAAATCTCATTGCTTTTCCTAACGAATCATCGTTTCTCGGTGACATGTATTAACCGATTATTACTAGAAATGCTCCTTCGCCCAGCTTATGAACACAAATGCATTTGATTATTATTTTTAACTTAAAAAGGAAAATCTACTTTGCGATCCACATTTCAGGGCGTTAACTGCCTTAAATAAAGCTGGATACAGCTACAACTGATCAGAAAATTCAATTTCAAAGGAGAATAAGACGGACTCTAATACCTAACACAGTATTGAAAAGCATACGTTAAGCATCATCATCATCTACACCTAGATAGGCCACGCTGGCCTGTTTCGACTCAGAGATCATCCTTCCAGCGAGTTTAGGTCTTCCCACACTACGGTTCCCTTTAGGTTCATATCCTGCAACTATTTTCGTTATTCAATTATTTGACATTCGTGTTACGTGATCTGCCCAATTCTGTTTGTATATAGATATTTTACTATTTAAGTTGTATAGCACCAAGGAGAATTTTAAGCTTGAGATAATCCATAACCAAACTGATTCGTAATTCACAATAGGAAAGACTTGTTTTCCAAACTGCAAAGCATAGCTATTACAAAACAATATTTATGCTTATTTTCTGTTTCTTTGGTTGGTATTACGTTGTGCTTTGCTGCTGAGAGCATCTGAGAACTGCTAATTGAAGACCTTTTCAGCTTTACAACCAAGGAAAGTTCACTTTATATGACTGTCTTTAATAACTGTGACATACCTGGCAAGGTGCCACAAACACAAAATGTCCCATGCAGCAATTTGTAACATAAGCTGAGAATGTAGCGAGACATTCTGACCCTTGCGGCAATGTTCTTTGCCAAGGATCGACTCAGCATGTAGGTATACTACAGATACCACTGCAGTGTTTTCTTCTACCTTAGCAGGCAAAATGCTTTCTACTGCATTCCCTTGATACTCTAACCTCAAGTGCGGAAATGGGCTCCATTCTTGTGCGGATACTGCACAGCATATCCTAAAAATATGTCACGGGTTTTGTAAACATTTCCCAGGCAACAACATTCGCGACAGGAAACTATGATTAAATAGGATAATGTAACATAACTGAGAGCTGAGTTACTTATACCAGTGCTCCATTAGTTCCTTGTAAGAATATGCTAATTACCTACAAGTACTGCAGTATTATACTGCGATACAACTTTACAGAACAAAGAAGTTTGAAAATACGAGACAATCCGAGCACTTCAAAAAGCAATTTTAATCACGCAGGATTGGGTGCTTGCGCAGAAAGGATTACAGTTTTGCGTATATTAAGTCTTAATAAGGGAAGTAAATACAGCAAGATTTAAATAGAAAAATTCAAATATAAAACATGATTATATTGTATGTCTGCAACAATAACTAGCGTGACGAATAAATAATATACTTGTGTCGTCAAATTATTAAAGTTTGTATACAATCACTGCATGGGCCGTTGATCGTAAATACATATGCAATATACAAGTTAAAGGTGTCAAGGAAAGAAAAGGAAATGAAAATAAACAAAGAAACATTAGAGATAAATTGCCTCCGACTATGAATAAATTTGATTTGGTTCTGCACACAGGAAATCATTTACACTTTGACAATTCCAATCTCGGTCAGTAAGTGGATCCCAAAATGTCAATATTCTTCTAGCAGAGCTTAATACTTTTTTGTGGGTTTAAGTATTCGCTAGCTCTCCCTGTGAACATTTCGCCAAAATATGTGCCTGGTCTTCAACCAAACCACAAAATGGACAAACTCTCCTGCCAGAATCGACAGATATTTTCAGCCCTCCAGTCTCCCATGCAATTTCTCTTTCCTTTCTTCCTTAGTTAATATGCATACGCCTTTATCTCATTTCAATTTTGTTTAATTTACTTGCTTAATTTTACAATCCAATTCAATCAGATTTAGAATTTGTCGGCTGGTGTCTATTAGTCTACCTTTGAAACCTTAACAAATCTTTTCGTCATTTATAGGAACAGTTCTGTTTAAAAACCAATTTAAGTACGCTCGTCTTAATACACTTGATAATATTTTCATTTGATTTGAAACCAAAATTTCGCATAATAAATTTCATGTACTAACCATCATAATAAATGTTAGAAATACGGAAGCAGGAATAGTCAGATATGAGGCGGGACCGTTATTTGTGCCCGACGCTGTAAATCCCCTTTTACGTAGCATCCTCCAGTTAACTGGCAGTTATAAATAATACAACTTTTTGCACAGAGTAGATCACATGAGTTTTCGTAGGGCGGATAATGTGGCCTTATAATACGGAGCACCTTTCCTTATAGCATTCCAGCTCAAAGAGGAATCTTAGCAGTTTTATTACAATCCATTCTTTGGATAATTACAACCTTTAAGACATTTAACTTATGTAAACGTCATGTCATAAATATAAAGATACTACTTACTTGATATACATTGCAATATTTCACACGCTCACTGTATTGATAGACTTTTCTTCTTATCAGTGATAGGCTGGTGACTCACCTGAAAATGAAAAAGTAACGCAATGAGACTAGGTGCATAATAAATATATGTTGTGTTACATTCGCATTAATTTTTCTACTCATGATCGTTTATTTCCTTCTCTACAAATTATTCTTGCCAAAGCTTAGTTTAATTACCTTCTTCCTCTTAATTTAGATAAGTGTTTACAAGAACAGTTTATTGCACATATTAGCGTGTCAGATAAGGAGGCAGTAGTCAAGTATTCTAAAAGTGGATTGCTACATGCTGTAATTTAAATTCAATTCTTTGCTTGATATCTCAAGAAGCTAAAGAAGCTACTCAGAGATTAAGAAATTGTGCGAAATTATTGTGAAATGGAAACCCATAGTGACGAATACCTCAGAAACGGTCAATGATACAAAATTGTTTACTATATCATGTTATATTTAAGGAAATGTTCATCAATTTTAACTTTTGATTAAAATTTGCATTTATGGTACAAACTTTTTATTATTTGAATAAGATGTGTGAGTTAACCTCTTTTAACCGAACAGGATGAGTCCATCGTAACATGTGAGGCACGCATTCGAGAGGGTCTCGGGTTCGATTTTTGTTGTGCCACTCTGGACAAGGGCACTTTAGTGATATCCCTGGCCTGGTTGGCGGAGATCGAGCTGCCTCTCCTTCTACCATAAATTTCTTCTCCATCAGTTCCCTTCAACTGTTACTTCTCATCTATCTCAGGGTTGAAGGACCTGCGACGACGGTTGGTGTGTTACGGCGGACCCGTACAATCAGCACTATAGTCCTACTCCGACGCCCGGTCTACCTGACTTATACCCGAGACTTGTGGGGGCTATGGCTGAGCTAGCGGGCGTTGGATTCGTGTTATTATAGAATCGTTAGCGTCCCCAACCTTGCTAGCGCAGATCATTGTCTGGAGTTGGTCGCCTTTCGGGTATTATGTTGTGGTATTTTCTGAGGATACTTGCATAACGTTTAAGTACCGCAAAATAGCATAATTTCGGCCACCTCGAGTAACTTCGGCCATTAGGTTGTTGAACTTTACTTTCATTTCTGTCATCTAGAATATTAATATTGTAGCGATTTCTTAAGGTCTTTTTTTGTACAGCCAATAGAGCACATTAACTGTAAACGTGTTTTTATGCAACTTGGTAATTTAGACATCAGTGGCGGCCAATATCGTTCCGTTGATAAGTGTTCCTATTTGGAAGAGGGAAAACAAACTTATAACTAGTTAAAAGTATGGGTGATTTCTGTTTCATATAATTGATGAACGTATGTCAATATATATTATTCAAGATTGAAACAGATTAAACAATTGCATTTTCTTTCAATTAGTTCTATATTCATCAGTTCGGCCATGCCAAAATATCTAAGAAAAATCCCAGTCGCTGCTCTTGTAGCACCAACCGTATTGAAATAGTCCCGAAATAGGTTTTTAAGCCAGCATCTCTGAAAACGGACAAAATTAGACCAAATTAAAGAGAGATACATAGACAAAGTCAATATATAAGTAGTATCACAGCAACCCACTTTACAGTATATTGTAAATGTAAACCCCGCGCGACAGCCCACGAAGGGCCAAGGCCTACCGCCCAGCCGCTGCGTCCCCCACCTCTGCCCACTACAGGCGTCATTGGTGAGGTGCAGTACTGGAGGGTGGGACGTGGTCAGCGCCCCGAGCCCTCCCGGCCAGTTGTGCGGTCTTCTCGACCTGGGGCCGCTACTTCTCCATCAAGTAGCTCCTCAATTGGTCCCCCCGGGACCTAACGAGGCTGAGTGCACCCCGTGACAGTATATTAACCAATGAAAGCAAAATAAGATCTCTGAGCTGTCTTCAGCGATTCCTTCACGAAGCTCCCGAAATTCACACGCGTAGGAGAGAAAAGGAATAGAATAACCAAAGGCTTTGTATGTAAAATCTGAAAAGAGCACGCCAGTGGGAAATACCAGTTCAAGAGAAATGGAATCCAAAGAAACCCGTTGTATATTAGAAGTAGCAGATCATTTGGTCCAAATTGAGTCCTTTTCTTCTACACGTTCCAACACAAGGGTTTAAGAGATGTCTCACTGGTTGTTAATAAGACATTTAAGGAGATTTTATTGTTGTGCTGTTTTTGATTGAGAAGAATCAGAGATTCTACACTGCAGAAATTCTGAATTTAGGGAACACATGAAGTAAAGTGCATGAGAAAAAATTCTGCGAAACTATTCTTCTTTGTGTTTCCAGACAACATGGATGAGTGAAACGTGCTGCAGAATAAGTTTGTGAGGAAACTGCAATCACCCCTTCATATATGACATGGAACGTCTAATTTCAGAAATATTACAATTACATCTTTTAAGACAAATCATGGGTAGGTCTAAGAAATGCTCAAACTGATAAATAAGTTCATTTTAAAAAACAATTTTGGCCTAAAATTATTATCTTGAGTGATGAACTTTTAAATAAAAGAAAATACCGTATTTGGCACCGAATTACTTTACGTAACGCAACCTTCGTTCCAAACCAATTACAGCATTGGACAATGCATTTCTAGTGACCGAAGTAAACAGAGGTAAGCGTAACTTTCTTTTCCCACTATATGTGTGTATATTGTAGCCGAAGTATTCTGTTTTCTAGGATACTTTGGTGACATTTCAATAGTATATATAATAAACAATAATACACATAGAAATTGTATTTTGTAGGTACAAACAAACATCAGGGAACCCTCTCAAAATTAAGAGTTTTAGTCATCTTCATAGCAAAATTGGAAAGAACGTCTAAAAACGGGAGAAGTTAACCCGTACTACGGTATATATTATCTAAAATTAAATTTTTTTAGTTTAGTTCAAGGGAAGTTTACCACTTCTATGTTCAACACATCAAGGTTTGGTGCAGATTTATTTTTTTATATATGTTTGTTTTCTCGAATAATTAATTCCTGCAACGTGATTCGAGAGTGGAATGTGATATTATGTTGGTAAAGCCTCATCTGAAGTTGTGAATTCCAAAGAATTTCTATAGTATTTCTCTAAATTTTTAATGCCAAACCCAAAGTTAGTTATATGAGTTTCTTGATTGCTGAGATGTTTCATTAGTTTATAAGGGGTTACCAGATGTGTGCTATGTTCACTTTGAAATTTAATTTGGTTGTTTTGTTCCTTAATGTTAGTCAATACACGTTAAGTTTCCAAATCTTACTCTATATTTGTGCTGCCGATCTTTTGAAAAATAAACTCTATAGATTTTTAAAATAATCAGTCCAGGTCTAAACTGTGCTAAGACATTCATTTTCAAGAATTTACTGTGGACACTTAAGCTTCAGAGAACCTTGAATGAGTAACAGTTATCTTGATGCAACGAGGATGCTATCTTCCTCGTAATACATGCACGACATATGTTACAATGATAAGAAGAAGCAAACCTACTCGTTCACGTGGTAGGATATAAATAAAATATTTTCAGTATTGCCATGGACCTACTTTATGTTTATAAGCATAAATATAACATTGATTTTTACAAGCTGCTCTGAGCCTTTTCGCTTCCAGTCTCCTGAGACGTTCGTTCTAGCAAGGCTCATTGTCAGAACAGGAATGGTATACCCAACTCACTAAGTGCGCTAACAAAGTATTTTTACATTAAGGTCATTCACATAACGCAAGATCCCAAAATGTTTGCCCCATTTATGGCCTGAATCTCAAGATAAGGCGGAAATATAAATTGTTCTTTGCTCACTTCTCAGTAATGAATATGAAGAAAGTTGTTCCGCTAAGAACTTCCCTCCAGCGAGAAATAGAGACGTAAAAGATATTAGTTTGTTTCTTTGAACTCTACTTATTTAATTAACTAACTTTGTTCTCTATGCAAACAATAATTAAAATTTGACTTTGCTATATTTTTTTAAAAAAATCAGAGCCATCTGCAAACTTATTGATGCTCGCGGTTATTGCATTTCAAACTTCGGTTATTTTCTAAATGAACAGAAAAATATTTTGCTTCGTGAAAAGTTCGCCTTAGGGGAGATTTGTTAAATTAATTAAAAGAGAGAAACGTCCATGGATTCAAAGCCTGCAGAAACTTTGTGATCTCACTCAACAAATTGAAGGAATTTTATTTCTATATCACAACTCGTTAACTCTTGTTTTGTAAACAGAGCCAAGCTTGAACATAAATTCTTTGAACATGCAGAGAAGTGCGGACAGAAATAATCGTATTGACTGTGATTATCAAAGGCAACGTTAGGAAGCGTATGTTCAAGTTGCCGTATAACTTTATTTCAAAGGCATTCTTAATGACTCTCTTCGATAAAGCATTTGTTTCGTTCTTCTCTGTGGTTCGTTTATATCCTCACTCAACATGCGAGGTATTCGCTCAAATTCCCTTGCAAATGTTTGTAAATACTTGTGAATCTCTGAAGATTGATAAACTCCGTAGCATATAAACCGACAGTAAAGCACGTTTCCAAAACATCTCCGTTTTGAAATTCTACAGTTATTGCGTCCTCTGCTAAGGTTTATATAAACTATTTAAGTGTGTTACTTACAGTGCATACTTTCTTCTTCTTTAACAACATGCACTTTGTACATTGCACATTCCTGTCGAAATGAAATGGATACAGACTGGTTCTTTGGACAAGTGGTCAGGGGTTTGACTTCTCAAGCTGGAGGACCCGGGTGGAAGGGGAAGCTTTTCTTTAACCAGAATCATTACCTATCATTACCTATCCTGCAGGTGTTAAATACAAAAAGCAATAAAACCCAAAGTCAGTTCAGCAAGTGAAATCAGCAAATGTGTATGACAACGGAACTCAGATAATTCGAACGTCCATAATTCGAAATCGTCATTAATTCGGAGATTTTTGTTGGATTCTTCATTTCAGTACTAAATCAGTGTTAAAAGTCAGACGTAAGTCTAATTTCATTTTCCCGAATTGAAAGTTTTCATTCAGAATTGTTAGTCGAAAATTAATTTAAGTGTAAATTTAACATAACGTGTTTCTGCGACAACACGATTATTTGTGTTGTCAGAATGCAGTTGGAATGCTGTTTGAGGGGAGATGGCGGGGAATACCGGAGAACCCGGAGGAAACCCGCCCCAGCACCGCTTCGTCCATCAAGAATCCCACATGCGGTTGCCTGGGATCGAGCCCGGGCCGCTTAGGTGAGAAACGGTGGCCGTGCACTTCTATGCGACCTATGAGCAGCGGCTCTGAGAATGCCAAAAATATAATAATAATAATAATAATAATAATAATAATAATAATAATAATAATAATAATAATAATAATAATAATAATAATAATAATAATAATAATAATAATAATAATAATAATAATAATAATAATAATAAATAATAATAATAATAATAATAATAATAATAATAATAATAATAATAATAATAATAATAATAATAATAATAATAATAGTAATAGTAATAGTAATGATAATGGTGATCGTGGTGGTGGTGATGATGATGATGATGATGATGATGATGATGATGATGATGATGATGATGATGATGGTGGTGGTGGTGGTGGTGGTGATGGTGGTGGTGATGATGGTGGTGGTGGTGATGATGATGGTGGTGGTGGTGGTGGTGGTGGTAATGGTGGTGGTGATGATGATGATGATGATGGTGGTGGTGGTGACGATGGTGGTGGTGGTGATGGTGGTGGTGATGATGGTGGTGGTGGTTATGATGGTGGTGGTGGTGGTGGTAATGGTGGTGGTGATGATGATGATGGTGGTGGTGGTGATGATGATAATGGTGGTGGTGGTGATGATGATAATGGTGGTGGTGGTGATGATGATGATGATGATGATGATGATGATGATGATAATCAGCAGCTTCTTCTAATGCTTCTGTAGCTTCTTTGCTTTACTTGAGCAGCTATACATCAATGTAGGGACTTGTTCCGCCTGTAGAATAGTTTACCTCGCTCTACAACTCAGTCGATGAAGTTGCCTATGTGTTTGGAGTTCCGATTGTAGTACAAGAAACAAATGCCTCGAAGCGATGCATACCTGCAGAGTCACGATCACAAGAATGTAATGACTGTAATTTAAAGGTGGAGAATTAAATATTATACATGTAAAAAGAGTAACGTATAGGGTAAAGTAAATATGACCAAATGGTAATTCTTAGAGTAATTAGATTAATATTACTGAGTTATTTCTCACCCCTGATAATCCTAGAGTTATGCGGAATGTCTACAAACTACTGTCAGATTCGTATTTGATGGGGAAGTTCAGCAATACCTTGTTAACATAACAAAAGTCAAGCTGTCTAAACTGAGAAGCTTCATTTCAATTACAACATTCAGACTCAGCCCTGTGCTGTAGTGGTAGTATATCTGTCCTACATTCAAGAAGTCCCGAGTTCGAATCTCGGGTAGGGCGAAGTGCCTGAACAGTTGAAGTTTTCAAGTTTTTGGTTACCCAGGAAAGTAAATGTTGGAAAATTCTAAGCTCCATGTTTTCCTGGTGGTAGTGTGTCTGCCTCACAATTAAGACGTCGCGAGTTCGAAACTCCCTTATGCGAATAAGGTTTTTCCGAGGTTTTTCCCTTATCCTGAGTACACGAATATTGCCTCTATGGACCTAGGGCTCATTTGAGCATCATTTCAATAATTTCATCGTCCAATATAACATTAGTTGGGAGACGTTAATAGAAAACAATTGAAAAGGTATGCCGTTAATTGCTGCAGGAATTCGTTTACATATAAAAGATCTAGTGACATGGGGCTGTCGCTTTTAAGTACAGTTAGAACACATCGGTCCGGGCCAGGTTTGAATCCACGCACTTAGGACCGGTAGGCTAGCACAACCATCTGAGCGACGAGTGCACTTGGTACAGCACCTCAACAATCTTTTCTTTTTGCTGTTTTTACTCCATATGTTATTTTTTTCCAAATATGGGGAAGCTTTCGTAGATGACTGATATAGATACATTGAGAATTGGGGGTCAGGTTCTTGCTTTGTTATTAAAAGCCCCTTGTAAAATAAGGGGAAACTGTAAGACATTTCAAGAATAATTCTCCATATTGCTATGTCCTATTTGATTCGCTAATCATCATGATAATTGCGTGAAAGAAACTGCATGGAATTTAAACAAAGGGTATCCGTACAGAATGTCATTAACAACTTTTTTAAAAGATAGACTACATTTCCATCAAAAACCATTTATCTTTGATGAGGCTGAATTTCTTTAGTGATCCAAGGAAAAGAATGTATTCATAAAGAAAAGTAAAGATTCACAGTAGCAGCATTAACTATTTGGTAGCGTAGCGTCCTTAAGGTTCCCAACTTCTGATTCAGCATGAACTTCATGCCAAGCGCTTTATCCAATATTAAACTGAACATCTGGAAAGAGGGTATACATTTATGACACCTTGCTTCACGTTGTTTCCTCACATACAAATTCAAAAAATGAGGGTACGAAGTGGGAAGTGCTGTCTAAGCAAGCGCTTTTCTGTAGATCTGCTTGTGAAACTGCTAAAATACATTACATCCACGTTAACGGAAAATATTCTACGTGATTTAAGAAAGATAGGCTTTTTCATCTTGATCGTGTTGTATCGCACACCGCTCTTTAATTTATAATTAAACATTTAAAATGCTCTGTATAGACATGCATTTCAGCAATAAATAAAGCATTAATAAAGCTGTTATCAAATGTATTTTATAAGTACTTCCAAAACTCCAAATGACTAATTGATTACAATGCATCCGTCTGTCTTGTTACTTCAAGAAAGCTGGGGAATTAATGGTTTACTCCTTCTGTCACCATTACGATTAATTTGTATTAAGAAAATATGGAGGGAGTGTCTTTTTATTTTTTATTTGCATTTGCATTTGCATCTAAACAACAGATGGAGAGAGTATTAATTTGGCTTTTAGCTTGTTTATGTCATGCATTAGGTAGCTACAATGAAACCATGTGGGAATCATTTGAGAAGAACTTGAAATACGGCGTAATTAAATGTGAACTGAAAATAATTCTTTTAACATGTATCTTAACTCGTGGAAATGTTGGAAATGAGGTCCCCACGGAGTTACAGAAGGCAACAGTACGCCCTACCTGTTTGCTTTATAGCCTTTCAGTTCAGAATATAAGAGCTCCAGGTAGTTGCCTTCCTAAGGGAAAACTATCTGCCAGTGTTCGTTAAGAGCTCGAAGAGGAAATAAACGCGCCAGAAACACTTTGCAATAGCTTCTCTTCTTCAGTCTCTTCTTCTATTGCTATTAAGTATCAATGGTCTGTATGAAACTGTTCATAAAATGGAGTTTTAAAGCCTATATTAAATATATCCTTTATTATATTATCCTTTAGATTGTTTATTTCACTGATGAATAGGTAAATAATACAATAATAGGGGTTCTTAGAAACAATAGAAACAAATCTCCTTTTTAGTGCAGTAAGCTCCTGGACCTACTTATTGTCTTGGGTTATCGAAATACAAATATTCACTATCATCGCTGACGGTGTCTCCTTTATTTTCATATTGCTTTTGCTTCTTAAGCTTTTTCTATGCATAGATTTCCAACAATTCGGACGCCTAAGAGCACTTTTAATTGGGACAGTTGTGGTCAAATCCTGATCACTTCGTTATTGCCCTGAAAAGTAAAACTAGCGCTCTTTATTAAGGTCTACTCTCCGCACCTTGTTTAATTCAACTGCCGGTGATGTTACAGCTTCAGTTATAGCTTTACATATATCAACAATATTTTTCACCTCCAGGAGTAGGCTTTGCGTGTATTTTATCACATATCCAATATTCTATTTACCCGCAATGTTTATCCTGCAAATATTACAAATACAATGCTTAAGCAAATTCTTCAAAAGCTATTGGCAATATATAAAAATAAATATTTTTTCTGTCAAATGTTGCTCGAGGCTATGAATGATGTTCTACGATCCTTAAAATATGCCTGATTGAGCTTAAATACAAGTTATGGTAGCCGCAAAATTTAAAGACTGCTGATAACTTACCACAATTATTTTTGCTATTGTGTAAATTAATTTTGTAGGCACAAACGATATTTATATATCGCCGGCTGTACAGCCTGATATTACATATTTAACTACACAATCCTGCAAGGCAAGCCTATGATTGAATTTTGTGTTAAGTCAGCCACCATTAAATTTTGCGACAGCCATAGGAATTGAGATACTGCTCTACTTATATGTGCGCACGTATGAGTAGGCCATAACTCAAAATACGAAGCCTCAAGTATCTCCAACCTAAAGTTTTAAAATCAGACCTATAAATCAGTAAAGGGAAAATCTAAAAAAGTGAGAAATGACTGTGTAACTTAAACAATGCAATGTGTGGTGCTGGTAGCCTACAATGTTTGATTAAAAGTAAGAAAGTCTACGATTTACAAACAATATAAACTCATTTCTTAATGACATTACACGTATACTACCTATATTAATTAGATAGGCGTCTATTAACTTAAATCCTACATAATAAGGCATTTTTAATGTTGAAAGAAAATAAAAGTGAGCGTCCCTTAAAGTAGTTTAGAAGACATACATATTATAATGTAAGAAGAAAGAAAATCAAATGTATACAAGTGAACAGGCAGCGAATATTACATAGACACCGATGAAACAGGTTAGGCACTTTAATAGACGAAATCCGTACAGTGGCATCGAGTGGCAAGTCAAAACAACCTAAAATGAATGTGATGCAACATTCGATGTACTTCTCCAGTGATTTTTCATTGTGTGAAGTGTCCCTCTGCGTTGTTTGGCCTTTACCGTTTCCCATTGTTCATGCTTTCAAATGTTCCAAAAATAAAGTAGGTAATTTTCATGGTGCTCTTACTTTGGTTAAACATTTCGTTCCTCCAGAGAACACTTATACGTATAAGTAATTAACATATATTATTACCCTTAAAAATATGCCTATTTTTAAATCAAAATGCTTCCCTTTTATATGAGAGATACACAACATATGTATATAGAATATTTATAACAAAAATATCGTACACAGGTACATTGACTCATGTTTTTATTTGTTCCTTTCTTCTTCATATGATTTTATAGTTGTGGAATTAGTAGTGCGATGCACTACAATATGTTTTCCAGAAGTTTCAAAAGTAACTCCCGCTGTTTTCATTTGAATAATGTGTGTATTGCCTGAAAGTGCGTTTGATGTCTATAATATATGTAATGCGGGAAAACGTAAATACCTGATATCAGCTGATGTGCTTTGTTATTCTCATGTGGACTGTTTGCTTTCAACAGATCCTTGATTACACACACTTACGTACGTCCAATATTTTATGTGGAACTTCAACGGGCAGGATCCGACTCATACTATAAAAAATACATATTACAGACACTTTAGAAGACAACCTAAAGTCATGTGTCTCTCTCCTATCGGTCTCCAATTTTCTCTCATATGTGTAACTTTTATCTATTTATATTTACAGGAATATATGCCTCTCTATCCTTAGTAAAGTTATACGACTTTTACGTTCTCCCTTACAAAGAGTAAGTAGGGGAGTATTGTATTTGACCCAACATTTCAATCTCGAGATGTTCTGAAGCCCGTGAATCCAAAAGAAAGATTTATTAAAGAAAGTTCGTGTGTGCGCGCGCACGTGTGTGTGTGTGTGTGTGTGTGTGTGTGTGTGTGTGTGTGTGTGTGTGTGTGTGTGTGTGTGTGTGTCTGTCTGTGAACAGCATATCTCAAAAAGGAAAAGTTGATTAAAAACTTTTTATATCTTTCAAGGATGCGACATGAAGATTTTTAAGAAAATTCCTCTACCCTAAACTACCCTTTATATTAAAATCTTTTTAAAAAAATTCAAAATTGGCTCTAAAGAATTTGATTAAAATGATTATGTTCAAGACATTTTATGGCAAATGAAATGTATGTTTTGAATTTTCTGGCCATAGCCTATGCAGTCCTATTTACCCTTGATGACTTTTGCATGACCAGTAAACCGTAAGAGATAAGACCAGATATTACTGTGAAGAAATGTAGATCTCGATGAAACACATAAGTTATGTCTAAATGCATTTTGTGGTGAAATGAACCACTTGCGAAGAATATTCCTTGTTACACCTTTTTATCCCTTAGCCGAGCAAAGAGTACGTAATTTCAAAGTCTTAAAATATTTGACTATCGCTGAAAGGCTACCATATTCCCACATTCCCCTTGCACCTAAAGGAAAAGTAGATAATTTCTGCAAAAGTTTATGTACACTAACATTAAAAAGACAAGGAAATAAGAGTTTGTGAGAATAGTACAAGAGAAGAGAAAGTCATGTGAGTACAACATATCATATTTGATTTTTAAATTAACGTCCTCCAACGTAATATGCCATATCGGACGATGAAGAAACATACTAGATATTTGTCTTTTTAGGATACTGCAAACCCTCCATAAAAAGAAAGACTATCCGGATAACCCACCTTCACCGAGATTCGAACTCGGATAAAGTTATACGGACAGGGATGCCAGTTTGGATACTTCCTATATATTTTTAGCTGAACTAAGCTGACCTAGTATTGCTATTATACTAAGCTTAAAGAGGGAAACGAAAGCTAAATAGAAATACTTTAGCCATATATCCAGGTGCTCCATATGGCAGTTTGAAATTTCCCCTTGGAATTCAAATCTGCATTCACTCTTCACCTACAATATACATTTCCGCATGCTCGCTTTTAGATTAAGGGTCGAATGAAACCCAACGTTTAAACAATGGAAAACTCCTACCCTTCCCTTAGGAATCAAGGCTGCAAACTACCCAGAAATATATGTACTTTTTCCGCTAACTTATCTGCCATAGCCCCGTGCAACGAAAACTAATTTCTCATATTAGAGCGGACTGAAAACTACTGGGAATGAATGAAATAAAAACCATCTTGATTTCCAGCATGCTCACTGGCTCTCTCTTTCCAACGACCCGTTTCCAACGTACTGGAAAACAGCAGTGGCAGTTTCAGTCCACGTGGAGAGAAATGGACAAAAGGTCCTGGCGTGTTGCCGACGTGCTGTATGATATCTCTAGGGGTGAGGGCCGATATAAAAACGCTAGTGTCACTCTAATATTCCCACACTTGCTCGGCAAACAGGTTTTATCTCCCCGACCAGCTCCGCAAATCCCTCTATACCCAGCCAATTAATGTCACTGGCTCTGACGTCACTCACTGTTTTAGTGAAACTGCAGACGCCCTTCACTTTAACACTGCCGTATATCCGCTCTTTTTATTTAACACTATATGTCCACTAACTCATTATCTAATAATTGTTTGGCAGGATCTTTCTTTGTTTACTACTCATACATAGTGAGTCCAGGAAATAATTTATAATTGTCTAGTGGAAGCTATAGAGCATACAAACAAATTTAGTATTAGGGAAGGCATTGACACTATAACGAGGAAAATATTTTGAAATTTGTGGTGCAATAAGTGGCGTAGCATCAGGGGAGATAGGACAGACAATGTCTATTTAATCAAGGAATTAACATAACAGGATTTTGTAATATTTTAATTATTTTGTAGTGTTAAATTCAATCTTGTTTTATACAAGGAAGCTTTACTCTTAAGGCACGCCAGCCATCAGCCCTGCCTAGAAGGCGTGTAGTAGATATGGAAAATGTTTTCCTATCTAGTGGTCCGAAATTGAATTTCCAACTGGGCATACGTGTGAGCGTATTTAATGCCAAACAATCTTAAAAGAAAACCAACGTTAAAGAGTCTAAAGTCAACAATATTTTCTGAAATCAATGCTTCCGATATGATCATATTTAAGGGAACTGTACAAATGAATCAACCTAAAATAAATAAACATGCTTCAAACTGAAGAGATTATGTTTATATTTTATATCTTTCACGTGGGCGCTGCCTCCGATGTTTTAATTATTCGCTGTTGGTATTTTTATTATGGTATACAAATAAAGAAGATATGAACCAAGGAAATGGCAGAGGTAAATCTATACAAAACATCTGAAATGTTCAAACCAAATAGTAAACAGTGGTTACTAGAATGTTCCATTTTTTTCGATATATCATCATGATCCATGTCATTAGCGCAAATCTGTTTTGTTTTTAAGATTCTTCTTCTGATATTTCCTATTTGTAACCCAGTTTCTCATTAGGTCTTAATTTCAAGCCTAACTTTGAATGTCTCTCTTCTGTCCCTCTGTCTCTCTCTCTTCCTCTCTCTCGTATCACAGATCTCTGGCTCAGCAATCAAAGAACCAGTTAGTCTGCCTCTCGTTTTTATTATTTTATTTACTTGTTTGTTCTAACGTATCTGTTATTTTCCAGGATTGCTTTGCAAATTTACTCACACATATACACATACATTTATGAACAAGTTTACCCTTCTTGTTCTTGCTTTTCTATTGTTCTGGACTTTCTGTGTTTGCTCACACATATTCATAGACATTTACAAACACCCATGCCCAAAATGGGACTCGTACCCGCGATAGATACCCTGCACCACGAAGCACCAAAGCAAGGCACTTTAGCTAGCACGGCCATGGGGACCGGCAACTCTCATTAGATAGCATGGATTCTATTCCAATGGAGCAGGAATACATTTATTTAAAAAACAGATGCTTCAATAATGAATAATAATCTATTCTGTATGTCGTAGATACCCTACCTGACTACTGCACGAAGCCTCGTCCCTCCCGTATTTGGAGGACGAAATTAGGCGCCGGGCAACTAAATTTTACGAGCAGTTTCCACAACATCGGAGCGCCCTGGTTAGGTCTCTTGGGGACTACATCCCTAGAGAACGCACGCTTGTGCGACACCGGGTTCCCCGCATGGCTTGCGGGCACCCCCGGTAACACAGGAGCTACCTCATCAACAGCGCAAGCTGAGCTCCTTACAGTCCTTCCAAGAGAAGCTTGGAAGTCTAAATCTTCTCCAAATATCCATATTTGGACCACCCATCAGCAGTGCCCAACGGTAGTTGCACACTGAATTTAACATCCGACGAGGAGCATAAATCTATGCTACCTCCTAATAACCCACAATCCCCATTCCTCACCAGCCATCCTACAACATCCTAATCCCCTCATACAGTGGTTAAGCCCTAAAAGGGCAGGTAAACGAATGACACATCTCGGGCTGTTCTCAGCCTGCCATCTGATAGTCTAGTCTAGTCTTCAATAATGAATGTCGTCTTAACCTGAAATATGTTTCATCATAAAGCTAAGGTATATTCAAGCAGTTGGCTTCAAGTTAGCTATACTCAAACCATCATAACTACATAGAGTACATACAACAGCCACACTGAGTCACTGGCAGTAGATAAAATGTGGTCTAATGATTGTCGTTGCGCGTCAAAAGTGTCAACAGGGATGGGCGTTTGTTGTCCAACACGCTACAGCATAAAGTTCGGTTACAATTCAACCTAGTTTCCCTTTGTTCTGGCTTTAATTCTTCAAAATGTCTATCTCTGGCCACCTGCCCTCTTTCCTAAAAATTACCATATATATTTGCGCGCGCGCGTGTCAGTAATAGTGTGCAATACGCTTGGGTGCTCTTTCTTATCATAAGTAACGCCACAAGTAATTATAAACTTATCTAGAGAATTATTACGAGTTGTATTTTCACAAATTAAAGGAAGATATAGCCTATAAAATGTTATTTAAATGCTGTATTGTAACGCCAACCTCTTAAAAGAAACATGAAATAGGCATACGTACATCAGCGTCCATTGGCACGGCCTACAAGATTGATGCTCCAATCTTTTAAGATGTTGGCAATGTCAGTAATTGGAGTATGTACTGTTAATTTATGATTTCGTTCATATAAAATGTGTCAAATTGATTGCAAATATATCTCCTGTTGTGTTCTAAGTTCTGAGGTTTCCATCTGTGGATTATTTAATGTATTTCAGCATTAATGGCTCACCTAGAAGTGAGAGTCAGCAATTTTTCACATTTGAGTAGTGTCAAATTACGTAACCGGTTGTGGATCTGCAGCAGAGTGCATCTATATTCTCTAACCTGATCATAATGTAAGAAAAGCAGAGGAGATGATAATTAAAATTCAGAGTAGGTGATAATGAAATGTGATAATTTCTTCATGAATGAAGATTGTGGTTGGCTATTTGAAATTGTTATGCACATGATTGGTTTATTTCAACCAAGTCACTAATGAGTGAAATAGTGAACTTATTCAACTCTATTATTTAACGACACGGCTCCTGCTTATGTTGTAAATAGACACAAATGCAAATATAATGTAAATTTAAGCCTGTAAGCCGGGCCACATGTACCGGCACCAGGCAATATTCCTCAATAAAATAAATCTGAAATCTGAATCAAATACAGCAGTTTACAGTCGACGTTACATCAGAATGATTACCGATTAAGAAAACAATTTTATTGGAAGCTGCTTCTTTCCTCCCATTAAAGGTAAGGAAAGAGCTATGAGTCCGTCCTCTTTAACACTCAATGCAGGTGCAGATTGTCTGACCTTGTGTGTTTGTTTTTCAAGACAGTGTAGGGTCAAACTAACTCCCACCACAGAGTGGGCTGTGGTTGGCATACCCGACAAAGTTTCGTGCCGGTGACCACTAGCTCCGCCTGAAGGCGCAGGAAATCCGATTCCAACCACCAGCAGAACAGCCCATGATCATAATTGCGTTATATTTGAATCAATGGCTATAGCTTCATTTCGCTTACTGAATCCGACTTCCTTTTCGTTCTTAATGCCAAAGTTTGCTCTACGCGAAAATACTCTCTAACAAATGAATGAGCAAAGGAGGTAAAGTATTATTTTCATGCTTTAAACACTTAGAGTTAAATAAAATTGTTTATTATTCTAAAGTAATACTAGATGTAATAGATAATAATGTCCATAGATACCTTACTCTCTAAAGTTTTACACCTTCATGTTTCATTGCACAAAACTCGTTTTTATTATATAATGAAAAAACTGAAGCTACTAACGGTGAAGCAATATAAATCTATAAATTGTAGAATTGTAGAATTATTGTATATATATTATTGTATAATTATAAAATAAAATAAAATATTATTGTAATTTCACAAAGTGAAATTATCCTTAGACTAATTCAAAGTTTACAAAAAAAAAAAAAAAAAAAAAAAAAAAAAAAAAAAAAAGATTTTTTTATAAAACAAGTATAATTACAAATAATACATAATCCTGGAATTTATCAATTTAGCTATTTGGATTGTAACAGGATTTATATTGGTAAAACCAAACGTCATTTGGAAACCAGAATAAAGGAACATTTTAGAAATATTAAATATAAACAGATTGATAAATCAGTTGTAGTAGAACATTTCTGGTCATTTAATCATAATCAGATTTAATGGTTTGGGAAAATTTATTCATTTTGAAACATGAGAACCACCTAAATAATTCTGAAATACCGCCGATTGATTCTATTAACAAACTTGTTTTGTTTTGAGCGGTTGGTAACAAAGAAATATTAAGTGATTTTGCGTTGGTTAGGATAGTGACCAATATAAACAAGAATGACACCGATGATTCAATAGATATACCGTGAAGCTACAGTTGGCGTTTGATATCATGAACTTGCAGCAAATACTAAGATAAGTGAAGGCTATACTCTCTAGGATAGTATTTATGGAGTACTTTTTATTATTTAGATTGCAGCAAATACAGTATTCATGAAGGAAGGCTGTTGGAATCATGAGGCTGTCATTGTGCCTTACAGCAGAATATAAATGCTGACTTTAGGTGAAGGTACACGTTGCTGAGAGTGTGTCCTAAGGTTCAGATTAGAATGAGTAATTCAATACATGTTTCCAGATACATCCTAAAATATAAGGCAACATTTCGGCCCAACGAGTGGGATGGCTTAGGCGGTAACGTCTGTGGCTCCCATGATGGAGGTCTCGGGTTCAAATCTTGTGGACGGACCACTGTGACTGTTTCGTTTTTCTTCCTCGTGATTTTCATCAGTCACCAAGATATTGTATATGTAACATTATCACCCAAAGTTCCACTTTGGTTTAAAACAAAGTAAAGACTATATGCTAAGTGCGGAAGAACAATAATTATCACTGATTCGCCTTATAGTTGGTTGAACTAGAAGTCCGAGACTTAAGTACTTACAAAATTGTAAGTCGCCATTAAGATATGTTATCTCATATGAATTTGACATCTCATTGTGGTTTACCGCTAAAAATACGAGCTAGTTAGAGAATTTAACGTCGGGTCGGCACGCTGCTACTGTAGCTCAGTGGTTAGAGTCGGGGACCTGCAGTCCCGTGGTTCAAATCCGCCTAAAGCACTGCATTTTTCAGTCTCTTTCTACTCTTTTCAACATTTCCGCTTACGGAATCATGATTACTTGGACTATTTTGCTTCTGATTGTCTATACGGTGAACTATCAATTTTGCGAGATGATTTATGATATATCCTGTATAAGATAGCGAGGTAGTAAAACATTGTGACACCGGATCCGGCGCACAACAAAGCATATTCCAGGCCGGCGAGCGGACAAAGGCGTTCAAGGTCAGGCTGCCTTGCGTGTCTGTGTGTACGTAACTAACAACAATCGAAGCTGCTACTCAGCCTTTGAGAAATATTCAGCTGCGTCACTGCCGGCGTGTTGGTCCATGTGACGTCATCGGTTTATCTTCTAAATTTTCTTCTTTTAGATAGCTAGTTAACGTAATCAGAGGTACCTACAGTTAAAAAATATAAAGTACTGCTTGGTGGTCTCACTGCATTTGATTATTGCTTGTAAAGTGAACATAAATTACTTTAAAAGCTGGAAAATAATTGGGAAAAGGAAAAGATAATCAAAATCAGTATGTACCAATAATATAAAATCATGTTGTCGACAGACAAACAGTAGTATCTTTGCGCATTTCTTTTGTTTATTTAGGTATTATTATTATTATTATTATTATTATTATTATTATTATTATTATTATTATTATTATTATTATTATTATTATTATTATTATTATTATTATTATTATTATTATTATTATTATTATTATTATTATTATTATTACTACTACTACTACTACTACTATTGTTGTTATTGTTATATATTTATTTATCTACTTATTTATTTATCTACTTATTTATTTATCTATTTATTTATTTATTTATTTATTTATTTATTTATTTATTTATTTATTTATTTATTTATTTATTTATTTATTTATTTATTTATTTATTTATTTATTTATTTATTTATTTATTTATTTATTTATTTATTTATTTATTTATTTATTTATTTATTTATTTATTTATTTCTTTGTTGGTTTGTTGGTTTGTTGGTTTGTTGGTTTGTTGGTTTGTTGGTTTGTTGGTTTGTTGGTTTGTTGGTTTGTTGGTTTGTTGGTTTGTTGGTTTGTTGGTTTGTTGGTTTGTTGGTTTGTTGGTTTGTTGGTTTGTTGGTTTGTTGGTTTGTTGGTTTGTTGGTTTGTTGGTTTATTTATTTATTTATTTATTTATTTATTTATTTATTTATTTATTTATTTATTTATTTATTTATTTATTTATTTATTTATTTATTTATTTATTTATTTATTTATTTATTTATTTATTTATTTATTTATTTATTTATTTATTTATTTATTTATTTATTTATTTATTTATTTATTTATTTATTTATTTATTTATTTATTTATTTGTTTATTTATTTATTTGTTTATTTATTTATTTATTTATTTATTTATTTATTTATTTATTTATTTATTTATTTGTTTATTTGTTTATTTATTTATTTATTTGTTTATTTATTTGTTTATTTATTTGTTTATTTATTTATTTATTTATTTATTTATTTATTTATTTATTTATTTATTTGTTTATTTATTTGTTTATTTATTTATTTATTTATTTATTTGTTTATTTGTTTATTTATTTATTTATTTATTTATTTATTTATTTATTTATTTATTTATTTATTTATTGGTTTGTTGGTTTGTTGGTTTGTTGGTTTGTTGGTTTGTTGGTTTGTTGGTTTGTTGGTTTGTTGGTTTGTTGGTTTATTTATTTATTTATTTATTTATTTATTTATTTATTTATTTATTTATTTATTTATTTATTTATTTATTTATTTATTTATTTATTTATTTATTTATTTATTTATTTATTTATTTATTTATTTATTTATTTATTTATTTATTTATTTATTTATTTATTTATTTATTTATTTATTTATTTGTTTATTTGTTTATTTGTTTGTTTATTTATTTATTTATTTATTTATTTGTTTATTTATTTATTTGTTTATTTATTTATTTATTTATTTATGTATTATATGCTTTTATGTATATCACATGTTTTAAGATGTTTTTATATTTCAATTAGTTAATAAAGTATTTTCTAATTTATATATATATTGTTGTTGGTTTTCAGCGACATTTATGAGGCATCTGCAGTAATAAGTCAAAATTTACTATAATTTCTTTGCGTACAATCCATTTGAAGATAAGCTCCATAACTTTTTACTGGTCATATCAATTAGTTTTACAATAAATTATGTGCTTGGTTGATTTTTCTATTAAACTAAATAATTAAGGCGGCAATTTCCATATCAGTTAGAATATACTTTTACTGAAAGCGCATTAAAATGATCAAAGTGTTCATTATTTTAGAAAATTACGGTTGCCATTATATAAATAGGATGCTTAGCGGAATAATTGAACAAGTCACATTACATGGTCATTCTCCTAGCAACAGTATTCAGGGTATATAGCCATTACAGTGAAACGGTGAATTGTGCGTTATAATGAGGCTGATTTACACTGTTAAATATAGATTTGCTATACTACAAACCCCTCGTTCCTGGCAACCAGAGATTCGGAACAGAAAGTAAGGCATTACCTCCCATTCAGACCTCGTAGATGCTCGCTGGTTTAAAAAAAAAAGAATTGAAGCATACTTTGAAGGCGTATGATAAGATGTATGTGAAAGAGCAGACACGCAGTAGGGAAGAAAGGCACCATTTGTGGGACGACGACGTGCAGGGAAACAAAATGAGAAATAGCTTTCTTGGAACGAAAAACATACCTGTGAACACTTCTGACTCATTGAAAACAGCATATGTACTTTATAAAAGTGAAAAAAAATCACTCTTATATTTATTTTATAATGCAAGGTACTTTAGAATAACTTTAAGGAACACTAAGCTAGAAATACAGAAATGTTTATTACCTGTAATAATCATCAGGACAGGAATAGAGAAATGTAGGTAAAATGTTTAATGAGCCTCATGTGTAACGGTATAATAGAATACAAATGCCCTAAGTGCATCTTTACAGAACGAAGTTTCGTACTTTCACTTCCGAGCTTGCAGGGAAGAGTTATAGCTAAACGTTGCATGAAATAAATCATAGGAAGTAAATGTAGCAAAACTTAAACGGTAAAATTCAAGAAATAATTATGAGGATATTAAATGTCTGTAACACTAAATGTGCATGTCGATTGTAGGAGGATTAAACGTACTTCGTTAAGATGGCAGCACGAGGAAAAAATGTATAAAGCTCGCTGTCGTCAAATAAACGGCATACGCTGTCATTAATGTCTCTCCAATTGTAGAAAAATTCAGAGCATGTTCAACATTTTAGTTTTTCTCTCTCATTACCGGCAAACTTGTTACATATATGAATGTTCTCTGTAAAATAAAATGATGCATTATCTTCACCTCAGAAAATTTAAAAAGGAATTCCCAAAGGTAGAATACTTTCTTCATTTCTATGTCTCATACTTAGCGCTGTCTTACCAAAGCATGAAAATCTGATAATTTCACATTTTGTATGCAATGTAACTACTCTTAGTAAAGTTAAGAATGTGACTAAACTGAGGGACAACAATTATACACATATAAATTAATGAGGCTGGAAAACTTGGAAGCTTACCATGAATTCAAACATCGAATTTAGTGGCAGTCACGTATAAAAGAAATGCTGTCAATTGTGCAATAAGGTTTGGTAATGAGACAGCACCACAATCTAAGACAGCTAAATACCATGATTAACGCTTCATTCAGAACTAACCTGGAATAAACATATATCTGTTCTCGTCAAGAAACGTAGCCAGAAAATTCATGAATTAAAATTGTTGGCATCGAAAACTTCACCTTTACTTTATCTTCAGAACGACTGAACTACTTTTCCCTAATGAAACCCGTCTTGTTGTTAAATCTAGGGCTTTGTATCCCAATCTCAAGCCAAAACAGTTCAAACTATTTGGAATCGGATCCTTTGTCTAATATTAAACGCACTTGGGAACATTGAGATTCAATTCTTTATATGTTCTTACGTTGGCAGTAGATATCACCTGTTTACACGCCCCTCTTTACTTCCTTCAGCACAAATCAAACTACGAAGAAGGAAGACCGAAGTGAAAGTAACATATAAGCCTTCTAATATGAAATTTCATGTCGTACTATGTAAGTATAGAAGGCATTCGCTGAGCTGTAATAAAATACAAACAGTTTGGTTAAAATGTCATTATGTTGTGTACACAGCTCATTTACACACACACACACACACACACACACACACACACACACACACACACACACACACACACACACAAAGAAGACATATTACTGGAGTGCACATTGTTTCTATTAGATAATTGTGAACGTCCCTTGGGTAAGCGAAATAGCGAACTATACTACTGGGTTTCGGCAATCAGATAAATACTCTAACAGCATACGCTTGACAATATCTAGGTCATGGCTTTTAGGCATACTTCGAGGAATCTAAACGCAAGTCACTTATCAACTTTTTGCAAACATGTAAAATTAGCACTATGCGGGTTCTACACGACAAATTGTTGCCCTCAGTCAATAGCTATAACATCAGTTTCTTTGTATCTGGTTCCAAAAAATTAATGTCAGTTCCTGATTCCAAGTTTGTGCCGGAAGCCAGTCTTTTCCGTGATATCGCCAAAGCTTAACCTGGAATACCCAGTCACTAGGAAAACAGCCCATATTGCAAGTTTGTGTATTAGATAAAGCAAAATTATAATCTCTTTAACTTCAACATAAGACGTGTAGTGTGGGGTTAGTGTTTCTGCCTCACATTCAAGAGGTCCCGATTTCGAATCTCGATTAGGGTGAGTTACCTGTTTTGTTTTGTTTTTTTTTCCCTGGAGGTATCCTGAAAGACGGGCGTGGGGTACCTCTAAGCTCTATTGACTTCAGGCTCATTTGAACATTATTTCACCCATTTCATTCATCGCCCGATATGACTTTATCAATTAAAGCAAGTTAAATGTATAAAAAAATGTATCAATGCAAGCAACAAAAATATTTCCATGTGAAATAAATTGGCACATATACGCACAACGCCATAAACAACATTGTGCATGTATCACGAAAGAAATACAAAAATCAGTGTTTACTCGGGATATTCTGAATTCAACTAGAAGCGAAGGAGAACCAAGTACAACCATAATACATAACATTTTTCTACCAGGTAGCCTAGGGGTTATTTACCGACATTCATGGAACAACAAATAAGTTTTTATTTTCTTTTTCTTTATGGCACAAGTGAGTGAGTGAGTGAGTGAGTGAGTGGGGTTTAAGGGCCCGTCGACAGCTAGGTCATTTGGGCCTTATGGCACAATACTGTGACAAAATGACTGGACCGGTTACTTTTTATGTCACTATTTCTTCTTAAAACTGTTAACTAAGCGCTAACATTATTACAGATCGCAATTCACAACTTTTCTGTCGTACCGCAGCCCAATTTACAACTCCTGACCTTGCAATTCACTGCTGCTCTGTCTAACTGTCCTTGACACAAATAACAACTGCATTATTCGCAACTCAAAGCTGAACTTCTCTACGTCATCAGAATTATATTCCTACGCAATGTTTCTCTACAATGTTTTTTTCTGCGGTTTTCCTCTAAAACATGTTCATCTAAACAAAGTTATGTTTATTACAGGTAAATTGGCGACATTTATCAATTATCAATTAGGCACAACATGGTTAGGCACGTGCTGACGTCTGTGTCTATTGTGAGGTGATTAATATTGTGATTGCTTTGGTGAAACAATATCGTAGGATGCATCATAAGACATCCTGGGACAATCAATTCATAGCTTTGTATGTTGGAAGGATGTTCAGGAAAAATAGAGCAGAAGCTAACAAAAGGTTAAAGGATGTAATGGCTATTTATTTATCTGTTGCTATTAATTCCTATATCAACTATTCTCTAATGTGCAGTATCGTAGATATCATTGGCCGTAATAGGCTTAAATAGTTTAAATTAATTTTGGGGGTTAGTAACTTTCTCGTGCTACAATTTCAGTTCAATAGTCATTGCATTGTTTAAACCACGGCAGCCAGAGGTACCTTCTATCATAGGATTATTACAATTGCCAATCGGCGGAACCTGTAAGAGCTTTACTTGAGGCACTCGCAAGTACAGTGGTGTTGATAAGATCGTCTTCTACTGCCAAGAGGCTTATCAAGGAGCTCGTTGCTGATTAGTTACACCTTGCTGAGTGAATAGAGGTAATGAGAGCTATAGAAAGGAGATCGGAACTCTGTGCTTTCTGCTTTGAGGCATTGGAAGCAAAGGATAACAAGATAGACGTTCAGATATTGACTTATAACTTGAATGCCAATCTCTGGCCGTTAATTACTTCATTTTCCACGATCATATACTTTGTCAGTAGGAATTGTTATTGCTCCTTCAGCCAATGCTTTTATTCCCCTCCATCCTTCTGCTTAGGCTACTCCCTTAGTATTATAATTGTTGATCATACGAGGCTTAACAAGACAAGCGCACACTTTAGCACTTATGATACATAACTCGTCTACAAATTACGTACAAAGGTAGGTTTGAAGAGGCTTATATTCATCATTTCAAAGAAAAGTAAATACACGTTTATAAACATCATTGTGCTTCTTGATGTTCCACTGTTAAACAATTGTGTCCACTTTAGCAGGCAACGGAAAACAAGACTATTATGTTGGTTACGTCTGTGAAACAAATGGGGGACGCAGGTGTTGCTCGATTTTCCCGTTAGTTCTAAACGGATGATACCAACACAGGCAATGACAAAACAAAAATATATCCGGGTGTATAGGGTTGCTAAACGCTGGAGCCTCTGCCAGCACACATTCGATTTAGGATTTAGGTTCAGTATGTATGTAGTTTTTGAATAATGTAGAGTAAGTGACCGTTCAATATTCACATACCCACACGTGCACAACTGTTAGCGTGCTGATTTTTGAGAGTGAGAAGTCAGTTTTTAATGTTTCTATTTGTGTATGTGTGTTTCAGCTGTGTGTATATGTGTGTGTTTCAGCTGCGTGTGTGTGGTTGCGAGACAGTTAATGAGTGTTGGATAACTGTATCGTCACAGTCAGCTGTTTGAGAGACAGAAAAAGTGAAGACAGAAAGGAGCGACTCAAGGTTACGAGAAGAAAACGGTAGTTAGTTGTAACATCACGAAGGACTGAAGACTGTGTTAACACCAATAAAAAAGAATTGTGTACATATATACGTGCAAGAGTTATTTATCGCAGCAGTAAAAGGATTTGAAAGATGACTTTTAAATATGCTTCTATTAAAAATGATAATACTGACAATAAGTAAAACAATTATCTAAAACTGAGATTTATTTAATTTATTAAAATTAATGTACATGCATTTATAAAAATAACTATAGCCGCTATGTAAGCAGGACTAGTACAGATGAGAATAATAAGATATTTTGGAAAAGTAATTGGAAAAAGTATATTGGTTCTGTGCTTTTGTTGCAAGAATCTGAAAATGGAATCAACTAGCACTAATGAAGTGTTACATACTGTAGTATTTACTCCTTTAACTTTCCAAATTCACAATATCCATAGCTACTTAACTCGAACTACCCTAATCGAAATTATTGTAATATAGGTTATTTTTTATAGAATTTAACGTCTTGTGGTCAAACTTTTGTGATATACTCGTAATACTTAAATTCATATTTTATCTATGTAACCGTCTAGAGAAGTATCATTTGACACTCTCCCCCATCTTACTTCGCTCCAGAATTGAGTTGTGATAAATGCTCATGAATGTAAAATAAATGTCTTAACATGGATAAATGGAACAGTAGTGTGTAACGCTTCGACTTAGCTATCTATGATAGAATCATGGCAGTTCATCCAACCTATTAAATCTTTATATAATTATTTCCTTATGGTTTAATAAAATACTGCACTTAGTTTACAACTTGCCTATACTGTGCATGAATGTGATAGAGAAAGATACAGCTATGTATGTCATTACTACTTTAAAGCTCATTACCATTCTCGTGAACTGAAGCGCTTGTACATTTATGATTAGCTCAAAACATGTGCATAAACTATAATCCTTTGCTAAGTAACATTTCTGCATAAGATCAAAAAACACTCTTGTTCTAATGCCTGTTTACTATGCTTTAATTCTCTTCGCTGAACTTCCAGAGCAAACAAATTGGATAAACATTTTCCAACAGTGGAGGAACGGATTCGTTAAGCTTTCAGAAACGTAAATAGGTTCGTATTTCTCTCTCCAGGCTATTAACTAGGTAAATATAGTGCGGAACATTCCACTGGAAATCGTTTTAAAGCGACTGGTGAACCTTCATGCAATCAGAAAATAAACTAAACTTTCCACCGTATGACGCGAAAAATATAAATATCCGATAGATGACGCAATTGTGATTAACTCTGATAATGCATTTTGAGCCTGTCCGAATGCACTTGGTGTATGTAATGCGACGTGGACGTTAAGTTTAATCAGTGGCCTCATTAGTTAAATTACCTCTAAAAAAGGAATGTTTTCATTTGACCGTTTGATTCTTTTCCCTTCCGCGCTGCCATTAGCAAAATACAGATGAGCAAGTCACGTTGGAGTGCAATCTACTTAAAAGGATAGGTAGGAATACCGCACACTTAAAAACCACAGCACATCTCCGCACTAAGAAAAGGCAGGTAAAAGTAACGAGTAAGTTAGTCTCATTCATCGCTGCCTAAAGGGAATGCTGAAAGAGACTCAAATTTGAACTGGCAACAGCGCATAAACCTTTCACTAGACCTCTCCACCTGCCGTTTCTTGTTGGAACCTTCAGTTGCCTAACTTCGTACTCTCGTTTCATTCCATCTTATTAAGACAGCTGCCTATCCATAACAACCAATTCATTTAAAGCATCCCTTAAAATAATAATTTATCAATTAAATTGCAGGATATTTACGGATCCGTAAATTTATATTCTGTTATCACTCATAATTACACAGGTATTTTGTGTTCTATTTCATACCAGCCATTACGATAATATGGCATAATGATAATAATAACAATAATTTGTCTATAATACATGGAATAAATCTCTTATAGCACTACTTTAATCTTCTGGCAGAAAAATTCCTTCAGTAAGTAAGTAAGTAAGCTGGCAGAGGGCAGCTGCTTCAGTTGAGAAAATATTTTGTATACTCAAGATGATTTTAAATTCTAATGGTCATATCTGACAGAAGAAAATATTGAAAACTTCCAACTAACCAACCTCAAGTGTGTAGTACAGAGATTGAGAGTGGCTTTCATTATTCATCATTTTTGTTTTCTAACTGAATATTACTTTTGCAAGGCAAGCTTACTTTACCGTCACCAAAGATCATTTCAGATACTGAAGTTTATGAAATAAGTGCATTATACATTAACTAAAAAGCAGCAGAGGAAAACCAGGTTTCCGAATGATACTCTTGAGAAGAGTGAAAAGATGTACGAAGAGACCTAATAACAAATCAAAGTGCCTATAGGAAAAGTGATAGGAATTTTAAATATAAATAAAATATTAAAATATTTCAAACAAAAGTGGCAAGAATATTTTGAAGGAATACCAGATATCAGACTTCCTAGACAAATAATGCAATATCATCCTAAAGATAGGAGATTGGTGGCTAGAGGACTTCGAAGGCGCAACAGGTGCTTGATTGCCTATGCCATGAAGATAAGAAAAAGGAGAAGTAGTGCTAAAATTAGCTTACAATTATCATAAAATGTGGGTTATGAATATCTGTTCCTGTATGGCAGTGCACGGTGAGAAGTAAGATGAATAAATGCCTGTTCTGAGTTTTCGCAAACTTTCACGGCCTGAGTAAGAATAATGAATAGTGAATTCTTTCGGGCTGGCAAATCGTGGTCTGCTGTTATGTTGATGTCCAGACGTTTCGTCCACATCTGTGGTGGACATCATCAGTGGCGTGGTCTAATTCGTCTTGGCGAAGTCAATTGTGACTAAACCTTCGCCAAGAAGATTGAGACCACGCCACTGATGATGTTCACCGCAGATGTGGACCAAACGTCTGCACACCAACATTTTTTGTAGTGTTTAACGCTCGTTTTTACTACTACGGCACCACAGGCGATAACACTGATGATAAATGGAATGAAAATGGAGAACTGGTGGAATAAGATGGCAGGGTAAACCGGAGAACCCGGAGGAAACCCGCCCCAGCGCCGCTTCGTCCATCACATGCGGTTACGTGGGATCGAACCCGGGCCGCTTTGGTGAGAAGCGAATAGTCTAACCACGGACATCAAAATGCCAATGCTTACCAGAAGAAGCCATTGTTCATCAATGCCCGTTCTGTCCGATATAATGAAGTATTTTATCAACACACACACATATGAATAGTAAATCTACACCCGTGTGTTTTAAAATATCACGATCGGTTTCTTATCTTTAGATTTACGCTTTATAGCCCTGAGCATAAACCCTCAAACTTTGTCAATATTATTCAATTATTTTCTTTAAGAATATGGCCATCGCTTATATTGAAGAAATGTCAATGTCCTCAGTGTAAATGTGAGAATGCTTATAAAGAAATCCAAAAATCTCTAATTTGATTTCCAGCTGGAAAGTTTCCCAGATGCACCAGTAACAAATACACGATTAAGAAGTGAACGTCATTGCCGATGAGCAATTGTTCCAAAGGCAAAGTCGCCGATATGACATAGGATGTTAAAAGTGGCATATAAATGGAGGGAAAAGAAAGAGCTACTTATTTTTAGAACTGTTTACCCTTGTGATATAAACGGCACTGTGCTTACTCAATTCAAATAAGGTGCAACTTATATGACATTTAAATATAGGATTCCTTTTTCAATCGCAATTCCAGTTTAAGAACTCAGATTTCGTATATGATTATATAGCTTCAAAATAGAAAAAAAAAAAAAAAAATCATGTGCTTTGTGTTTCCGTATTGAAATTGCACTTTGCAGTTTTGCAAAAAGAGGTAAAAACTATTCTGCCGGTCATAAGCAAAGCGCAGTAGAAATTCACAGTGACCAGTCATTGCTATTGATTTCTGCGTTGCGTTTAAAGTAAAGCGATTATCAATTACTAATATCTATATTTCACCATATGCAAGTGCTAAATGTGCCGAATTCCGATAAATGTTGAAATGTTTGTATTCTAGAAACGTAGTGCGTTTATTTCATGCATTGCAGCTGCAGCACCATACGAAACGATGCAATAACTTTAAATCCCTGTATTACATGCAAAGCTGGTCAAATTCTCTATTCTCGTGTGAAATATAGAAACGTGGTGCACAAAATTAAAATCTGATGTAATGAGACAATAAGCCGCAAAGGATTAAAGTAAATCCGCTTCGCATAAAAATTCCAAGAACAAAGTAGTATTGATAATTTTGTAATGCTGAATTGGCTTTACTTTAAAGCTGGATTTGCGTGTGCTTACATATGGTTTCATATGAAATAATAGCTTATGGGGGAATTCATTCTCTTTCGTACATTGTTGAAATGAAGAACTAATATTGCATGGTGGCAGTTGCCTGGTTAGTTAAGCCAATTTTTGGCACAATGATAACCATAACCACGTACCCATGGAATTTCTTATCGAGCTTCTCTCTGAAACTTTCCTAAAAATAACGAAAATTTTGAGAGTCAATTACTAGAAAATAAAATATGTGTACGATTATTGACAATATAACACAATTGTATCCTTACAATAAGTAACATCATGAATGATTATGGATTTACTTAGGGAAGTTCAATTTCAATATTTCCATTTACTAGATGATATGAAAAATGTCTACCAAACACGGCAAGTGAAATGGTTATTCTCTGTCTCAAACATAGGTACATTTTCTAAACAGTAATAACAATTCAGATTACAGGCTCAAAGGTTAGTGACTATTTGACTCGTACATCTAAGCTAATAATATTGTGCCAAGGTGAAGCTGTCGCACGCTATCGTACGGCTTCTGAATACGTGGCTCACAACAATACAGCGGCAGGACAAACAGTTTCCAGAAGTTCTATAGGCTCCTGGCTGCCAGCTTGCTTATTAAAGGTTTGAGAAAGATCCCTGAAGTGTCATTTCTGGTATGAAAGCTTGCGAGACGACTGGTGGTCCGTGAACGGGACAACTGTTTGCAGTACTTGTGTGTGTGTAAAGTCGACAGAGACAGTTTGAAGCGCTGATACATTGCGTTGGAGGTCCTGAGTGAAGCAGTTTTAATGAATGTTGAGTGGTTGTATTCGGGAAAGACAGCTGGAGAGCAAAGAAAGTCAGAAAGGTGTGTGTCAAGGTTACGAGAAGAACAGTTGTGAGTTGTCAGATCACGAAGGTCTTAACGGCGGCAAAAGACACTAGTGTTAAAGTGACTCAAAAGTCCAAAGTAACTGGATTTTGTTGTCATTTGTCACTGGTGTCAGGTGTGGATTTATCACATTGTCAATTGTTACAGCATATATAGTTGGATTATGGTGATGAGTGTAGTTCGGGCACTAAACACTAAAAACATGAAGATGACTCAACTAGAAAGACATAACCGAGCGGGAAACCGCCATCAATAAACACTTGTGGTGATTGACTCAAATATTGCCTAAAAGAGACAAAACAATAACAGTTGCATCAAAAGAAAAGGTAATATTTACAAATTCTCCATAGCTTCCCTTAAGTGCAAATAGATACTCGTATAACATCTCTGCTTTCAACTGCTCACTCGGTTTCAGGCCTGCCCGAGGATCTTTGTACATATTGACTTTCAATTTCTTTACAACAGTTTTGTTACATTTCTTTGAAGTACTAAAATTGTATGTTCTTGACATTCAATAATATCATTTTGAAGAGAAGAAACTACTTCATTTTCAAAATCCAGCTGTTGACTTTTTATCTTTTTACTCTTTTGGATACCGTGCTTCTTGATTTCTCTACTGTTTATCTATAGTACATTTGCTTCTCGGTACATGCACTAAAATTGGAATGATACCCTGCAGACCTGGAAAGTATTGTTTTCCACACAAAAATCGATAACGAGACTTCACTAGAGAGACACCTTGAATCGAAAACAAGCAGTTTTGGAAAAAGGTCAACACGCACATGTGTGTGCAATTGGGTGCGCGTGCGCATGTGTCTGTCTCTCCGTCTGTGGACTGTATAACTGAAAAATGAAAAATTTGTTAAATAAGAATATGGTAATTAAGTTCAAAGTCTTGCAAAGATACGACACGAAGATTTTAAAAGAAGAACCGCAAGCTAAGTTGCCTTCCCCATGAAAAATATTTAGAAATATTTGATTTTATAGAAAAGCTTTTAAAGATTTTGGTTAAAATAGCACACATTTAGGATATTTTGTAGCAAATGAGATTTCTATTTTGAACTTTCTGGGAATGTGAAATCTTTATTCTAAACGAAATCAAACAGAACGTCAACCGTAAACTGTAATACCCAAGAACATTATTTACAAAAAAAAAAAAAAAAAAAAAAAAAAGAAAAAAAAAAAAGATTACAAATCGCGTTAATTCTTTCTTTCTCTTTCCTTTTCTCTTTTCTTCTTTCTTTACTTCCTTCCCTCCCACCCACCTCCCCTCCTTCCCTCCCTCCTTCCCTCCTTTCCTCCTTCCCTCCTTCACTCCTTCCCTCCGTCCCTCCTTCCCTCCTTCCCTACTTCCCTCCTTCCCTGCTCCCTGCTTTCTTTCTTTCTTTCTTTTTATGTGTCCCAACAAAAGCCAAAACAAATGTTAAACGTTCGTATTTAATGTTAAGTGTGGTTTGACTATTTCCATATTAATTCGATTTTTCAAGAAGGTGGTGTACAATATGAAACATGAAATCTTAAAACCAAGTAGTAGAAATCTTCGTCATGTATGTTAGTACTCTCCAGAGGACGCACCAGTTTTCGTTGTGCGGCTATTTCCGTTATCACAGTGATACCCGTACTATGTTTTGAAACATCACTTATGAAGGATAACAAAGCGTTAGCGACATGCACTCGCTACAAAAATTAATTTCCTACGTCATTTATCCCTTATACACCTAATGCGTACTGTCTTCACATATCTGCGTATATTACTTGACGACTGTAAAACTCTCTCAAGCCGGGAAAATAAAACCAAAGCATTAAAATACTCATCGTGTCCAAGGCTTGTATAAGATACTTTAATTTTCTTATAACCAAGACTTATGACAAAACAAGATCAAACCATACATTATTACATGCGTTTGCTACTGTGGAGTACCTATGAACAACCTTCTTGGATGATGAAAACCATTCATCAATAATTGTTATATTGATGAATATAATACGCTACTCATAATTATAATGGATAAAAAGTAAATTTTTCAATTCATTTCAAAGTAAAATATTAAAGCTAATGTATATGTATACTAGGCGAACCATTACATTTATGGAGTCAAAATTATAAGCTTGCGATTTCGTTGATAGTTACCGAGCGGGATGGCTCAGGCGGTAACGTGTGTGCCCGCATTCGGGAGGTCGCGGGTTTGATATCCGTTGCCACGCACGCTGAATAGGTTTTTCCGTGGTTTCCCCATGACACTTAGGAGACCGCTGCGGTGCATTATTTCATACCACGGCTTCCTTTCCATCATTTTCCTTCATTCTATTTCAACCTCATCTTTCAGGTGTCCTTCCAGGCGTCTAGTGTTGGCAGGGCCGGGCCGATGGCGTGGTTAACTGCGCATGGTAACTGCTGTTCTCGGCGCTGGGTGACGTTTGGCAGTCCTTTCCTTCTCGGGCGGGGGAGGGCGGGTGGGGGGAGGGGGCCGGACGCTCAGTGCGTGGTCTGGCGCCGGGATGAAAAAGACCTCAGCACTTGTTAGGGACTTCGAAGCGTCTCAGTGGCCTGTCTACCTGCGACATGATCATAGACACAAAGGATGGCTTTTCGGCGAGATGCTAAGTCCTCCTCCGTAAGTTGTCATTGAGTCATCGTAGATACTTTTTAATTTGTTTGAAACTACACAAAATTAAGTGTGGTTTATATGCAAAGCCACTTGGTAAATGTGTTACTTTTAGGCATGATTATGAAACAAATTTATTTTATCAACACTATCACATTATTTAGTGCCCACAGTGATCATAGGACTTAAAATGTATATCTATGTGAACGTTAACCATATTTTTGTAAATGTTCCATTTGTATACCGCAAGTAACATCTAAAGTTATAGCGGCGGCTTTTTACCTTAGGAACAATTGCTCAACTCGCTTGACAGTGTGATTAATATTTGGTTTGTGATTATTTTGGTTAGTACACACAGACATACACACACGGCGGCCGCTGCATCGTCTAGTGGTTACACCACTCGCCTCTCGCCAAAGTGGCCTGTGTTCAATCCCATCTTCATTCCATATATCGCCAGTGCCACCGCCTGCGGTGCCACATGCAGTAAAAGCGGGCCTTAAACAAGATACACGCACGCACACACATTCATACTCTAATTCACACTACCAGACTCTAAGGACCTGGGGATCACTTGATGATCATTTCACCCATTTCATTCATTCACCGTCCGATATGACACTAATAAGTTAGAGGACGTTAATAAAAAAATAAATGTAAATAAATTGCAGACTACGGAGGATAGGATATAATCCTGGATAAAAAAATTATCATTTTCTGGTCGGGAATCAAACCCACTACCCTTGCATTTGAAAGTCGATATACTATCAGACTACAGAAGTGGTTAGGTTTAGGATCCTATTAAATAGGAAGAGTCATTTACCATTGTCATTGTGAGCCTTGTAATAAGAAACTGCATTTTTTTATTAACATAGTCGCTCACGTCCTAAGATATTCATGCGGCCTAAAATAAATAAATAAATTAGAAAAATAAGAATCTTGTGTTCACACATTTCTATAAGTCTGACACAGCAGAAGGTAAACGGTGCAAATGTTCGTGTCACGAGAGTTAACTGGGGCAAGAGGCGACAAGATATGGCACGGCGAAAATTTCCAAACTCATATAAACAAATGAAACATAGCTGCCTACTTACAGGGACCTGCTTACATTATTTATGCTTATTTTTCTCTGGAGGACTTCCCTTGTTGCCAGGTCTTGTTCCTCATGCATGGCCGACACACAGCACTCCCACCGGTACTAACGTGTTCCTTCACATTCCTTCCCTGAAAAGGGTTACAGTGTAATCAGGAGCTGACTTCTCACCCAGAGGTCCCGCGTTCTATTTCCGGTCGGAAATGGAATATTTCTTTAACTAGGATTATTCCCTACCTACCATAGAGTCCTGAAGTGCGGATATTAGAGTGAAAAGAAGTTTAAAAACCAGTATTTGCTTTTCGTTGCTTTTTATTCTCACTTTTGGCAAACTATTGGTAAAAACCCTTATTCTTCCATGCACTTCATGTTAATCAAGTTGACTTTATAGGCACGTTTCCTTATGGATACAATGGGAAAAGGAGAATACAGTAGACTTAAGCGATAGTGAGTTATTTTCAACAGTCGGTCGCTATATGATGGCTTTGACATTCTATTGTCTTTACATGGATACGACAATTTAAACCAAAACATTTTTGGTAGTATCTCTTCTCTCTCTCTCTGTCTCCCTCTCTGTCTCTCTGTCTCTCTCTCTCTCTCTTTTATGCAAACCTAATTCAGAATGAAGAGTATGCCTGCGGACATTCACAGAAAATTCAAGGTATACGTTTCATTTAGCATAAAAACGTTTTAAGTACATAGTATATTAATTAAAACCGTGAGGTAATGTTCTAGATTCTAGAATATAAACATTTTCAAAAGCTTTTCCTTGTAATGGGTAGTCTGCCGTGGGGAAACATTCATTTTGACTCTGCGAATCTTAAATACCAAGTATATTAGTGCATATTTAATCGACTTTTCGTTTTTTAGTACATACAAAAACACATGCACAGACACAACGCAGCACTTTTTCTAAAAATGCCCTTTTTGAACCATGGAGCCTCAAAACATGTATTTCCATTGAAATCTTGGTATCGAATGGTTGGATAGAAAACAAAACTACCCTCCCTAGTTAGCGTAAGTGCTTAGTAGAGAAAGTTAAATACCACGAAAGCCTACATTAATCTAACCTAAAAGTAGAAAAGGTAAAAACACTATTACGTAAATATTTCAGTCGAAGCCCCCGATATGACAATAGCAATTAAAAGGTTCTATAGAAATTAAGCCCCCCCCCCTCAAAAATAATTATACTGGGTTTGTTAACCTGATGCATTAATAACGTTTATTTTCAAAATTTTAAGCGAAATATCTTATTGCATTTTAAGCGGCCAGCAGGCAACATAAACACGTTATGCGTTCTTATTCACCTTAGCTGCTTTTCTAAGTATCTAATAACACAATATTGCTTTTATAAGTTTATAGAGTACGACAGGATCAGTAAGAGAATGCTTTGCATGTCGGAGAACTTAATTATTGTAGACCTGGAGCAAGCCTTTAGTTTGCCAAAAGAAAAACTTCCCTAGCTTCTCCTCGTCGATAACATGACATCGTTATGAATGGATTTTACAAAATGGGCTTGAGATCCTTTCATGTCGCCCTCTGGACAGCTTCATCACCGTTTTGGTAATAATTAAAGGAAAGACTTGAAAGACACGTGGTTAGAAAAAAGAGGAGTGCAAAACTCAACCGTTGAGGACAGAAATTTCCTTTGTTAAGATCCCCTCTTTTGTGTCAATAGAGTTTTGTTGGCATGAGATTATCTGTGCACACTGACACAATTTTTACCAAGAAATATGAAAAGCATGATCAAAAGGGGCCAAAGAGAAACAGGAAATTATATATTTATATTAATTCATTTAGCTTAATAATAGAGATTTAGGTTTAAAATAACTTTTTTACAATATTGAATGTTTTTGTAGCCATCTTAGAAGAGAAGGTAGTGTATTCTACATTTCGGTGCCCATGTTTCAGCTTAAATGTATGTTTTGAGGTCCCTGAGCTAAAAATTAGACAGACATGTATCTGTCTCTGTATGTATGTGTTGGGGTGTTCCACTCGTCTGTGCTTTAACAGCGAAACTCAAACACGATCACTAAGATAAATACTAAACTTGGTATTCAGATCCAAAATATTCAGAAAGCCTCATTCTAGCAATACGACTGAAGTACGTAAACATATGCTTAAATTCTATATTGAACCATGTAACTTTTAAATTAGGCATATCGTATGATGAAACAGATATGGAGCTACAAACATGTGAAAATTAAAGAATCAAGTACATGCTTACCTAAAGTGATTCTGAATTCTGCGTTTCAAATTTCTAAACTCAAATCTACACCGTAAAGGAATGCCTCTCAACTATTTTCAATGTAAATAGCTCTTTCCTTCAATACCATCATGGAACCAGACTTTTTTCCTCGTGAAACGTAACTTTTCAACCAGCTTATCAAATATACATAGAAAAAAATGAGCACACCATAGAATAAATACAGTTGAACGTGATTTATGCGTATATTAAGGGGAAGACGACAGATTAGTTGTAACTCGGAGTTAATCACGAAGAGATTTTCGTAATGTATCATATTTTGTTTAAAGAAAAAGTGATACAATGTGCCCACGCGTGTAAAAGTTTCAAACAACAACCATATACATTTATCTTGTCCTACTTTAAAGAAATCAGCTACCTTGGTTTGTTTCACTTTTCTTGCATTAAGTGCATACACCTTTTTTTAGTGATGACCAGGTATTGGGTTTTAGTAGATAAACATAGCAATGATATTAACAGCACGGAGTATAGAACCGGCAGCTAGCATGAGGGTTGAGGAAACGACACGCCCGCCCCTTCACAACAGCCTTTTCTTGTGACTGTCGTATGCTACATTTGGTTGTCTTCTTGTTTTCTTCTCTCTATTGTGACTGTCCAATAACACAAAATGGTTTACTACTTGTTACGGACGGAACTTGCTATATGAAGAAAGCTGCCACAGCAATACAGTATTTCCAAAACTAAAACTTGTCTAGCACACAGTCTCCACCGATTTGCGGAAGAAATTATATCTTCTTTTCCGGATGTAAATGATACTCGAGAGAAGGTTACCCAGTTTATCGGAATTTCCTTCACTGCTCTAAACGTATTTCCGCAGAGAGCTGACCACTGTTAGAGCCAGAATGCCAGCACCACTATCCGCACTTCAAGCCTAAAATACAAGATGCGGTAATGCAGTGGTTGCAGCCTTTGCTGCCAAATCTGCCATTTCATTCCCGGGCAAACCTACGTGACCAGGAATCCAAGCACGTTAAGGCCTGAAGCGTGTAAAACACGGAGAGCATCCTGGGTGCGCTCTACAATAGGATGATAGTTTTACAGCCCACAAAGGCTCTGAAGCACACTAAGAGAATTAGTTAAAATTAGGCAGTCACCCAATTTGTGACGACGCACATAGAAATCGGTTTGGTATATTGCATATAGCTCAGCAGTATAAATGAAAGTGCTATTTGAAAACCAAATGATGTGCATAAACATAAGCACATCCAACACCGTTCGTGCTCTTAGATCCATTGGTGTAGATCCAAGATCGGTCAGGGCTTGCCAAAAATTCTCAGAAACAACACGCAGGTATCGTGGATTTCCAGTACACGGTCATTCCAAGATCTACACGGGACAATGCAAGCAGCCAAAGGGAGTAGAGCTTCTCCAGCTTCGGAAACGTGTTCAATAGCAAGCTCGTTAAGAAGCTCCTGGAAATACTGGCTTGGACTAAGGGAGCTCTTTGTATAATGTTCATTTAGCACGGTGCTGAAAAAGGAAAAGAATGTAGGGTGCATACGCTTACATTTAAACCCACAACTACAATTTTCTAATAGAACCTTACAGCGAAGTTGCAAAGCGGGAGGGTTATGCCTTTGGCGTAAAAGCTCAGCTGGGATAGTAGGAAAGGCTCCTATTTACATGCGAATAGACTATCTGACTATCTTCTCAGCACAGATTATGCGTTACATCCGTAACTTGGTTTCGATGGATCGAGAAGGTGGTAATCGTCTTCTAAGGTTACAGAAATTAACACAGATTGCCTCTTTAGTTGGGAAACGAAGGCCGTCTTTTGAGCTTGAGGTTGAGGTTCACAATTGAACGATGTCATCGAAAATCATACTGGATGTTTGTCAGTGGGTTGCGATCTTCTAACCCCCATTCCATCACCACGCAAACATAAGTGGTGACGCTACTTTGGACGTAGATGGAGGGAAGTTGACCAGCCTTTCTATGTAAGATGGTGCATTTTTCACACATACATTTGTCTTTTTCTTATTACTGGAAAGTTCTACAAGAATTTATCACACTTAATCTTCAACATCTATGAAAAAAAAAATTGTTTGTTAACGACGGTGTCAATTGGCAAGATCAGATCAGTGCCATCAGTGTGCCGAAATTTCGTCCAGCAGAAGTTCTTGTAATGCCAGTAAATATGTTGACTGGGGCTATCGTTTTTAAACGCACTTAAAATCCACCGATCTATAAACGGTTTGCACCCGCGACCTTGGCATCAGTAGACCAGTCAACATTTTAGAAAAGTAAATAAGCAAAAGCTTTCTCTGAGTCTAAAACTTTTCACAACTGTTACATCGCCAATCCTGTCCACAGTATATTGAGTAAACTCACACGACACGAAGCTGATGTCTTACCTTCAGTATTTGCTGCCAATGCGGAAATACTATCGTATTTTGAAGAAAATAACCAGATAAACTGATGAAATTAGTAAGAGTTAACCTTTGTTTAAACTTAGTTGGTTGTCTCCTTAGCACGGTGGTAGCGCTGTTGCTTAGCAAGCAGGCGACGCGGGTTCGATTCTCGGTTTCAGCGGTACCGGCGTGGGGACTTTCTCCCGCTGGGAAACTTGGTTCAGGGGTGTACTCAGTCCCGTTAGGTCCCTGAGGGCCAATTGAGGAGATTGAAAAAAGTAGCGGATCCTGGTCGGGAATATCGCATAACTGACCGGGAGGGATTGGGGTGCTGACTACGTCCCACCTCGAGTACTGTACCCCACTTATGAAACCAGTGGTGGGCAGAGGTGGGGGACGCAGCAGTCGGGCGGAAGGCCCTGGCCCAGATGGACTGTTGAGCCACGGGGTTTCGGGGTTATAGAAGTGTGCAAGGAGATATAGAAGAAGCAAGATACAAATAGAATGATAAGCGAAGTTTCTCTGCAATCACTATAAATCTCCATTAATGTATTCATAAAGAAAACAGTAAAGCATGAAATAAATATGCGAAAATATGTAAAACATGCAATGTTGTTATATAGCTTAATCCAAGCCTAAGCTTTATAACCAGGAAGTTTATTGAGGAATTTGGAGATGTATGGCCTAATTAAAAACATTCATTTGCATAACAATACTGACTTTGGTGATAACAGAATTTAGAGTATTGTAAAGCTCCTCACTCTCCTCATTGTTCCACTTTTATTGCACTATATTCGTCACAGACTAACTCTTAGCTTTGCTACTCACTTATTTCTTTGATGTTGTTGGAGGTGTTGGGAAGGCGGAGAGAAGTGAGCGGGTGGGTAAGAAGTTTGCCAAGAGCAGCTGGGCCTCAGGAACACCGCGGACATACCCCCCCCCCCCCCTCTACCACCCTCCAGTCACTGAATCTCCGAGCTCATTAACAATTTAAGCGGAGTTTTATCTGATAGTCAGAAGAGGAACGTTGCGAGCTGGAAACAAAAGGTACAAATAAAGAAAGCAGAGGCGCGGAAATTGCGTGGGCACAGAGAGAGAGAGAGAGAGAGAGAGAGAGAGAGAGAGAGAGAGAGAGAGAGAGAGAGAGAGAGCGAGAATTTACTATGTAACTCTATAAGACTTTGATGGTGATAGCACTGCAAAACGGCTTTTCTTTCTTCATAGTTTCCTTCTCTTGCAGCAGATACACAAAACCAAATCTGTAGAGGAATATATTTTGCTTATCCTACAATGGTCGTGCAAATGATTCTTCCTTCCCTTGCCCTTTTCAATTACTTACCTTAGCATTGCCATTTGCAGCTCTGTATGTGCACTGACGGTATCGCCAGTGTGCATCTTAATTAATTTCCTTGTTTGAGGGTACTTAGAGGATAATCAATAGTTGTTTTGCCTTCCATTGTTCTTTGATTTCACGCTTTTGTGTACATACGGAACGTTAAGGGCACATTTAGTTAAATACAGACCTTACAGAAGCACTTATAGGGCCGGAAATAGCTAACACTTGTGGCCTATCGGATCTTCCTCATTTGTTTACTACTACGAAGAATATTCTAAGCAACGTAATTTGCGTTGTATAAATGGCTTTTACACACTAACTGGATTAAAAAACCCCATGACACAACGGTCCATCCGGGCCAAGGCTTACCGCTCGACCGCTGCGTCCCCCACCTCTGTCCACCACAACGCTCCGCTCGCTCCCGGTTATGTGGTCTTCTCGACCAGGGGTCACTACTTTTCCATCAAGTAACTCTTCAATTGGCCCCTCAGGGACATAGCGAGAGTGAGTGCACCCCGGACCTGGTCTCCCAGCGGCAGAAAGTCTCCATTCCGGTACCATGAATCGAACCCGGGTTACCCGATTGGTAAGCAGCAGCGCAGCGCACCGCGCTAAGGAGATGGCCCACAATTCTATTTAACAGCGTCCAAAAGCAGCTGGAAATGCACCCTTATTGAAGTGCTACTTATTTTAGTGTAGACTATCGGGTAGCCATCAGCGCCCTTTTCTCAGTCTGGTCTGAAATTACACAGTTTATGCTTGTTTCAACAAAATGGAGCGACTGGTTACCTTGCGGGGATATCCATGAGCAACCTAAAGAGACATTTCCCAAATGAAATCATCTCCAGGACCAGCATCTAACTTGACAGCGTGCGATTGGTTTTGAGGATACTTGAAGATCATCCAAAACTATTGAACGACTAAAGGTAAATATTCGTCGTAAAATTACCAATGTTTATGTTACGTTACTGTATGCACAAATTGCAGCTGAGATTTCAAGAGTCTGCGAGAGATCGTTCATCATTTAAAAGGTTATTTTCAAGAAATAAGTGGCACATTATGCTGGTTAAGAACCACGTATTGTACTTATGGATTGTTATCCTTATTTACAACAAATGTAATACAAAATGACTCATACCTCTATCTATACCATGGAAAATGTTTTGTTTCCTTATAAATGATAATAATGATAACATAAGCATTCAAACATGATATTTTAATCAAAATGAATCCCCTTCATTTTCGCTGGATTTTATATAACTTGAAATATCGTGAACTATAGAATACCATTATTAGAGAAAACCCAGAATTCATTAAAATATACAGTGTGCCATATCAGTTCTGTTTGCAGCAGCTGTTTCTATTATATTTCCTATACTTCATTTAATTTTCCAATGCCTGTTACTTTGTTTCTCATTACCTTGTACTACAGAAAAGAACACAATGTCACCGAGGGAAATTAAAATGCAATGCACCTTTTAGCGTAGGTTGTCGAGTGCGTCCTATTTGCCAGATAATCAAACAATTGAGGTATATTTATAATCATTAGTAGGAAGCAGGTAGGAAGAAAAACACGTTTGCAAGAACAATTTGTACAACAGCTTGAACATAGGTAACTGTTGGAGTCGTATGACTGTTACACATTAAATGTTTTTCTGGAAATAAAGTTATGTTACGAGCAGCGTTGTACATTTTTGGTGGAAGATAATACTTTGCTGGTCGCATGTGGTATGCGTGTTTTTAGAACGAGGACCGTCGGGATCATGCACGTTGTGGACAATGGGCGCTACAGGGCGATTATCTCTATGCTTTTCGCTCGAGAACCGTTTAGTTGAGCATCATACATTCTGATAATAACAGCGGCAAAGCTGCAGAGTTTTCCAAACCTGGCCATCTGGGATGGACACTAATGTTAGAGCGGTGCATGAGGCATTAAACATTGTGCCTAATTATATGCAAACAATGGGAACCGCTACCCATACTCTGAATTTATAGATCGCCCCACACAAACACGATGCGTACAGCAACAGCCAACACAACATGACCTTGAAGTTCTTCATGTCCCAGAACATGATAGTAATGAGCAGAATCAGGATCTATATTCCAGTATTTTTCTTTATTTATATGATTTTATATCAGAAAATATATTCTGAATGCATTATTACTCGTGTAATGGTTTTCTACCACACTAAATCTTACACCAAATTAACAAAAATAGTTAAAGAAAAATACCATAGATATATTCCGTTGGTGTAAAGTGAATAAATAAATTAGTTATAGAACTTAATATTTATTTGACATAGTTTTACGATTTACAGCAGCTACGTAAAAGTAATGTAGCCATCTCTATGATAGTTTATGCTAATTGATGGTTCAGCTAAGATTACATGCGCCTTCACTTCCATCAAACTCTTTTCAAATTTTATGTGAAATATTAAATACACACTTCGTGAATGCAGGTTTTATATTACCATCCCAGTAAATTAAAACAAAACCACAATGTCCCTGCAATAATAAATTAAATGTAAGGAATAGCTTAAAAGTTTTCGTTTATGGAATATTAAAACCTGAAAGATATCAAGCAAGAGGAGAAAACTATAGGTAGAATAAATAGAAGCTGTCTGTATACAGAGGCAAAACAAATAGGAAAGGGAAATGGTGTATGAATACTTCTTTGGATTATTACGGTGTAATGTTCCCATATACCCTCCCCCACTAAAAGTAAAATTATTTTAAAAATAAGTAAAAACAAAAAAGTGGGAGGGACTGTCATCCTGTGAAAAAGCTCAACTTATTTTCTTTGCAATAATACAACAAAATACATGAAAACATATAAATCAGGATAACAACTATGTTTAAAAATGAAATTATTAAAATTAAATGATTTTGTTGTTTAAGTACGCTGTCAATTTCCAGGACCATAGCAGTGTCACCGGTGTGCCGGAATTTCGTCCCGAAGGAGTTCTTTTATATACCAGTAAATTTTGACATGGAGCTGTCGTTTTTAAGCACACTTAAAAACCATCGGGCCGAATTTGAACCCACGTCCTTGGGATCAATAGGCCAGCATATAACCAACTGAGCCACCCAGACCGATGAAGGATATATACAATCACAAGGTAGGTGCAATAGGGTATTAAACACAAATATAAGAACAACACTAAGGTTTACTTACACAGTAATACATATTTTAAAAAAGTATCAAGTGAAGATGGGAATTATCGACCTCAAAATCATTGAATTTCACTCCACAAGATTAATTTATTCGTTTTACTTACTTTTAGTTGCATGTTACAGCCAATTCGGTTTCCATCTTCTTTGAAAATAAAGAGTATAAGGGTTCAAGTGGGTAATTGAAGGTTATGTACAATATCTATATTATTCAGAAAAATACAATGTGCTTACTCATAAGTGTATTTCCACTAGACGTCGAAAGAGCTTTCGACAGAGTATCGCACACGGGATTATTAAAGAAACTTAAAGCTTTAAATATACACGGTTAGCTAACTAAAGTAATTGAAAATTCTCTACATAAACATTTTAATCAAAAGTGAACCATCATCTCCCTTTCCCGCGCCCGATAAAAGCACGACTGCCGCAAAGTAGCATTTTAGGACCAAACATTCTTATCATACCCAAGAATGACATTCCCCAAGCAGAAAGCACGAGCTCATGCATTTACTCAAACGATACAGTAATAGCGGTACAATTGGCAAAGCAGAACTTATACATACAAGACTGAAGGGAAAAAAACTCCAATGACCTAGATGATAGGCATACAAAATAGCGAATCAAAATGAAGATACAGACACAAGCCTGACAAAAGCAATTAACCAGAGATTTCCGAAATATCAACTTCCTCCATTCACAATATTCGTAGAAAACATTGAATGGACGATTACCTCGATAGGAGTTAAGATAAAAAAATAACCCCTAGCGCAAAAGCCCATGAATGGCTAAGGCCGCTGCGTCTCCCACCTTTGCCCACTACAAGTGTCATTGGTGGGGTGCAGTACTGGAGGGTGGGATGTGGTCAACGCTCCGAGCGCTCCCAGCCAGTTATACGGCCTTCTCGACCTGGGGCCACTACTTCTCCATCAAGTAGCTCCTCAATTGGTCCCCCGGGAGCTAACGAGGCTGAGTACACTGGGGTTAAGATGGACCAGGCATTCATCTGTAAACAGCACGTATTTCAATGCAAACGCGCTATTAGGCTGGCTGTACCATCTCATAAACATGGATTCAGAGTTAAACCTTAACATCGAACTACGTTGTAGGCGCAAGGTGCTCATTCGATAAATATTTACATACGCTGCTCCGGCATGGGGCTATACACACGGTAGTGACTGGCAGGCTATGCCTGCGTAACATACGAAAGCAATCATAAATCTCACTTAGTGTTATTCAGGTTTCATGGACTCTACCAAGAAATACCAACTGACGCGCTCACATACAATGTATGCCAGCTTAGTAGCACGCACATACCAACCGGGCTAATATATGGGACTCAACAATAGCATGAAACCTCCACGATAATGCATGAAAATGCAAGATGCAGGAGGCCTCCCCCCCCCCCCCCCCCCCCATTGCGCGAGTAACCGTGTTTCCAGCCTCATAGTTAAAACAGTGACCTAGTTTCAAATGTCGTGGGTTCACACACGGCCGAGGGAAATGGCCGTCGATTGTAAAACCCGTCGGAAGGGAAGAAATTGGATATATTAACGAGTTCTACATTTTTATGAAATAAGATTTTGTTTATCTCTTGGGTTTACAAATTATATATAAGTGATTCTGAATAAAGAAGTTTCGGAGGCAGTTACCAATAGATTCATGAAAATATCTTAAACATACAATAATTTAATCAAAATCATTAGAGCAGTTTTTGAAACAAAATCAAAGTTTAAAATAAATTCCATGTAAAGTGTGGTTTGCGATGGGGGAATGTTTTTGAAAATATTCGTATTTAACTGATGCATTTAACTGATTTTTCTTTTTGAGTTATGCTGTTCATGGATAGACATACACACAGACAGACACACACATACACACACAAACACACACACAATGCACATAAGTGCTCACACGCAGACCAAAAGTGACGTTTCATTAATAGAGTCTGTAAACGTGTATGGAAGTGTTGGGCAGAATACAATATTTCCTCTGCTTCCTCTAAGTATGAGCAGAGAAACTAAGGACATATGCTTGCGATCACTAATGTAATATGTCAAATCTATGATAAGCTGCAAAAAACGGAAGCGATAATTTGCTTCTCTTTCTACTTTGTTGAACATTTAAAGCTGCGACCAAAACAAAAGTAAAATTGTCAAAAACAAAATATTCTTTCACGTCAGGTATTCTATGATTGTGAAACCATTCTATTTTCTTTGTGGGCTGCCACAGCTCTTTAAGTCGTCGCTAGTACGGGGAACTCCACAGCGTTCTTGGAGGTCATTCATGCCGCCTCAGGGCAGCGCAGCGCTCGGAAACAGGGAGTTCGGTAACAAAACTAATAAAGTTTCTTGCACTTATCTATTTCTCACTCCATTAGGTAGAAGTGACTTAAGATACTTTGAATAATCATACACTTAGCATTCGAGACAAGAAAAAATCATACGACATTAAAATGCTGTAGCAGCTCAAAGTGCCATGGCGCAATTCTTCATTATCTGGGAGGAGTAAGTTTTGAGTTTTGGAAGAAACTATTTTCTAATAATATATGTCTACAAAGTACACAATATACAGGCCGCAATGCACAAGTTTCAGGTTGGGTTTCGATTATTGTGAGCACAATAAACAAAAGAAAGAAAGACAGAGAAAGAAAGAAAGAAAGAAAGAGAGAGAGAGAAAAAAAGAAAGTGAGAGAGAAAGAGAGAGAGAAAGAGAGAGAGAAAGAGAGAAAGAAAGAAAGAGAGAAAGAAAGAGAGAAAGAAAGAAAGAAAGAAAGAAAGAAAGAAAGATAGATAGAAAGAAAGAAAGAAAGAAAGAAAGAGAGAGAGAGAGAGAGAAAGAAAGAAAGAAAGAAAGAAAGAAAGAAAGAAAGAAAGAAAGAAAGAAAGAAAGAAAGAAAGAAAGAAAGAAAGAAAGAAAGAAAGAAAGAAAGAAAGAAAGAAAGAAAGAAAGAAAGAAAGAAAGAAAGAAAGAAAGAAAGAAAGAAAGAAAGAAAGAAAGAAAGAAAGAAAGAAAGAAAGAAAGAAAGAAAGAAAGAAAGAAAGAAAGAAAGAAAGAAAGAAAGAAAGAAAGAAAGAAAGAAAGAAAGAAAGAAAGAAAGAAAGAAAGAAAGAAAGAAAGAAAGAAAGAAAGAAAGAAAGAAAGAAAGAAAGAAAGAAAGAAAGAAAGAAAGAAAGAAAGAAAGAAAGAAAGAAAGAAAGAAAGAAAGAAAGAAAGAAAGAAAGAAAGAAAGAAAGAAAGAAAGAAAGAAAGAAAGAAAGAAAGAAAGAAAGAATGAAAGGCAGAAAACAAAGAAAGAAGGTATGTATGTAAGAAAGAAGGGAAGAAGATAATTTTAATGGTCGAAATAATTAAAGCTATAATAAGTTTGATCGTGTAATTGAACCGTTGAGCTTAACCTGTGTAAGAGTTTCGAACGGTCGTAAAGGTTTATATTGTTTGATAGATGCCAACTTTGAGAAAGAAGTCAAAATTGAACGTTGCTATAATCAGCAGTTTCTTGTTTAAACAGATACACTCAATGGAGAAATGTGTACGCAGAGGACAAATAGTAACAGACTTCGAATTTCTTATTGTTCGCAGGGGCATTTATAGGGCATTCGCATATCCCTCTCCAACAGTTTGAAAGGGGACACGTTACCTTCTCTCTCTTGCAGTTGAGGGAGGTGGCTACAGCTATTCCTAATTAGCCAATGAGTTGGCAAAACCAACATAGGTGTGTTCTTTTTCTAAAAATACTTTTGTGGATTCAGGGAACCTCAAAACATGTTACCGGTGAAATCTCGACATGGAATTTTGGGATGAAATACAATACTTCCTCTACATAGAACTTAAGCATAATTTTCATTCTAATGGAGTGTGAAAAGCAAAAAGTAGCCTTATCTACCACAGTAGGTCAGGGACAAAGGAGCTTAAAGGCCATTTCTGAAGGAACGGAACGAATGTGATAACCAAACAAGAAGACAAGAAAGTGGTCCCAATGCGCATCTAAATATTAAACAACTTAAAGCACATTACATCACCAGTTCTGTTATAAGCTATGCGAAAGTGAGGGATTAATAATTTGCAGTTATTTACAATCTCTCTCTCTCTCTCTGTGTGTGTGTGTGTGTGTGTGTGTAAGAAGCGACAGACAAAAGACGATATTTAACACAATTAACTCTGTATATTAATTGATCATTCACACTAGTCGTGTTAGGACAAGGTTAGAAAAGTAGAACTATCTGAAAAATCAGCAAGGGTTTGAAACACGGATTTTCCGGTCTTTGTCTTTTGGTCTATATCCTGCTACCGCGACAACATGCCAGCACAAAATTAAATTCTCCATCTCACTTCATGTTTTCGGTAAACCACAAGGAGATCTCAAATGCAAATGACATAACATATCCTTGAAGCAATATTATGCCTCACGTTGGTATGATTTGAAGCAATATCAGTCACACGTTGAGAAGACCATTTGAAGTAACATTCATCATTCGTCGCTGGAACACTTTTGAAACCGAATTAACGTTTTGTAAGTCAGACGTTGATAGGAAGTTTGAAACAACAGTACCTCACCCCGCCTAATAACTCATCAAAGTCCTTTAATTCCCTCCTCTTTGCTTCAGGTAAAGCAATGAGATTTCTCTCCCTAGGTGTGAGAGGGTTTTGTTTAGAAATGATGATGCTAATTATGATGATAGCATATTTTAATAAATGTTCCAATATGTTAACTATTTGCTTTGAGACGTTGCTGACCAATGTATGAAGGTTGTAAAACAATTCACCAGATAAAGAAAAGTGTGCTCGTATTTAAACACTTAAATATGAGCTTCACTCTATTAGAAATTTATTGGCGTTGATTTATATATTTCACGCTTCCAAGAACAACGATGTTTTCATGTCGACTCACCACCTAGGAGCGTGGGCTTACCTTGAACTAAAAGTGATACCTCCTCTCTAAACCATTACAACTCTAGTCACATTTTTAAATTCGGGAGGTTACTTCCTTCTTTACGTTCGTTTCCTCTATTCATTTGTAATTGAAGTATATTATTCTAATCGTTATTTTTTTTAATTTATTATAAGTGACTAATATTATAACTATAATTTCGGTACTACCCTAATGGTGGTTTACCGGGGAAAATGCGAGTCAGTTGGAAAATTTAATGTCCTGCCGACATGTTGCCATGATAACTCAGTGGAGACCGGAAGACCCGTGGTTCAAATTCCCTATATGACATTCAATTTTTCAGTCTCGTTCAACCTTTACAATGAACTGTGTTAATAAAATCACTCCTTTGTTCGTACGAAAGGAAGATCTGGAGATGAGAAGAAAGGTCCGAAATGCTCGTACCAAAATGGTTTTCATAAGTGCGCTTGTTCGCTGAATTTGAAATGCTTGACTTCTGCTGTCGAACATTTTTTGCCACAATGTAACATCCACTACAGAGTACGGCCGTCAGGCTTTAAAACTCCCTTAACAACAAGGGAGGAGAAAGTTTGTACTTCGCTCAATCTTCCGTCCCATCGCCTCCCATTTAGTCTTTCTTTGAAGGAATCAGCAAAAGGATTTTCTTCTTCTTCCTCTTCTTCTTCTTGTGCTCTTTGTGAAAGAACCATGAACTGAAGCAGAAAGACTTTCCTTGTGTCTTGCCAGTAAATTAGCTGGCTCTAGACATATTTCCTTCGGGATCAAATAAGCGCGTAATGAAGTGGTACGATGGCTTTTTCCTACTCAAAAATGTGGCTCGACGGTGTTTGGGGCTTGTACCGAGTCTTCAAGACTACAGTAGGGTCAAACAGTTACGGCTCGCCCATCATCTCTTCCACACAGACGTCCACCAAAGTGATTCATCTGTATCGAACTTTCACTTCTGCTAAAACTAAGACTATTGTAGCACTTAAATAAGTATTTAACTCTTCATAAATGTTCACTAAAATTAACTCTTTTTGGTACTTTATGACCATCAGTGCTAACAAAATACCTGAGCAACTTTTAAAACAAATTTATTTTAAATTGTGTATTACATCTTGTCATGGTTATAAAGGCAATATTTAACACAGTTTAACCATTTTTTCTTCACTTTCTTGCGTGAATCACATTATACTACTTTAAGACCACATTGACATTTCATTGTTTCTCAAAAACACTAACAATGAAAATCTTTATTTACACAGTTAAATAAAATAAACAGTGATTGAATATAACTATTAACTGCATGCCTTTAATAAAAAAATTAAAAGGGGTTGGTATTGCTGGGGTTAACCCTACCACAAACACTTCTCTGTAGGAAAGTATACGATCATTAATATTAATGACCAAACTTTTGGATTACAATATAGGAAATTAAGGATTTTCAGAAGATCTCACCTTTTAAACATTAACTTCATTTCTATGACAGTATTAATGATAAATATTGAAAGCGGCACATTTTTTCAAACAGAAACTTCGAAAGAAAAATAATGAACACCACTCAAGTCGCAATTTGATTTATTCTCATTTTGAAACTAATTTTATGTGTAAAATGTTATCAATTAGAACAATTTTTGTTTATTTCATATTCTAGGATAATTATTATTTGTTAACATTTTGAAAGCTTCTATTTAAATAGTAACTGTGTGTAAAATCATGGACTTTTTTCGCTTAAGTGAAAACACTAATTTATTTGCTAAATTTGATTAATCCTTTCAGGAAGTACAACAAACTCAACCTCTCATTCAACACAACGAGGAAACGACCGTCACACTCTCGCTATGGCAACCTCCAGTCAGCCAAAATTGTCTTTTTGCTAATATACCACATATAAATCTTCAGTTGCCAATACAGATTTATTGCAGCGTCTATATTAAAAGCATACTGTGACGTTGGGCTCGGTGCAAGGACGCGGAGGACGGACCAAGTTACTTCACACCACATATTGGGACGGCGAGCAGACAAAGGCATTCAAGGTCAGGCTGCCTCGCGCAACTATGTGTTCGTGATTAACAACGAAGGGGGCTTTCTCCAGAACTTTTGAGAATGATCTGGCCACGTGAACGCTGGCGTGAGTGTAGAAGTCGAGAAAGGTCCGTGAGACATTATTCCCACTATATAGGGAGGTGAGAAAATATCAGAGTTAAAATTGGCGGTTACAGATATGAGTCGGTCAGTGTGTAACTGAGTGCGAGACAATGTGGGCGTGGGTCGTAGTGAAAGATATGCGCCGGTCGCCCTAAGAAGATTCAACGAGCATCAAGTGATTTTAACGTCTTAGTTAAGAGTGTGAGAGACAGAGAAAGTGAAGAAAGATACTGAAGGGACTGAGTCAAGGTTAGGAGAAGCAAAATTTGTGAACTGTAATGGCGAAAAAAAAATTGACTGTTAACGACGAGAACAAAACTGTATTTTTGATAAAATTTTAGAAGAAAATGAAGTAATAAAAAGTAACCAGTTTGATTTACCATTTTCTCACCAAGTATCAGGACAGATATTCGTAGAACTGCCGTTTTGTCACCATATCTAATAAATAAAATGCTGTGCATTAGAGACATTCGCCCCAAGAGACAAAAATGAACGTGTGATTTGGTTGGACGTCACATTGGTCATACACTTTCAAAATCACTTTCGAGACAAACCGGTATTTTTCTGAGCAATATTTAAGGGATTTTAGAATAAGGGACGTTCTCTACCTCTGCAGCATATCAGCTTAGATGCAGAAACTTACGCAGACAGTCGTTGAGCTCCATTCATTGGATTCTCCATCTCCTAGTGGTAATACCTTTTAGAGGTAGAGACTGTCAGACTTGGTAAGTGACAGTTCAGGAGAAACCGAAATGAACTTACTGGTCTCTCCCGTTCCACTGCGTTGGACCTGCGTGCTACACTGATGGAAATAAACATTTTTCAGGAGCGCTGCTCTATTTTTTCGACTTCAGGATAGCTTTACAGCAACGCATTTAGGTAAGCAATCCGCAAATTTGAATTGACAAAACTAATCAACATACTCAGTTGTCATTATCTTTATAGTGCTTGAAAGATGTAAATTTTAAGTTGTAGATTTTGCTTGAAAGAAGAACAATTAGGCTGCAATGGTGTTAATCTAAAATGTCTTCACTTTCCTCAACGAGTGCAGCTTACATAAGAAAGAAATCCGATTAAGACAATGTTTCATGTGCATAGAAACATATCTGATTAATACGTTTTAGATATTCCAAAAACAAATACTTGACCCGAAACTATCTGAAGTAAAATACTCAAGTCCAATGCTTTCCCTGTCTTAGAAAACGTTATTAAAGTTTGCTTCTTCTCCAAGACGTTGTTTCAGAGATAGGCAGCTGGAATGCGTTTTAAACGTTCCTATAAAAATGTTGCAAGCACACTAGAAACAGAAGAGGACCTGACTCCATAATCCAGTCTACAGAGAACCTGCCTGCCATGCGAGGGGTGTCGGTTTTGACTAGGTGGCTAAGGCGAATGAATAATCTACTTTGTAGTTAATGTGATTTAAGAAACAAACTCCCCCACCTTAATCTCCCGTTCCCCCTCACCCAGTTTTCTGAAAATCCGGAAACGTAAAAAGAAGAAAAGAATATTGGTATTTTACTGGTGAAATAAAATAAATAATTACAAAAACATACTGAGTAGCTAATACTACCAATCCCAAATTTAGGTTTAATTATTAAGTTACAATACTTGGCCACCAGTTAGGATAATCTGACGATATACAGTCTGTTAGATCTTTTGTAAAAGAGCTGGATATATCAGTAGCAGATAACTATAAAGTTATCCATACTTGCAATCCTCAATACAAGTAACTGCAAGTTTCAACGGTGTCGTATGATGTACCACACCCCTACTATCATTTACTCAGGATAATCTCTTTGTCCTTGAACGCGGAATCGCGCCGTGGAACGGCGAGCTTCTTGGTGCCCGTAAATAGAGTAGCACCAGCAATTCAAAAGTATTGTCTACAAGGCAGTTGAACTGCAAATAGTGCCTGTGTTGCTACAATATTATACGTATGATTTCTTGAGTTTTTAACAAACACAATTCATAATGTAGTTTGTAGTGTTTAACACCCGATTTCACTACTACGGCACCGCAGGCGGTGACACTGATGATGCATGGAATGAAGATGGAGCACCGGTGGAATGAGATGGCGGGGGAAACCGGAGCACCGGAGAAAACCCGCCCTGGCGCCGCTTCGTCCACCACGAATACCACATGCGGGTTCCTGGGATCGAACCCGGGCTAGGCGGTAGACGATCGCGCTAACCGCTCGGCCACGGCGCCGCCCACAATTCATAAGTAATATTATTGAAAGTATAATAATTACTTTATTTGACACCAAAATGTAATATATTATTGACACTTTTTCGCGCAAAATTTATTATCCCGGGAAAGAAAGGATAAGTCACTTTTGAAGCAGGGTGTAAAGCGTCAGAGCGAGAGGAATAAACAACAGCTCGATATCTCAGATTCACTGGTCTCAACCATAAGGTCATGGATAAACTCCTGTAATAAAGACATAACACAACATATGGTTTACTGTTTGTATAGTAACGGTAAACAAAGAAGACAAAACGGAATCAATCACAAAAAGTGTTATCTCATGAAGGGTTAACCTTTTATTTCCAATCGTCCTTCTATATTTATACACCTCAAAACGGTAAAAGAATTGGAATGCAAATTAAACCAATTAACACTAAATATGCATGGTGGATCAAAACGAACATATTGCTTGATTACCGAGAACTTCGGTTGTCACTAATGAGCTACTGATGACGTGACGTTATTAATTACATCAGTTATTAATGACCGCATTGTGCGGTATAATTGCTATATTACACAACTCCTCCATTAAAGAGTCTCATACCACGTATTGAACAACCACGGAGAGTTTCAGAATTTAAATCACCTCGGTTTAAATACGATTTGAAAGAATGAAACGCTATCTTCTTGTATTTTTCGTGTTCTTCTTTTTGTGCATCACATTTGTGGACAGTTTAAGAAACTCGACCTCTGATATCCCTCAAAAGGGAAGGTGAAACTCAAAATATCTAACTGTTCAGCGAGAGCGATATTGAAGAAGCAATCGCACACACCAAGAAAAGGAAGGTCTGCGGACCAGACCATATACACAACTAACATCCACAAGATACCATCACACTTTTGAAAACAGCCTGGACCACCCTCATGAACAAATGCCTCCTGCAGGCACACATCCCAGATAAGTAGAGAACTGCTACAATGAAAATCCTCTACAAAGGGAAAGGAGACATGGCAAATCCAAACCACTATAGAGGCATCGCGTTAGAATGTGCACCCCTAAAGATACTCATCAAACTAGTTACCTACAGATTGAACAGTCTCCTCGACGGAAAACTACCAGAAGAACAAATCGGTTTCCGGAAAGGAAGATCCACCATACATGCCATTAGGTGTCTGCAGGAAGAAATCCAAGAAGCGCTTAAGCAACCAAGAGAAAGCTTCACTCTATCTTTGTGGATTACAGTAAAGCAGGGAAAAGTCACCAATAAACTGGGAGTTCTCCTGGGAGAAGAACTCCGCCTCATAAGAATAGTAAATAATATATTGGCATGTAGTTATGTCCATATAGACAACCAGATTGAAACTCCTCTCCGATAACACAACTCACTGCTATTTAACTTCGCCACATTGGATGTTGCCCAAGACACCATGACAGACGAAGTAAAAATATTTACCTACGCGAATGCCATGGTGCTCGTATCAACTTCACCTGAACAACTGCAGCTCGCATGCAGCAGACTAGAAGTCTGGGCAAATGAAAATGACCTCCACATAAATGAAAGCAAAACAATGTCGATGGTCTTCAGAAAAGGAGTACGAACCACACCAAGAGATGATATCTACATCAACAATAAGAAGCTACAACGATTAAACCACTTCAACTATTTGGGGATCACCTTTCAGACACGAGTAATGGTTTTCAGCAAACACATCACAGTCAGAACAACAGCAGCAATATGAATGACATCAACCTCATAGACAGACTCTCCCTGGACACAGCGCTGGCGCTCCTTAAAGTGAAGATCACACAGATCGTCACTTATGGATTAGACACCATATGGACACATTCAACAAAGAGAGACCTCCTACAGATAGAGAAGGTGAAAGCCATGCACCTTAAAAGGGCCCTCTGCCTGTCGAAGTACACACTGTCACGCCTAGCATATGAACTAGCAAGGGAACACTTCTGCATTGAAGAGCTTCGGGAAAATCTGCAACTGCAGTCCACAGACGCATACAACACCATAATAAACGAAGTAAGAAGGAAGAAAGATCTAATATGGATGGAATTCTACTCCACGGACGCAATGAGACAAGCAGGTTACGAACTCAGGCATCTAGTAACGAGAATGGCAACACATGGGTTCCATCATAATATTTGTAATACCAAGAAACACCATGAACCAAATCCCCAGTGTATTTGTGAGCTGTGCGCAAAATTCTACGCCCGCTACCATATCATAATGTTTCAGAAGAGAACAGTAAATGTTAAAAATGACTGAACAATGACTCAGTGAAGTTAACGTTACATTATGCAAGCTGTGCGCTTTTTCTACTATTAATTTGTGGGTAATTTCTCTTAGATTTAGCCAAATTAATTTGTGACGAACCTCGAACGTGTGATGTAATACCATTTCTGGGTACGGAGAAAAAGAAGGTTCTTAATACCATGTGGATACAAATTACAACATACATTTTCCTTAACTCTTTAGCTAGCTAACAATAACTTTCCTTTTCCATTGTCTAATTCGCTCTACGCTTCTGACATTCTAGCCAAGATGAAACTTCTTCGTCACTCTCGCAGAGTATTCAGTTGTCTGGAACGTGGATTTGAACTTCCTAGTATAGGACTAGTTCCCACTCAATATTGGGAGGAAGCTTAGGAGCTGCGATCATATCCAACTTTACGTTTAAGGATGCGTAATACCTTGCCACATCGGTAGCTGATTGTCCACCCCTACCATGCGTAAGTGGGCATGAGGCCGGCAGTTGGGTTGGCAGGGCTGGGTCGCCCATAATTATTTATCCAGTTCACTGACTCTACGAAATCCTTCGTGAAATCCTTCAAAAGTAACATTGAACTGCAATTACTCGATGGTAACTTATGTGCTAAAAGCAGTCCCTAATACCGTTTTATATGCACTTTTATCTATTCAAACCAGTGAGACGTTTGCTTAATCAGTACTTAGATGGCTTCTAGTACGTTTGACAATCACGAACCTGTTGTAGTAGTATAGGTAAGTGTAACAATAGATTCTAGTTCCAAAGATGGAAATGTTGGCCAACCTTAGCAGGTTTATACACACCTGGTGAAGCTCCTAAGTGCTCTGAGATATGCAAAATGCTTGTCGATTTCACATTACTCCGCAATTTTGTATCTAATATTAAAACCTTGTATGTTTAAGTATGTAATTTGGTCAACATTGTCAAAAAAAAAAAAAAAAAAATTAACTTATTTGCGCCCAAAAACACCAAACCTTCAGTTTCAATTACGTTTTCTTCTTTTCTTTCTTTCGTGTGTGTGTGTGTGTGTGTGTGTGTGTGTGTGTGTGTGTGTGTTAATGTCCTCCAACATAGTGTCATATCGGACGGTGAATGAATGAAACGGGTGAAATGATGCTCAAATGACCCCGAGGTCCATGGAGCTTTAAGTTACCCGATATTCTTCTCAGGATAAGGGAAAACCTCGGTAAAAAGCCTTCTCCGGATAATTTACCCTAAGCGAGATTCGAGCTCGCGACCTCTTGAACATGAAGCAGACACGCTAACCATCACGCCACAGAGGCGGGCTTTCAATTGCATGCTGCGTTTGCTCTCAGAGCACTTCAAAGCTTCAACACGCGACCATTTAAATTTACAGCCTAATGATCTTACTTCCAATGTTTTACACTCCACTTTAAAGTTCTTCACACTTTCGCTATTTGAAATATTCCGCGCGATGTAGCTTAAAACCAATGTTGCTCAAATTTGCAGCACAAACTCAGAGAGAATGAGCCTAAAGTCTGATGTATTGCAATCCCATACATTCTATACTCACTCTTCTCCAAATGCTTCTTACAAATGCTTATTCTTCCATTTATTGCTTGCTATAGGGCATAAACTTTCCTGAAAAGTATCATTTATTATTGCATATACCCTTGAGAGAACAGTGTGAATACTGGAAAACAGTATGCTTTAAGCACAGTAAAATATTGTAAGAACTGATCACTATGTGTTGGCTTTGAAATTTCGCCCTATTTGCATGGCTAGGATACATTAAGACTAATAAGGATTTGTGTGTTAAAAAGTACCCATTTAAACATTCTAATCAATAACCAGGAATATCAATGTGTTTATTTGTAGTCCTTCGTGGTTTAGGCGTAACATGCTCTCCCATGGTTCCCGAGGTCGGGGTTCAAAACCGGTGGAGCTTGGTGGAGATTTTTGGATGTAAAAACTCTTAGCATGTCTTCCCTTGAAAGGGAAGTAAGTCCGGTGGTCCCGGTGGACGCTAAAGACTGTCCATAATTAGTAAACAATTTGGAAATGATTAACTACAGAAAAAGTAATTGATTTGTGAGATATACAGAATGAAGAGGACTTCAAAGGTATTCCCAAAAACTTCAGTATATACATTTCACTTTTCGTGAAAGTATCTTAAATATAATGGTAATTCAATAAAATTTTTTAGTCATTTAGAATTCACCATACCTCAATTTTTCATCTCTATCTTTGCACATGTCATGTGGAGGGAGCTTGAAACATATTTTTTTATCGACACCTTTTGCTCGTGTTGTAGTGTGGAGGAGGTTTGAGAAATTGGTTATCCTGGTGCATTTTTACTTTCTCTACTAGTAAGTAGAGGTATTGTATTCCATCGACAAATTCACATCGATATTTCACCGCAAATATATGTTTTGAGGCACTCTAAATCCAAAAAACAAAGCATTTTTAGAAAAGGGTTCGTGTTCGTGTGTTTGTCCGTCTGTCTGTGGACAGCATAACTCAAAATATAAAAGTCGGTTAAAAGCCAAAGTTGGTATTTAAGCTTAATGTCTTTCAAGGATGTAACACGAAGACTTCAAAGAAAATCTTTCCAACCTAATCTACCCTTCACGTGCAAACTTTTTCGAAAACTTTGATTTTGTTGAAAATTAATAACGATTTTGATTCAAATAAGATGTTTAAGATATTTTTATGATAAATGAAAATTATATTTTAATTTTTCGGTCTATAGCCCATGTAGTCCTGTTTACTCTGGATAACTTATGAATAACTCGTAAACCGTAAGAAATAGACCAAATCTTACTCTACAAGAAATGTAGATCTGGCTAAAACAGACCATTTATGATAAAATAACTTTTTGTAGAGCGATCCATTTCGGAGATATTGCTTGTTATTTGTGTCAGTTTCGGAAAAATTAAACGTTCGTCAAATGCAACATCGTCGTTCATTTTTTTTATATGTTAACCTGCAAAGAGAATGGAATCTCAAAGCTCTAAAAGATTTGACTATCGCTTAAACCCTACTGTATTCTCATATTTCCCTTGCACCTACAAGGAAATAAGCAATATGATGATTTCTGCAGATGTTTATCTCGACTATCACGAAGAAGATATAGGAATAAGGGTTTGTAAGAATAGTTAGTACAAGAGCAGAGAAAGTCATGTGAGTGCTACATATTAGATTTATTTCTTTAGCCTGCCGTTAAATCCTACTGTCTTTTGTTCTTCATTTTCTCTCTGATGTAGGAATTAAATCTGCAAGGATTTTGAAGCCAACCCCGGTGTTTGCCATCAACGAACTAAGAATATCTGAATCACATGAAAGGACAGGTAAATATTGGCAGATTGCCTGAGTGGAGACATTGATATAATTCTTATACCAAACTTTCAGTGGACAACAGGCAGGTATTCTAGAGAATATTCGTAGACGACCCTACCACTGGGAGTTAGATCAAATGAGGATAATGAAACGCAAACCTGCACTGGAGAAAACCACTGGTCAATATAGCAGACCTCGGTATGTGAATGCTCAACCTTCGAAATGTTCAATTGAGGTTTTAGCAGCTTAGTTCTCTGTTTCACACCTCTCAAAACGGTTAAGAATCAGAAATTGTTATGTTTGTTCAATAAAATACTGTCATTGGCACTGGAATCACATAAGTTCGGCTTTGCGTGCCGCAACAAACGTCCATTTAATACTTTCTCGTGTACTACGAGGGCAACATGTACTTTCAAATCCCTATTTTCTTGTTAACTACACCATGTATGCTATGGATTGTGGGTTAAGCTCGGAAAGCTAAGAGAGGTAGAATTGGAACTTACCAAATAGTGCTCAAACCATTAAGCTACTGTGACAACAAGCCAGAATGAGATTGAATTCTCCAACCAATTCGTGATTCTCTCGATAAACCACAAAGGCAGTCTCACATACGAATTTGAATTGTTTGGAGAATTCAATGTTATTCTGGCAGGTTGTCACAGTAGCTTAATGGTTAGAACACGTACCTGGTCTGCGGTTCATATCCCGAATGTGGCATTGGGTTTTTCAGTTCCAATTCTACCTCTCAAACATTGCCCACACATGGCTTGTGTATTTAAAAACACCAACAGTAGGTTTTCTGGTATTAATAAGTAATAATAATTACCACCGTAAATCTAAGTTTTCTTTGAAAAATCAATTCTAGGGCCGTAGCAGGAGCTCACCTTAACGCGTCGACTCTCTACCGCTTTCTACCGTAAAGTGACACCAAATTTAATCATGCGTACAAATTCAATCATGCTCTTAATAATCAACGTAGTCTCAGAGATATCGTATACTTTACGCGAGTTAAATTTTCAAATTCACTGGCGCATTTTGTGTCTTATCTGCACTTAATGATCAGGAAGCCCTCATAAAATATTTTATTTCGTTTTAACACCAAACTTCCGTATCTTCTATCTTCGCTTAATGAAGGCGTTCGTAAATAGCTACACATTATACATTTGGAAAAGGAAATATTCTTCTTACATTTTTGTTCTTAATTGTTTTATGGAAATTTTGCAAATTATTAATTAATTTTGAATTTAAATAAACGCACTGAATTAGCATACTGTACAAGCATTAAGCGTTTGATGGAGGTATCATTCAAATCAACCCTATTTTTCAGTTATGTAGCTTCAGATTGACTCCCATATTTAATGACTGTGTATAAGTGTTCTCATAACGTTGCAATATATTACTGAATAGGTTTCCTTTGATGTTTATGTTAAAGTGCTTACAGATTTAATTTTTGCTGACTAGGTGATCTATTTCCACTGTATAGGCACTCTAATTTCAGCAAATTAGTCGAGCGATATGTATTTCAATTAATCTGGAACACATTAAAGGTTGTACTAATTAACAAATATGAATGGGGACATTTATGTGCAAAGTAATATAACATTTTAACAGAATAAGGGCTCCAATTACGATTTAGTTAACATGAGATACATTATAACTGATGACGTCTATTGACAGCTAATAAAAGGATACAGCAACACGTAAACAACGGAAATTAATTATATATTTAAAATTAGAGCCAATATTCCTGTGTTTTAACGTGTATTTTTTCCTTTCATTTAAAGACGCAATGTCGCATATAGGAACCAATATGTGAGATTGTGGCCTAAAATGCTTTGAATAGTATTTTATCTTTTGCGGCTGATAAATAATTAATTACTCGAATATAAGATAGTAACCAAAAGCCGTGACGCGTCTTAAAATTTTTATTAGAGTATACATGGCAACGTAATTCAGTAAACGCCTCTGATAAAACGAACCTGTCATGTGAGTACACTAACAACACCAAATAAAAGGAAAATGGCGGATTGTTGTACTTGGAGGAGGGGTTGGCTGCAAAACTTATGCAAAAATAAGGGACACGCTCCATGCACTATGCGCCGCTGTACACTCAAACGCAGATAATGTTAAATAACGGTTTATTTAAATTTTTGCGCAAACTACGTCTCATAGCCTCAAATAACACGTAATATCTTTTGCCATTTAAGTAATAATATTAAAACGCTCAGCAAAGGATTAAAGGGCCAAATCAAGCACGAAAATTCGCGAAGTGGCAATGACATAGCGCCTGGAGTACAAGTCGTATAATTGAACTCGGTATGTGCTTTCAGTTAAGTTTCGAAATAACTGAAGAGAATTCTGACTGTACGTTTTGCAATAACCTCAAGAACATGGGTTCATGTCTTGGCATTGTACAATTTCCATTTTTTTTTCTTTGCTCATCAAAACTTGGAAACACAATTTACAATAATCTAATTATAAAGTCCTTGAGGGTTTCGGACATTATAATTGAAACCCTTTATGGTTGTTAGCATTTCGTAATAGAACAGGTATAATGACTTCTGCCCCATTGGATTAGCATGATGCAGTGTGTTATTATGAATGCCGACTCCCTTCATTCTCCACGCGTAAGCTGTTGCATGATGTTTCGTGCTATTCCTTCGTTATATATTTGACGACGAATTCCTTGATATGCTTTTGACCTACGGAAAAGCAAGAGCCATGGCACAAGCAGCTCAGTATCTATACCGGGAGAGATATCCTAATAGGCAACAACAATAGCATAAAATGTAAGTGGAATAATTAGAAAAAAATAAAAACAGCAAACAGCTTTTAACATAATAATTGTTCAGCGAATATAATTTGTGAATATTGTACGGTAAAATAATAGCACATGCAGGGTAGTCTCACCGCATCTACACTAGACGGATTATTTACGAATTGGGCGCTCGTTCCAATTCCGTTTACATATAATATTTGCTCGTCCCACTGCACATTTGCAGAGGTGCTAACGTCAGCTGTCTAATTTGGAGTATATTAAAAGGCGATGCTCAAACGTCTATATTAGTACGTGCTAATTTCATCGAGTGTGTAACCAAAGACATCCAAGATAAGTACTTGGGTAGAACCTAGCATGAGGGGGTCAATTTTTTATGTTAGAGTATAAAATGCCAATTGCATAAAATTGGAAAATAAGGGGTTGCTGACTCACCTGATATAATATATATCATATTAAAACACAAAGAGCAAAGTACAAACTTGCTACCAAAAGAAGCTTTCGATATAATCGGCTATGGTTCCAAAAAATAAGAACCTGGACCAAAAGAGTTGCATGTTTTCGAGATAATAAACACAATCCTGGCATTCAATACATGAAGCTGATTTCAGTACTGCGAAGGAGAAAAACGTGGAAAGAAATTAACCCTAGAAACCTCCGCATTTGCATCCATGATGCAAGCCCTAATGACGTTTCTGTAGAGAGGGCCTTTGCAAGCAGTTTCTGATTGGAAAACCTCTTTAGAAATATATTCCTTTTAGTAAATGTTACTAAATTAAAATGATAAAATGGGTAAAAGTTTAAATTAATTTTTTTTGACTCCAATGGATTTGAACACGGAATCTGCCGATTGTATGCTGAAACAGGACTCCAAGTTTTTGGATTTTCACTAATCAAGATTTTCGTGTTTTTTTATTATGAAGTACAAGTTCTTTTAAAACATTAAAATGTAGAAATATAACACATTTATTCTCATGAAAGTTATGAAACAGCACTATAGATAAAAGTTTCATTTTGTTATTTGCGATACTTCAATGCATTTTCAGTTATCTAGGCTTTACTCTGAAGAAGGCACACACACACACACACACACACACACACACAGAGAGAGAGAGAGAGAGAGAGAGAGAGAGAAATGTAGGTTGGAGGAAAAGAGAGAAAAAGAGAAGAAAGAAGGTGAGAAAGACAGGTGTGAGAATTACATCGGGAAGTTCTAAAGGTCTAAATGATATAACCAAAATATGAGTAACTGCATTAGGCATCGCATTTATTTTGCAATAAACTGTGGATATCAACATTTCCATCGGTGTCTCTCTTAATGTATGTTCCATGTAAAATAAAATAATTCGAATAATTCTGAGAACTCGACCTCCATTTCTCCGTGCACTATCTTTGTCCTTAGATACCATCAGGCAATGAAACGGAAAGCACTTTCTTAATTAGTGCTATATGTTCCGTCCTGGCATGAAACACCCTTGCCTTTATATTTCCCTTGTGGCAATTTTATCGCCTTATGCCACCATTTTCTTACTCAAAGCACGAGTCCATCGGATTCCTTTATTGTCTATTTGGTGGTAGCTTTTGGTGCCATTATCACTTCATGTGCAATTAAACAGTGCTTCCAATGGCTCCTCACAATTTTAGAGGAAGTCATTCTATGTACTACATGCATCCCAGATCGAAATAACGGAGATAACGGCCAAGTTTCATTGGAATGAGAGAGATTTTCATTAACCGCAAAGAGCAAACTTTAATATCGAATTGGTTTGCAGTATTTTCAAATTCACGTTAGTGTTTCTCTGGAGGGCACAGAAGAGCTTAGAAAACGGAGCACAGAAGTAAAACTTGTGAACGAATGAAACAAAGCACTTTGAGACGTAAGGTTTCTATGGCACATTTTAAAACTTGCAGGGATATAAAATGGAGAATAATGAAATCGATACTGTGTGTTACTCTCAATTAATAGTATTAATTAGCAACTCAGGATAAACTGCAGCTGTTGCTTTAAATTCGTGGCTGAATATTCAAAATAAGCCCGAAATTTGACGAAAAAACAAACTTTATGGCATTTTTCATATAGTACCTTGCAAGCTGGAAGTTGCTGACAACATCCTACCACAAGCTTTATACTCTCTGCGGAACTTACAGATTAACTTACAGACTACACTTCGAGATATACTTAGCACAACAAGCACTGAGAGAGTAGCTACGTGGTAACATCTGAGGTTCCCATTCGGGAGATCCCGGGTCCGTTTCCTGTTTCTCTTGGGGTAGGTCTCTTGTTTCCTTGTGTTGTATAAACTATACGAATACCTAAGGCGTAGAGTAGGTATCCAAGAGAATAAGGAACGAATTGATTCAACCATTTTTTTAAATTATTTTTTATTGATGCCAACAAGCTTACTGCTGGTGTGTGAGCAGCCGCTCATGATACCAAATAAGGGAGTGTTGATTTAACATGAAGCCAGCAAACACGTTGTTCGCCAATTTGATGCCTAATAACGACGATGACGATGGAAGAAGAAGTTGTACATGGTAGGTGCCAATTTTGATGCAGATAGGACGATGAGTGGTGCTGAAGATGAGGCTACGCTCAAACTCCAAATTTATGCTGTGGAATGATGGATGTCGATGGATAATAGCCATACGTTGTTGACGCCACTTGTAGAAAAGATGCTGTTACGTTACTCCCTTTTGTATCCTTGCCAATGCCGCTCTGGTAGCCACACGGATTATTGTTTTCTTAGGGTATGCGTAGGAAAATATGACAAACTGACACAGACTTGCACATTTTACGTTGATTTATTCAATAAAATCATCGTTGTAACTTGGAGAGGTGCCGATCGTGGTTAATGATAGAAACTGCACCCTATTCGTTAGCATCAGCTAATGGCCGATCACATGCATCCACTCACTTGGAGCTCCCACTAGCGCCTGTCTTACCCACGCTACAACTCACGTCTCTTCATTTGAATTTATTCGTTGATCATGCTAATCTCGCGGTGAGCATGTGATCATTGTCAACCTCGAATGAATTTCTGCCTCAATCACAGTTCTCATTTGCTATGTTAATTCCACCAACGAAAATGTTTCCTCGTGTCCTCTCAGATGACCTTATTTTAAATCACTCCATCTATTTTTCTATAAACTTGTCACCAGTTTTAATTTGCTAAACTAATGTCACCTTGGCGACAACTGCAGAAGTGTACGATCTTCTCTGAGACCATGTATCCACGCATGGACTATGTAGCCTCGTATGGGGCATGTATCCTCGCATGGGGCATGCAGGTTAGCATACAGTTTGCGCTTTCTGCAGTCGAGCCTTTTTGACATTCACTGTGAATATTATCGTAAACTCCTGATACCAGGGGTTAGGGTTTATTGCACAACCGTTGCATCCTTTGGCTCCGCCCAGACAGGATTTGCAATGATGGTAACGGTATAAGTAAGACAATCACATACAAAGTTGCATTTAGACCAATAAAGACATATGGAGCAGAGACATGAGCGGACAGTAGTAAGAAATGAATACATTAAGAACAATCATAGGAAAAGTTATGTTAGATAAAGCAAAGAATGAATATATAAGACTAGAGTGTGATATAAAAGAAGTAGTCAAATTTGTGAATATAAGGAAAAAAGAATTGAATAACCAATTGGATATAGTAGATAGTAATAGATTAATTAAAAAGCCTAAAGGGAGAAGAGATATATGGTACCGAAAACAAGATGAGAGGGAAAGATACTCTTGAGCTTCCGTCGGAGTCTGTGAAGACAAACAGGCATTAGCCTACATAAAATAAAAAAGGTCATGTGATTACCGACCCAAATTCCTTCAGTCACTTTTGCGCAATTTCCAAGACTGGACATGCTACTTTTCTATCAAATATTTCTTTAAAGGCCTCATAGCTTGAGTGTATCCGTTTCAGCATATAGAAACACAAAATTATTTTAAATCCTGACATTTGTGAGATTCTCCATATACACAACGTCCAAGTAACAATACTCTTTTTATTTCTTTCTTCGCATGCGTCATGAGGTATATTGAATTCACTTTCCAGGAGTTACAAGGGAATGTGTGCACCAAAAGTGTTTTCAAACGTGAAACATTAAGGGTGGCTTTATTATTAGCTTTAAGTATAGTTTACTGTGAAAGCTGAGTGACTTATTTGTTATGTATATAAAAGATGTAAAAAGTTGAACATTTTGAGTCATACGATTCATTTATTCCTTTGTTCACACAGTGCTTAATAGAGTTTCCACAACAAACCTCCCCTTGATTTGCTTCCATGCAGGAGTCGGGAACTTGCCTTGAGCAAAATGTTGATAGGTATCGCGGCGGCATTCAGAGAAGCCCCAGTGAATAGCAAATGGTAACGTAATTTGCATCAGATTGGTACCTTTACGTATGCTTGGCATTTCCGAGACGTGGCAGAAAGGAAGGGTTTGACAAAGGTAAATTAATTTGGTTGTAAGCCTGTTTCGTGATTGAATAACCTACATACATGCTCACTCGACATTATTCCCTTGTGAATAATACCCTGTTATTATTAATACGCTAATTTAAGCTACATCTAGGCTAGCACTGACTGAAATATAACACGTAATGCGGTCTGTTGCAGTCACACTAGCGCTTCCATTAACGGGACAGCTGTTCAATAAACCATGATGAAGGCACTATCATTGTTGCGGACTGAGTGTACCTACTATGTTACACCCAGCACAAGAGCAGACAGAAGGTAAACAAACAATACGCTGGTAATTGAGCTTTACCTTGTAGCAATACTTTCTTAATGACTATTCATAGTGCCATACAACAGAAAAGTAACGGTTAATGACCAAATATGGGATGTATTTAAAAAATACTCATAATGAAGAAAATAAATAAACTTAAATAGTTAAACCACTGTTAAAGCACTACGACCATTTAGTGTTTCTTTCAAGTCTTTTATATTGTTTAATTCAATCCAGAATTAACTTCGCGCATCTCCTCAGCGCGATGTAACGCTGCTGCTTACCAAGTGGAAGACCCGCATTCGATTCCCAATAACGCAGTAGGAACTTCCTGCCACTGGGAGACCTGGTCTGGGGTGCACTCAGCCTAATTTTCAGACCCGTCGGGGCGGATTGAGGAGCTACTTGATTAAGAAGTAGTGGGCCCTAGTTGCAAAGAACGCATAACCTGGCGGGAGGGCCTCGGCCGTTGACCACATCTCACCCCCCAAACCTGCACCGCACTTGTGACGCCCTTAGTGGGCAGAGGTGGGGTTCTTGGTCGTCAGAGGTGGGGAGCCTTGGTCCGGTAAGGGTTGTTTCGCTGGTGTTCAGTTTAGGTTTTTTAGGAATTACTTTAATTTCATCCAATCACGGCGTGAAGATTAAATAAATGCAAAGACATGTATATTTAGCAAAATCAAATGAAATAAAATCACCTATGTGTGAATGTATAAATCCATAGTACAGCAGGCATACATAAGACTATGAACCAGAAAATTAATTGTGTTTAATATAAACTCAAATGCATTTAACAGAAAAACAAGTTTGCAATTGTTAAGGAGAAAACACAAGTTACATATTGCGCATTTTTAAGTCCGGTGGCCCCAAAACGTGCATTCTGAGCAATATCGGTGACGGATTTTTTTCTTGGAACACAATACCTCTTCTATTTTCACTAAGCATGGATCATAGAAAGTAAAAAGTATTTTAAAATGCAAAAATAGCTCAGGCTATTTCGAAAATGATTATCGCGACAAAATAATTTGACACAGAAAACGTTGAGCTATGCCGATATTAAATTAACATAATAAGCGTTTAAATACATTTAAGAAGAACAAAAGTAACGAACACCTTTCTATATCTATTTTGGAGTGGGAGATATTATGGACGCGACTCGAATATTTGGAAAAAGTCCCCATTCCCATGGAACATTTTTAAAACATACGTTTTTTCTCAAAAGTAGCTCTAACGACTTTGATTAAAATATCATATGTTCAAGATATTTTGATGACAGGATATGTATATCCTGAATTTTCTTTGAATAGCCCCTGAAGTCCTTTTCATTTTGACAGATTTTTGTTCAACTGATAAACCATAGAATATAGACAAAACCTTACCGCACAAAAAGTGTAGACTATTTTTATGTCACACTTTTGTACAACAAACCGTTTCCAAGATATCCCTTGTTATTGTTTTTAAGTTTCAAACAATTAACTTTTCTCATATAGCAATACTCGATCAAATGTCAATCTTTTGGCCATGCAAAGGGGGTAGAATTTCAAAGCCATCACAAGAAAGCAATGAACTCTTAAAGGATTTGACGATTGCTTAGTGTTTACCGAATTCCCATATTCCTCTTACACCTACAAGAAAGCAAAAGTTTACCTTAATTAACTTGAAGTATAATAAGGTGAATAAGCGTTTGTAACCAAATAGTTTTTACAAGAATAGAGAAAGTAATGTGAATTTAAAATATCAGATTTTTATACGCTGGCTATGCAAAGCGAATGACATTTCCAAGTCACCACATAGCAACCAGCTTATAAAATAGTTGCCTGTCGCTGAAGCCTACTGCATTCTACTTTCCCTAGAGTACCCTGAGGGAAATATGAAATAAAATCATTTCTACAAATGTATATCTTGACCAATAAGGTAGATGAAACACTAACGGTTTTTAGGAATAGCCTCTATAGAGTGAGTAGAGTAGGCCGTGTGAAGGCACACACTTTTGTAGTCCAATGCGCATAATTTCACTATCGGAACAATTTATAATCGTTATGCTTAGTGGAAGTGTGTGCTGCTTGATATTGTTTACGAATAAATATAGACTTTTACAATTTATAAGTGAGACTCGCATCATTCAATAGCGGCGGCAGCGGCAACACAGCAAAGGCTCGGGGTCGGGCTGCTTCACGCTATGTATCAAGGTCAGGGAGTTTGTGCACACGTGACCACATTCAGAGTGCCAATCCAAAGGGCTTTCGAGATTGTTTGCGAGGTTTCCGGTGGCCGGAGTATTTGTAGAGCTTCCAGAAAAGGTGAAGTTTGAGAAAGGTCCGTGTTACGTCAAATAAGGAGGTGAGCGGTCAGCTTTTAGTAGTAGAGTAGTTAGTTACAGGCATGAATTACTGCAACAGGGATGTTTGTGTGTGTGTGTGTGTGTGTGTGTGTGTGTGTGTGTGTGTGTGTGTGTGTGTGTGTGTGTACAGTCGGAAGAGATCGTCGCGTCGAGTTAAAGTGGCCTAATGACTGTTGAGTGATCATATCGTCAGTTAGTGCTTGATAGAGAAAGTGAAGAAAGACAGAAAGGAGTGAGTCAAGGTTACGAGAAGATAACAGTTTTGATTTGTAATATCACGAAAGGTAATATTACTTGTTAACCATGAGAAGGAAACAGTGTATTTGTGCATACAATTAGAAGAAAATAAAGTTACAAACAGGAATAACTGAAGTGGACTTTTGTCATTTTGCTACAATACAGACTACTGGCTAGTGTCTAGTTCAGAGAGAAGAGGCGTGTCGATCGGTCTGGCAGGATGTGCTGCAGTTGGTATATGTTAAATGACAGTCTTGTGAATGCAGGAAATGGTGCGTTAGAGTGTCCTCTACTGCAAACATTATCTCCGGTAGGCCAGTTAGTAGAGAAGTCTAGCGGTCTAAGCAGTGACCATTAGTTACTTCACGTTATTAAGTTAATTTGTTCTGAAAGATTAGATAGGGAAACATAGCATCACACGTTCGTGTTAATTCTCCACTACATCAGCTTAATTATGTGTTTGCCTCAGGTACACTCCCAAACGTGCGTACGTAGAGCTCATTTCGTTCTAAATGCTTCTGGGAAACGAATAACACAATTATAACCGCCAGAAAGTTTAGGTAAACTTCCAGAAATTAGAGGTAATGGCGTTTACGACCAAACTCAAATATCCAAATGACTGAGTATCATTGTACACTGTATAGTTGCAGGTCCTGTACTATACTACATAAACATAAAACAAAGAAGCTAAAGAACAAAACTCTTTGCTATTTGTGTACAACATAGTATTTACACCTTACTGTTTTACATGGTGAAACCACAGAGAATATAACTTATGCTTCAACAGTCATTTTATATCATATGTTTATTTAATTCTGGAGTATTTAAGATCATAATAGAATAGCAGTTCACAAAATTACAAAATAGTAATTACAGAGTAATATTACAGTATTACATACCGCGTTTTAGTGTCTTGCACTTAAGTGCAGTCCTACAGTGGAACAGCGTAACTCAAAAATAAAATGTTGGATGAGTATCAAACTTGGCAACTCAGTTCAGTACTTTCTAAATATCAAACACTAGGATTTTCAGAAAGTCCCTTAATCCCAACTATCTTGAACATGAAAAATTATGATAACAATGTTGATTAAGATATATGCATTTTAAGATATGTAAGTTGACTTTTCTAGGAATAACCTGCAAAGTGATCTTCACTCGGAATGGATGTTGTATAAGTTTACATAAGAGGTAAACAATTAGAAATACACAAAACACAGGAATAATTAAAACCAATAACTATTTAAGAGGTGAAATCAGCACTGAAAAATTCAATGCCATAGCCAGGATTTCAACCACGGATCTTCCACTTATCGAGACACTGCTTTAACCACTAAGCTACCATGGCCAACTTGCCAGTACGACATTAAAGTCCCCAGTTGATTTCTACTTTTTCCCGGTTAAACATTGCCCATACACGGCTTGTGTGTTTAAAACACCAGCAGTAAGCTTGTTGGCATAAATAAATAATAGTTACCAATAGCTATGATTATCTCCGACATGGCTATAAACTGGGTAACCTCCTCTCGCGTATCTCGTCACAAGGAGGCTAACTTGGCTCCGTTACGCATTGGCCCTGCTCCTCTTTATCCGCTGTGCGACATACTTTTGTCCGTCTGTCCCGTGCTGCTAAAGCATGCTTCCCTAGCGCACCTTCGAGACTCTCTGCAACTGCCGCCAGACTGTATAGGTTTTCGCGGATGTAGACAAGCGATTGAAAAAGCTTTTAGCGTTATCAAACATGGACCTAAGGACATATAACTTTAGATATCCGAATTTCATACTTTTTCGAACATTTTATAACTTTGTTTTAATTCCGGCGTTTGGCTGTTTGGTATATTTATGTATATTTGCTTTTTACTAGTATTTTTATTTTGCGTTGAAATTTACCTGTGACTTCTGCCATGATGCACTCTATAAGGGCACTGATGACCAAGTAGTTTAGCGCTCTTAAAACTACATCATCATCATCATCATCATCATCATCATCATCATCATCATCATCATCATGCGGTGCCGTATGGAGTAAAGGCGGGCGTTAAACACTACAAAAAATCATCGGACATGGCTGATACTAGACAAGAATTATTTAAACTAATTGTGTATTTTAGAGATCCACGCTCTATTTGCGTATTACTTTGCATGCGCATGGCCCACAGACGCTGTTTTTGAATTCATAATAACCTTGTTCGTGTAAAAGTGTGACCTCAGATGCGATTTATTTCCTAGTATTCTTTTCAATGTAACTTTTTGTTATGAACATCATTTCCAGTGATTTCATATAGGTACTTAAATCATTTTCTGCTGTTTGTTTTACTCTCTGGTGTATATAAACTCCAGCGTATTTTATTGAACGAGTACAGCAGACAAACATAATTGTTGTACAAAAATAATTGTTTGCAAGAGATTTTATTGTTTGCATGAGGTTCTCTTATTGAGTTTAAAAGGTTGCTCTGAGTATCATTAGTGTTGGAACTGGTTGCCGTTATCATCAATATGTTTGCTTCACCCTCGACTAGAGGTACATAAACCTGATGCACAAAAGGTAGGCTGTCACTTGCATTGATGCGGTTCCTGACGTGTGGTGTCTACTATGCCTTCAGGATAGTAAGCGCTCGTCCTTTTGTTATCCGGAGTGATGTCCTTCATAATACCTCCAGCAACACAGCAGCATTATCTCGAGTCACTGTTTAGGTAGCACCATACTCCTATCTCCAAGTCGATCAACCACAATGTTTGTTCCGGCTTCACACCAACTAGAACTTTGATTCAATGTTGGTTTGATACTGTTGTTATAATTATACCCAGCTATCAAAAATATTCACTCTTCTACTTCTTCTAATTTCTACTTGTTAGCTTATTCCGGCACCAATTATTTCAGTTGCTGCACTCATCGTTTCCGAAGACGTTCCTGGCCTCTTTTTCCACTTCTCGGTCCATAGTTCAAACCCTTCCAGGGCATTCTATTGGAGTCCATTATATAGATCAGTTCACACCATTGTCTCCTATATTCTCCTATTTTAGTTGTAAGACTAAATATTTTCAGTTCTTTACGAACATATTCCCTTCGTCTTTTGTCCATTAATGTATATCCCACCATAAATCATAGATATTTAATTTTTGCGGCTTCTATACTTTTAAATGTTTGTTTACTCAGAGTCCATGTTTCTGAGCTATACACTAATGCAGCCACAACCAATAACTTATAACATTTCAGATGTGTTTCCTTCCTTCCTTTCACTCCCAATGTTCTTCTGAGGGTGCCACATAAACACTGATCTCTTTGTAATTTATTGTTTATATTTTCCTCTTTACACAATGAACAAACACCTAGATAATTAACATCTTTTACCTGCTTCTGTGTTCTTTCATTCAGCACTATTTTTAATTTCTATACCGCGTGAAGTAATTAGAGAAAGTATTGTATTCCAACCAAAAATTTGATGTCGAGATTTCACCGGAAATATATGTTTTGGGGCCCCCTGAATTAAAAATAAAAGCATTTTCAGAAAAAGGTCCGTGTGTGTGTGTATGTGTGTGTCAGTCTAACTCAAAGACAAAATGTCGGTTAAATACCAAAGTTGGTATTTAAGGGACACTGGGAGTGAAATTTTGGTCAAAATTGTCAAAAAGTCGAAAATTGTTTTTCTTTTTACCTTAAAATGTTCCTGGAGCATCGGTCCATTTGGATCAGCTAACATCTTTCATATCCCCACTCCATGTGGCCATTTAGGCCCTTCCAAATAGCGCCCTTCCCTTAACGTACACAGGATGCTCCTATATAAAAGCCTGTTTTTCTCAAAACTACATATCTACACATTCCAAAAGAAGGTCGCGCCTGAGTTTTGCTTCAAATTCAATGAAAGTTTCCAAAAGTATTCATAAATAGCAGCTAAACAAAACTATGATTCAATATTGATGTTATAATTAACATGAATTCCAAAAACATTTTTCGTATGAAAAAAAATCAATAATTTTTAAGATTAAATTTTCTTTGTTATTAAAAAAAAATATGTACAGCATAATCAGCAAACGTATTTGAAATATCTCTTCATAAAATTGTTACCCATGTTTTGGAGTACCAGTTCTGTCAATATAAATGAATTTTGAAAAGTCAATAGACGCGAGCTCTATTTTGAAAATGTGCCTATTAAATTCATAAAATAATTTATATATCCTAAACGAATTATCCAATTTTAATGAAATTTGGTGTACCTCCTATTCTCATATAGATACAAAGACAATAAGAATTTCAGAAAAAATCTATCAAAAAATTTGGAACTTTCAAATTTCACTCCCAGTGTCCCCTAAGTTTAATGTGTTTCAAGGATGTAACACGGAGATTTTTAAGGATTCTGGCTATAGCCCATGAACTCCTATTTACTCTGGATGACTTTTGCATAACTGGTAAACCGTAAGAGATAAACCAAATCCTAGTCTATAAAACTGTAGGTCTTACTAAAACACACAATAAAATTTATGTTTGAATAATTTTTTTTTTTTTTTTTTTTTTTTTTTTTTTTTTTTTTTTTTTTTTTTTTGTAGAGTGAACATTTTCGGAGATATTCCTTGTTATTTGTGTAAGCTTTGGAGAACTTATACTTCTGTTAAATGGAACATCGTTATTCATTTTTGAATTTGCTAACAGTGCAAAAAGAACGGAATTTGAAACCTTTAGAAGATTTGACTATCGCTCAAAGCTTACTGCAATTCCCATATTCCTCTTGCACCGACAAGGAAATAAGCAATAAGATAATTTCTGCACATGTTTATTTCGACTAACAGGAAGAAGATACAGGAATAAGAGTTTGTAAGAATACTTAGTACAAGAGTAGAGAAAGTCATGTGAGTGCAACACATCAGATTTTTTCTTTCTGTTGTTTTGCCACGCAGGGCCATTACTTTTGTATTTGTTGAAATTTCTAGGCGGTGGTCTATTACAATCGTGCTTAGCTTAAAAATCTGATGTGTTGCACTCACATGACTTTCTCTACTCTTGTACTAAACATTCTTACAAACTCTTATTCCTATATCTTCTTTGTGTTAGTCGAGATAAACATTTGTACAAATTATCTTATTGCTTATTTCCTTGTAGCTGCAAGGGGAATATGAGAACACAGTAGGCTTTGAGCGATAGTCAAATCTCTTAAAGCTTTGAGATCCCGTCCTCTTTGCACGCCTAACATAAAAAAAAAAAAAAAAAAAAAAAGAACAACGATGATCCATTTCACGAAAGTTTGAAGTTTTCCAAAATTGGCACAAATAACAGGGAATATCTCCTAAATGGTTCACTCTACAATAACACAATTATTTGGACATAAATTGCGTGTTTTAGCGAGATCTACATTTTTTGTAGAGTAAGATTTTGTCTATGTCTTACGTTTTGTTGTTGTTGTTGTTTAAAGACGTTGTCAATTGTCAGAATCACATCAGTGTGCCGGGGGTTTGCCCCGCAGGAATTCTTTTACATGCCAGTAAATCTACTGACATGGAGCTGTTGTTTTTAAGCACACTTAAAAATCATCGGTCTGGGCTGGATTTCAACCCGCGATCTTGGGATCAGTGGACCAGCGTCTAACCAACTGAGCCACCCAAACCGACGCTCTCTCTCTCTCTCTTTCTCTCTCTCTTTCTCTCTCACGATTTACGTGTTATTCAGAAATCATCCAGAGTACACAAGACTACATAGGCTGTTGCTAGAAAATTCAAAATATACATTTCATTTGTCATACAGATATCTTAAACATGTCATTTTAATCAAAATTGTTAGAGCCATTTTCAAGAAAATCAAAATATTTGAAAAATTTTCCATGTAAAGGGTAGTAGGGTGGGGCTATTTTCCTCAAAATCTTCGTGTCGCATCCTTGAATGACATTAAACTTAAATACCAACTTTGGTGTTTAACGGACTTTTCGTTTTTGAGTTATGCTGTCCACAGACTGACACACACACACACACACACGCGCGCGCGCGCGCGCGCGCGTACCTTATTCTAAAAATGCTTTTTTTGGATTCAGGGGGTCTCAAAGCATATATTTCCGGTGAAATATCGACATCGAATTTTTGGGTGGAGGAAGTAAAAGTGGATCTTTGTTAACCGTTCTCTGAGGAAGTCATTACATACCACAGTATTTCAGTTTTACTTTCTCTGTTACGTATACTAAGTTGGGAATGTATTGTATTCCATCCCAGAAATCGATGTCGAGATTTCACCGCCAATAAATTTTTTGAGGCCTCTGAATAAAAAAAAAGCATTTTCAGAGAAAGGTCCATGTGTATATGTGTGTACCTACAAGAAAATTAGCTATATATATCCTCCTATGGATATTGAACGTATATTAAAGTGGGTTATTCGTAAATCAACACTAATTTACTTTATTAGTTTAAAATAGTATGAGAAATTACCATAAGTTTGTCATGGTATTTAACCGCTACAGCACTTCAAAAAGTGTATTCAAAATGTAATTTGCTGGATCTTTAATTAGTCGGTCGGTTGGTCGGTCGGTCGGTCGGGCAGTTAGTGAGTTCTCAAGAAGACGACTGAAACACCCTAAAGTACCACTTCACTCCACCCATATTTTGTCTTTGCCCATAGTATACACCTAGGAATACGTAAACAACCAGTATATTAATTTAGAGCATTGGTAGGTGATGTATTAGTTTAAGAAGACAAGTGTAAAAAAATTAGAGTAAAAATCTGCTTGCATATACCAGGAATAGCTGAAGTGCATCTATGCTTCGGTAATGCTAATGAGTGAATTTTAATCTAAAAAATGTAGTTCATAAAACGTATGTATGTGATAGTATTGGTTTAATATCTTCCGACCTCACTTCGAGACTGAAAATCTTCTTTTAGAAGGAACTTTAAATCGATATCAAGGAGAGCACGAGAGGTAGAACGTGGGATATCTACAGGTGGACGATACTGCATGTTAACCAGGTATTCTACATGATGAGCGTAACAAAACTTCCAATACAGTTATTGTCAATAAAGAGCCGTATCCCATAAAAAATATATATTGTGTCAAATATTTGGAATCATCTGATGAATGGATATAAATTGTTTATTGTTTCAATAACTATTGCACAATTGTGTGAACATTGATATAATGCATTTCTACCTTAATTCGAATGGATTTAGTCACAATTTAATGTTAACCTGTCATGAAAAGTTTAATTTAAGAGAGATTAGGCAACGTTCCACAACATTAAATTGTGATATTCGAATGGAAATAAACACATTTTTTACACATTGTCTGCGCAACAGTTACTGAAATAATCAATCATTATGTATATTTGTCGTGAAGCTAGATGGTTCGAAATATTCTAAATATTCACACAAATTATTATTTTTTCGGCGAAATGGTTCTTTATTAACAATAATTGCACCGGACATATTTGTTACACTCATCATGTAGAATCTCTGGTTAGCCATGGCCAAAGTAGTATCCTCCACTCTGTATATTATGCTGAGGATTTGTTTATTCTGTTGCTGTTTCTTTTTTTCTTTTTAATTGTTGTATATACAGATGATTGAGAGTCCAGTGCCTCGCAAATTACATGCCCATCGAACAAGGAAAGGTCCAGTGTCTTCTACTTTCCCAAGTATGAACACACTCACTCATCAACGAGCGATACACATGTATCAGGTCGTAAGTTTGTGTTTCACCTTTGAGTTATGTAAATGGTTGCCCTTGATTTGACATGGTGTATACTGAGCTAGAATTTCAAGCGTTTCCTCTTTCCTACGCTTCACTACGTTTCATCGTCTTTCACAAGAATCTGGTATGATTCGTCCACGGATATCTATGACAGCAATAAAGATCTTCGCTGACATGAACTTACTGACACTGCACTGCCCCTTGTGGGGGGATGCCCCGGCCCTGGGTGTGTGCAAAGTGAATGGGAAGATCCTTCAGCACTTTGGAAATAGGAAATATTAGGAAACCATCACTCGTGATTGAATAGTTCCTTGCAAATGCAACTTTTTATCTATCCTTTCCTGACGTTAAATGTCCATAAAAACCTACTTACGGCACGAATACAAAATCCTCATTAGTGCAACCCCACTCACTCACTCATCCACTCACTCACTCACTAACTCACTAACTCACTCACTCACTCACTCACCCACACACACTCTCACTCACTCATCCACTCACTGACTCACCCATCCACCCACCCACCCACTCACTCACTCACTCACTCACTCACTCACTCACTCACTCACACACACTCTCACTCACTCATCCACTCACTGACTCACCCATCCACCCACCCACTCACTAACTCACTAACTCACTCACTCACTCACTCACCCACACACACTCTCACTCACTCATCCACTCACTGACTCACCCATCCACCCACCCACTCACTCACTCACTCACTCACTCACTCACACACACTCTCACTCACTCATCCACTCACTGACTCACCCATCCACCCACCCACTCACTCACTCACTCACTCACTCACTCACTCACTCACTCACACACACTCTCACTCACTCATCCACTCACTGACTCACCCATCCACCCATCCACTCACTCACTCACTAACTCACTCACTCACTCACCCACACACACTCTCACTCACTCATCCACTCACTGACTCACCCATCCTCCCACCCACTCACTCACTCACTCACTCACTCACCCACCTCCACGCTAACTGTCACCCATCCACTCACCCACCCATCCACTCACTGACTCATCCACTCACTCACTCACTAACTCACTAACTCACTCACTCACTCACCCACACACACTCTCACTCACTCATCCACTCACTGACTCACCCATCCACCCACCCACTCACTCACTCACTCACTCACTCACCCACCTCCACGCTAACTGTCACCCATCCACTCACCCACCCACCCACTCACCCATCCACTCACTCACTCACCCACCTACACGCTAACTCTCTCACTTACTCAGTCACCCACCCACCCACTCACCCACCCACCCACCCACTCACCCATCCACTCACTCACTCACTCACTCACCCACCTACACGCTCTCTCACTCACTCAGTCACCCACCCACCCACTCACCCACCCACTCACCCATCCACTCACTCACAAACCCAACCACTCATTCATTCACTCACTCACAAACCACTCATTCACTCCCTCATTCACTCCCTCATTCACTCATTCACCCACAGACCCACTCACCCACTCCTCGCTTATTCACTCCATTAACGCTTTTTACACGCAGCGTCCGTCGAAAGCTATGCATCTTTTGCTATAAGGCGTTATTTTAAAATAAGATAATGGCTTATCTTGAGTTGTAAGCAATACAAAACTTTCTTAAATTGAATTAGTGAATAATTATGTCAGTAAATCCACTAAACCCAGGTGAAGTGTAGTACGGATTTTTTAACAGATCTGCAGCTGCGAATACAGGTTGTTATCAATAACATACGCAAAAAATACATTTTTGGTAAACATTTTTACCAACATTATACAATTAACTTGAGAAAAGTTGAAACAATTTCACACTATAAAACATGCGTTTTTAAGAGGCTCAACATACTTAAGCTAAGAATAAAACAAGAATTAAACAAGTTTATAAGCGTTGTCAGAATTATTCAAAATATCGACCCTTTAGTTTGTAGCACAATTAGTAGTGTCGTATTGATGCCGAGCTCTTTAAAAACGATATTTTAGAAATAGTTAGGCAGCATTCGTTTTGTTCTTGTAGTACCATACAACTAAATAAAGATTCACATCCTACATAGAGAATTCAAGAGTATTCTGCATTGTTAAAAATTAGAGGTGCGTTGATGATTTTATTCTAACATTCTCCAGATACCTTACCTAGCTGGTGATGCGTAATGAGCTGTTCGGCCGAATTTCATCTAACCCGACAATGCTTTTGTAAAACGCTAAGTCCTCTAACTGCCTTACAAGACATCCATAAAAGTACATTCCTGTAATAAAATACTGAGGTACATATCTTGAATGACTCCATAGAGATTTTCGATGTAATTCTGTTTCATCCTTTGCACTTTGAACGAATCAGTTTAGTTCTTAAAATAATGCATCTTTTTATCGGTATGAGTTCTATTTAATACATTAACTCCGATTAATACATGTTTCATGTCATAAGCCTCTAAAATAAATGTCATCTTCTTGCAAATTTTGCCTAGAAAGGTTCACTTTAGCTAAAAATTATAGAACATTAATTCTGCATGAGCCTTGTACTACGCTACTAGACGTCTCCAGAGGTCTCTATTTTTTGCCACAGTCCTCCATCCTCGGATCGTCATAGCTATTAGATTCACCTCCACATCATTATTCTATCTAGTTCTAGGGTGTCCCTCTCTGCTTCTCGAATAAAGCCTTCAATTCCACATTGTCTTTGGGAGTCTTTTATCATCCAATCTTATAACATCACCCAGCCATCTTAGCTTTGTAAGTCTAACAATATTCTGGTCATTCATTAGATCATTCAGTTCCTGTTTAGTATGAATTCTCCATGTGTTTTCATCCTCATTCAAATGTCCAAAAACGTTTCTAAGTATTCTTCTTTAAAAGGATCTAAGGACATTAGCATCAGCAACAGTTAGAGATTATGCTTCTGAGCCATGTGTAACAACAGACCGAGTCAGAGTCCTGTAGACTTTTACTTTAGTGTTACACGAAGTTAGTCTATTTCTGAGGAGGAATGAATTTGTCTACCTGCTCCGTTTCCAGTCTAAATCCTTTATCTAATTGTATCATGCATCAGGATTTGTGATTCAACCAGCGTGCCAAAATATTTAAAACTATAAACCACTTTAAATATAGAATGTGAAACAGAAATGTACTAAGTCCTACCTTACAAAACTGCTTATTAAATCATGATAATAGATATATTTGTGCAGGAAGTCCTTCTCCAGAAATGCTATAGCTGTCTCCTTAATTCCGTCATGATTTGTCCAAGACGAAGAGCTGCATGTCACATTTCCTTCTTGAGGGACATGAATAACAAAGTTTGGCTGAAGTAAACTTCTTATCTGATTTAGATGTTATTATCCATTGCGAATAAATCAGCGAAAGGGCTTTTCATTATACCTACGAAGGCACGGTTTTAATTAGATCGCAGCACTAATTAATGGCACAGTAGTTGAAAGTTGCAGCATTAGAGCAAATCCAACAGAAACACACGAACGTAAAGCTACACACGCACATTGTTTCTCATTAATCTCATTCTGCAGGATAATCCGTTGTTTTTTAAATACAACATTAAAGATGAGCCCTCTTAAAATATACCCAAACTTCCGTTTTTGTCTAAATACCCCAGGATGTGATCAAATATAAAAGTTAATTTTCAGTAATAAAACTACAAAACTATTTAACATTGAGGCAATTAACGTAAAGATCTCGAAAGGATTGTTTTCCATGCTAAGAAATTATTTAAATTATAATTTTATAGCCACTCTCTGCTAACTCGTTCTAATAAAAATTGTCGTTAAACTGTATTTTATTGGATTAGCTTATAATGATTCTTACATGAAGAATATCCTTTATGTTGTGTAGTGTACTTTAGTTTCAATAAAAACTAGTAACTACATCAAGGGTGCCAAACATTGCAAATAGTCCAGAAATACTGGTTTAAAGCTTTCCCGGCGTTGGTTCTGATGATAGTTTCTCGGCTAACAACCAGGTCAATTTTCGGCAACTGCCCATGCTTTCAGCGACTAACTCCGCCACCATCCTCAAGGAAGGAAGCTAGACTAATATTGGTAACTAGCCAGCTGAGCAGACTTAGTCGCTTAAAGCTTGGGCAGTTACCCAAATTTGATCTAGCTGTTAGCCCGAGGAACCATAATCAGTACAGAAATATTCTGAGTTTTATAACCATACTCGTAGATATTATGGTGCTCATATTTATGGAAATCAGTAAATCGTTTAAAAATTGCGTAATATCCACTTAGAAAAAGGGGGAAAAACATATGCATACTTTTTCTGCCGTTTATCTGTAGCACAACTTTTCGATATCGATGACAAGGAAGATACAGGTTTTGAGATACACTGGAGCCCCCAAAAAGTTCTTTTTTTTAAGAAACAGGCACCATATGAGTGTGTGTATCTATATGCGAGTAGGTGTGTAAATCCAAAGCTCAATAACTTAAATTTATTAAACACCAAGGTTCATACTTATGCCTGCAAATTTCAGGTATCTAGCAAGATTTTCAAGCTAATTCCTCCACTCCAAAATATCTTTTTAATGGGACATGTTGGTTACTTTTCATTTTCAGCACTTCAGAGATATTTGATTAAAATATGTAACATACTTTATGCGATAAAGCGACCAATTAAATATAGACTTCTGACCTTTTATAAATATTTCCCTGTGCTTGAGTGTGTTTTGAAGGGCTGCAGTATTTTGACTGCTTTGTTTGAAATTAAATATTACATTCTCGTTGTAAAAATGCAATTTAAGTTTTTATAAATATATTCAAAAGTGAACAATTATCTTAAGTTCTGAGTTGAACAACATACCGATTGTCTCAATACATACTAAAAATGTATGTTTGTATGCAGTATCTTTCTATATCTTTGTAGCTAAGAACTCAAAGTGAGACGAATATCAAACTTGCTATCTAAGCTCAGCGTCTTCCAAAGATACTTGTAAGTCATGAAGTTTTTGAATCAATCTTCTGCTTTAAAGAACCTTTTACACGAAATATTTAAATATCTTCTATTCACTAAAGAACGACAAACAATTTGGACTAAAATACCGTATACTAAAGACACTGAAATGACAAATAAAATTTACATTTTGAATTTCATCTGAATATGCTGTGAAATTTCCTTCACTTCGGAGGAATGTTGATTTAATTTTGTAACAAAGCATAAACCATAAGAGACCTATAAAATCTTGCCGGATAAAAATGTAAATCTCTTTAAAGAACACAAGTTATTTGAAATAACATTTTTTGCGCAGTTTCGCCATTTCTGAGATATCCGCTTTTACTGGTTTCGTTGTTTCAATATCATCATTTGTTGAAGTGACCATCATTCAGTTCCTTCTCCTGAAGTAATGGAACAAGCAAGGAAATTCAAGGCTATCATATGCCGATCTATTTTAAAACACGATTATCGCAACTCCTAGTAATGAAACATGTCTGCAAATATTAGTGACGGTAACCTTAAGGTAGGTAGGAAACATTGGTGACAATAAATTGCAGAAAGATATAAGAATAAACGCAATCAGCAGCTCGTTGGACTGGTCTATCTTAGAATTGCTTCTGCAGTGCAACATTTGTTTCAGGGCCACGCTCACACTTCCAGACTCTGCGGAGGCCAGGGGATAATGTCTGTGGAAGGAAAATTCCACCATATAAACCTGGCAACGAATCCAGGACATCTCCTTGGTGATTGGATAACAGAGGCAGCCACTTTGAACTTTGTTATCATTGATGTGCTTTTACCAGCTTATGAAGTTGAACTGCGAATGCAGTGAGTATTTAAATGAGGTCTGGTTTCTTTCGATTCTAGAAGTATTCTTATTGTTTAAAAGACGTTAGGCTTTACTTGTCAACTTCAAAAATTGCATTAGGAGAGATTCGCCAAAGAAAGGCATTTTTACTTTCTTTACCACATATAGGTACCAAGTAGGGAAAGTATTGTATTCCATTCAAAAATCTGATGTCAAGATTTCACCGAAAGTCTATATTTTGAGGCGCCCCCCCCCCCTCTAAATCAGAAAAGATATCTTTAGAAAAAGGCGCGCGCGCGTGTCTGTGTGTAGCATAACTCAAAAACAAATGCCAGTTAACAACCAAAGTTGATATTTAAATGTACCATCTTCCAAGGATGCAACACGAAGATTGTGAATAAAATTGCTCCACCTTTACATGAAAACTTTTCAAAAATTCTTATTTTCTCAAAAATGGCTCGAACGATTTTGAGACAAGCGCTGTATGTTTAAGAATGTTTATAGCAAATGAAATGTGTATTTTGAATTTTCTAGGTATAGCCCAAACAGTCCTGTTTACTTTTTATGACTTTTGCATAACTGATAAACCGTAAGAGATAGATCAAATCTTACTGTACCAAAAAATGCACATCTCATTAAAACAGAATTTATGTCCAACTGCATATTTTTTAGGAGTGAACCATTTCGGAGACATTCCTTGTTATCTGTACGAGTTTTGCAATACTTGTACTTCTTTTAAACAGAAGGTCGTGATTCACTTTCTTATCTTTTGGCCGTGCAAAGAGAACGAAAATTTAAAGCCTTAATATAGTGACCAGTTTTAAAAGATTTGACTATTGTTCAAAGCCCACTGGATTCCCACATTTCCCTTGCACCTACAAGAAATTCAGCAATAAGATAATTTCTGCAAATGTTTTTCTCGACTAACATGAAGATTGATGAGTTTCTAGGAATAGTTAGTACAAGAATAGAGAAAGTCGTGTGAATATTAATATAGCATTAATTACCGCTTCATGTTGTTATATGTAATATATGTTGCATAAATTTGAATGCATGTAATATCTGACGTGAGATAAAACACAGCTTCTTGTTGGAAGTTTGTCTTCCAAGCAAATGAACGCACATTACATTTACAACCTTTAAATGAGAGTTAAGCATGCTTAAGCTGTAAATCCCTCAGTAGCTATGGATAAATGCACAAGTAGGTCATTCTCTACTAATAACTATTCCCTCTTCACTGAAAATAATAACATCTATTGAGGGTATGTAGATATCTAGAATATAACGATTTGGCAAGCTTAAGAACCTGCGTCATTAAAAGCAGCGGCTTATTCTGTACTTGAAATTTAACTTCGTAAATGCCAAGTTTATATCTGCTTAATTAAAATGTGTTTTTAGTAATTTGTACTTAGCTTCGTAATTTTCTGTATTAGCCTAAAATATATATTCATTTTTATTCATACTTATAGCACCAATGAAGTGCATAAATAAAAAATAGAACAAGAAATATCGGATATACAGGAAATACTGTATATATTCGGATTTGTTCTGAACTACACAAATCATATATGCTTACTGTCTGAAAGATTTTTAATCCGTTATTTATATGGGGTTCATTCATTTGATTGGCATCATATTTTTATTCAGAATGAATAACCTGTCAAATGGATCACAAAACATTTAAACCCAAAGACAAAGCTGTTTTTATCACTGTATAAAATCTGTGGCACAAGTTTAAATTACACAAAACTCCGTTATCCAACTTCACTACTTTCTACATTTATTCAACCAGGTTTCTTTTAATTATTTTATTAAGAATTTCAACGTTGTTAGGTAATATACAAATTCATTTCCTAAATAATCAAAACCGCAGAAAAGAGAAATCAATTGAGATACTACAGGGAAAACATAGAGATCATTAAGTTATAGATCTTGTCTGAAGTACATTTTTAATAGCGTTAGATGTTTTCAAAGTATCCCTTATTGTATGCTTATACTTTTATGATGAATATAGATATTCGGCGGACATGATTAAAAGCTTGCGAGTGTACCTCCGGTAAATTGTTAATTGATGTTCTTAATGTTATACTGTAACGTATGAGCCAGGTTATTCTTAGTCATTTCTTGCAAGCTCACTTGCGCAGCTAGGTCATGCATCTACCTAGGTCCTTTACCCGCAGTCATTGCATACATATTGCTGACCAAGTATTGACTAAGCTGCCTGGTAAGCGAAGTTCATGCATTTAAAAAACCCCAAATTCTCATCAAGCCGAGAGACCAGTTTTGAGGTGCTCTACGAATCCACGTCGCATAGGATATTTGAATGGTCAGCAGGAGGTGCCACCACCCCTAACCTCGACATACCTTACAGCTGCTCAAGGTAACCTCTATTGTTCACAGAACGGCTTGCTTGCTTTCTGTAACCTTCTATCTTATTTATCTATATTAAAAGTTTATTTTTGTAACTTGTGTTGGTGCCATGAGTTGCTCCACTACCCAGCTACGCTCCCATGTTATGTCCTGTCACCCACCCTTCCAGAGCAGGGCGTGACAATATGCAACAAAGCACCATTTGGTAACTTGCAAATGATTACTAGGCATAAGGTTACTCTAAATAACGTACAAATGCATATAGAAAGCATATCCATATAAAAGTTGGCGATACATAAGCCATATTTGTGAATTTACTATGGATATGAGAAGCATGAGTGTGTGTGTATGTGTGTGTAACTGAGGGGGACACCTGGACTCTCTGTGACACCGTCGTGGAGCTATTGTGAGCTACCACCCCCTCCCCTACCACCCCCTCCCCCATGGGAAGGGATGAGGCGAAATGACACCGGAAGCTTGTCAGAGACGAAGTCCCCAGAGGCGCATAGTCCCAAACAATTCCAGATGTTGCCAGCTGGTGCACAACCGAAGTGTTGTTCTCCACCCAAGGAGAGGGCGACGAGGTGAACCTTGCAGCCCGAACAGCAACTTCCAGGGAGGGCCAGGGAAGTGGTCCAATGCTCAAGCAATTATGCCATCTGCCCACAAACGCCGGAACCAACCGCGCTACTGCTGAACCTGAAAGATGACAAGGGAGGGAAAGGAATCCGCGGATTAGATTAATGCACCCCAACATTCGCCTAAGGGACATAGGAAAACCACAGAAAAACCCATGTCAGAGTGCGCGGCCACGGGGATCAAATCCACGACCTCCCGAATGCGGACCACAGACGTTAACTCCTGAGCCACTCCGCTCGGTAAGCCTGGGTAGTATTCACATGTTTTTCTCTTTGAAATTATGTGAAACTGTTCAATAACGCTGTTGTAAAATATATTTTTCATTGTCGACTTTTTATAAGTACAAAATATTTAAATACTAAAATTCATCTGTTGTTAACCAGACCATGATACTGTAACTCACGACCTGTAAAACACAAGGAGATAAAGTACTCAATACTTGTAATTATACCAAAATAAAATGATTGTTAAACGTTTTAAGAATTTACAACCTGTTTCAGACCATTTCTGTGAAGTGGGGTTAGCGTATCTTCCTCACATTCAAGAGGTCCCGAGCTCGAACCTCGGTTAGGGTTAATTACCTAGGTAAGGGTTTCCCGGTATTTCCTTCCTCTGATAAATGCCGGACAACTCTAAGCTGCATGGCCCATTTGAGTATCATTTCACCCATTTTATTCATCGTCCAATATAACCTAACCGGACAAACGACATCAAACCTTTAAAAATTCTTTGCATGTTGTTGTAGTGTTTAACGCCCGCTTTTACTACTACGGCACCGCAGGCGGTGACACTGATAATACATGGAATGAAGATGGAGCACCGGTAGAATGAGATGGCGGGGGAAACCGGAGCCCCGGAGAAAACCCGCCCTGACGCCACTTCGTCCACCACGAATACCACATGCGGGTCCCTGGGATCGAACCCGGGCCACCTAGGTGGTAGGCGAGCGCGCTAACCGCTCGGCCACGGCGCCGCCAAAATTCTTTGCAAATCACATAAACCATAAGGTAACTATCGTTACCTGGTTTACATGGAAGAAAACCTGGCAAAACGGTGCAGTCGGTAGCGCGTATGACTTGCATTCCTGGAATTGTCGTTTCAAACATTTTAATATAAACGTTAAATAAAAGTTAAAAACCCACAAAAACAAGAATTAAATTATAACATAGCATGAGTTAACAAATGAAGAAATTAAATTAGAAAATCCCAAAGATAATATTCTTATTGTTAAACCTAATTGACTTAAAGTAGATAAAGCAGCAATTTTCTTCAAATCATATTTAAAATTCCTGCGACCCATTTTCCTCACTCATACATTTATTCAGTGGTTTCGTCGGGTTGTTGAACAAATGCTGGGACGGTTAATCCCCGAATAACCTGTCCTTCCATTTTACCTCACTTCACATTTCACTTCATCTACTTAGTTGTTTCAGTGTCGCAGGTATCAGTGGAAGTCTCGGTGTTGCATGGCAACGAAAAAGGATGCTCTCTCTAAACCTAGCGGTACGGTGTGCGCTTTCCGAGTTCACCTGAGAGACGCCGCCGCGTAACTTCAAACTGGAAATTGTGGGAACGCGGCCCACTGATAATCCGTCACTCCTATTCATCCAACCTATGTACACTCATTTCCATCTCTACCGTCCCCGCAGCGCTAGGAGGCATTCTGCTGGCCCTCACAAGTAGCGTTCTTAGGGAGGCACGTGGTATCTTTTCACGCGTGCAGTAGCGTTGTGTTTTATGTGCACATTTCTAGGTTATTCACCTATTAATATATAACTTAAGCAATGGCTTCAAAAGACAAATTGGGTTCCCACAGACTCAATTGTTCCCCGATGTCCCTCCGCAAAATTTACATACATTGTGTCAGCTACAGTGGAGGAGCACCAGAACGGAATCTTGCGTTTCAAGTTTACAGCTGTTTACTTGAAAATTGGCAAACTTAATGTGAGTACATAAAGAAGTGACTGTGCAAAAGCTCAATGTTCTGGTTCAAACAACTTTTCAATAACAGAATTACACACTTAACTAGTGAACAATTCATTTAAAACTGCCATCACATTTTTCGGAGAAGTATTTAGGTGACATTTTCTAATACTTAAGTAAACTGAAAATAAATTAAAGTATTTGATTAAAGTTAATGTTATCACTTGCACACAAAAACGTTTTTATTTTTATAAATTTGAGGCTATAATTAATTTTCCTTTCAGTATAAATTATTCAATGGCTAAAGCAATCATCAAATGCAAATTTCAATCTTAAGATAACAGGTTCGAGATTATGTAAGCATATCAAGTCAGAGCGAAACTGAAACACGAGTAATAAATGTCATATAAAATACAAAACTGAGAAAAGGAAAGCACCCGAGAGGTGTGACCAGTGTGGTTAAAATTAAGCACACAGATGACTTAAAAATATCACTGAACGTTTGAAAATGTTTGGCCAAAGTAATTCACAGGTATTTATAGAATATTTATATGATATAATTCAGAAACTGGAAATGTCATTTTCACCTAAAAATTTAGTTGTAGAAACCCAGGGAACAAAAGACGACGTGAGCCGCGGTGGTGGTGAAATCCCCTTCCGTTGTTCTTACCTTACATGGAAGGAAGACGACTTAAAATATATGGAAAGGGTAGAATGAGACTGAAAAATTCAGTTTGAATTTGAACAGCAATCTTCCGACATCCGTCTCCGCCTAGCCACTGAGCTACCATAGCTAACGTGTTGTAAATTATCCAAATCATTGGTATTTTACCCCGTAAATCACACAAGGAGATCTCAAACTCAGCACCTTAACGGCGACTTAGTATTGCTAAACTAAAACCCCGGCGCGACAGCCCACGAGGGGCCAAGGCCTACTGCCCAGCCGCTGCGTCCCCCACCTCTGCCCACTACAGGCGTCATTGGTGAGGTGCAGTACTGGAGGGTGGGACGTGGTCAGCGCCCCGAGCCCTCCCGGCCAGTTATGCGGTCTTCTAGACCTGGGGCCGCTACTTCTCCATCAAGTAGCTCCTCAATTGGTCCCCCCAGGACCTAACGAGGCTGAGTGCCCCCCGTGCCAGACCTCCCAGAGGGGATAAAATCCCCATACTGGTACCGGGAATTGAACCCGGATCCTCCGCGCCCGGCTACTTAGTATATTGTAGATATTTAAGTCCCGGACTTCTGGTTTAATCAACAATAAGGTCAGTGAATGCGATTGTTCTTTCTCAGAAAGCGGAGACAGGAAGATCTGTGGTTCAAACCCCGGCTGTGAAATTGGATTTTTCAGTCTCATTCTACCCTTTCTAAGCTTGTCCTACACACGGCTATTGTGTGGAAAAACAATTGCATTGAGTTAACAAATGTCTACTGTGAAGAATGTCGAAGTCTATACCTCAATATGCTCGGACTCCAATGAATTGCGTTACCCATTTGCTCAGCATGAACAATTACCCAAATGACGCATAACTTAGTCTCAAATATGAATTAAAACCATTAACACGGAGGTGAGTAAAGGCATTATCAACATAAACTCATCCACTATTGTTTCAGGTGAGCAGAGTCATTAACACACAGAAGCTGATGATATAACCCATCAAATAATTTCATAGCAATATGTGCGTACGCACTTCATATTGAAATAAAATAGTTCTCGTAAATGCACACATGCAATTTTGCAAGTTGATTGACATCGTTAAAGTACATTATTATCCATTTAATGTACATATTTCACGTGAATGAAAATGGTATGCATTGTAAATAAGAAAGAAAGGAACAAATAATATTTATTTTCTGTATACCTAATAGCTTTAAAGTGGAAAAGCCATAGCGATTAATACTTGCTTAATGGTGTGCAGACAAACTCACTGGGCAGGAGAGTGCCATAAACATGCGGAACTCTATTGTCTTCCTTCGCTTTGTGAAAGAGAAAAATAGCTGTATTGTTACTCAGTGGAGTGGACTATAGTACTCATAAACAACAGTGTTTGGAAAGAAATTTAAGCCGCAGTTATTGATGAACGTAAACTAGTTCTACATTGAGAAATGTTATTTGCTCATTCAAGTGGAGGGAACTGTTCGGTGATATGTTTATGAAATATTCATATATTCTTCTCATAAAGAGGAGCGAACGCTTTTACGAAAATTATCTGTTAACAAGTGGAAACAAATTGTGGAAACCACAAAAGTAAGATAGAAGGAATACGACAGTATTTACAGAAAGAAAATTTATATGAGGTATGGGATTCCTTTTATTGTGATGTATTACTTTCATATGACATTCTTTAGCCACTACATAAATTCTATAAAACCTTCCTCTTCATACTGTGACGCTGACCACAGCGCACAACAAAGGACAGTCGAGGCCAAGCCGCTTCATACCACGTACCAGGCGTGGCGCGTATCAAGGCGCTTAAGTTGAAGTTTCCCCACACCACTCACGCGAGCAAAAATGTGACAACAATGACAGCGGCAAGTCAAAATGGGTTTCCCAGATCACTGGAGTGTCCGACAGCCAGCTTGTTTGTAGACATTCGAGAAACATCTGGCTACGTCATCGCCGGTATAAGAGCATGCTGAGCGCATAGAAGCGGGCAGTTTGAGTCAATCAGTCTGTGAGTGGGTGCGAGATGGCTGTGAAGGATACGTCGCGTCGAAGAGAAGAAGTTTTAACGAGCGTTGAGTGATTGTATCGTCGGAGTTAGTGTTTGAGAGACAGAGAAAGAGATGACAGTGAAAGGAGTGAGTAAAGGCTACGAGAAGAAAACAGTTCTGAGTTGTAATATCACGAAAGAGTGTAGACTGGTTCACGTCAGTAGAAGATGACTGTGTTTCTGTGCAAAAGTTTAGAAGAAAAATAATTCGATTGAAAAGTAACTGGACTGATTTTGTCATTTTGTCACAATGCATATATTCTTCTGCACGCTTAATGTTAAATGAGAACTATTTGCTTCCTTGTAGATATAAGTGAGATACAGGAAAGCAAAGCAATATAAAATTTTGTTGCATATATTGGCCCTGAAATTCCATACTTTTACCTTGACATCGCGGGGAACAATTCTATGTTGACAGAACGTTTAATTTTAAAACCAGCAGCGAAGAGATATCTCGAAAGTGGCAGATGCCACCAAAGAGTAGTCAGTTCTACATTTGTTGTGCAGTATAATTTTGTTTATCTGTTATGACTTATAAGTTATCAAAAGTTATACACTATTGTCAGACATGTGGTACTTTACTGAAATGGTTATGGTTGCACGTGAGAAATTACAAGGGTAAAGGGTGTGAAGTGTAGTTTGGAGTGGAGATATTTACCTAAAATTTATGTCGTATCTTGGAAATTGCTGAACTTGAATACCAGGTTTCGTATGCATCCAACTTTTCACACGTGAGTGATATTCACAACATGGCATACTCAGGTACGCGCTGAGATATTTATACAAAAATGTACATACATCTCATTAAAATACACAATCGACATTAAATACATTTGTGTAGGGCTAACCATTTCCAGGATATTCCTTGTTACGGTTTGAACTCTCAAATAGTTATGCATTCTTGTCTAAAATTGGAAGTCATTCCCCTCCTGCTCGTGCAAAAACAACAGAAGTGCTCATATTGCGAACGGCTCTTAAAATATTTTAATACCGCTTAATTATACTGTAGTTCCATATTGCAATTGTATCTTCAAGAAAATACAAAATACAAACATTTCTAAAAATGATTATCTTCATTAATATGAAGTAGATAGAAGGATAAGCTGTTGTAAGTCATGAGATTACTCTGACAAAAATGACAAATGTCCAGTCTAGTTATTTTTTCTCACCTTATTTTCTTCGAAAGCTTTTACACAAATACACAGTTCTCTTTTACCGACGTTAACACAGTATAGCCTTTGGCGATATTACAACTCACAACTGCTTTATGCTCGTAACCTTGACTCACTCCTTTATGTGTTTCTTCGCTTTCACTGTCTCTCAAACAGCTGCCTTGTACGTACAATCACTCGACACTCATTAACTGCTTTGCTATCTTCCTTCGACGCAACCATGCACACGCAGTTGACACACACATACACACACACACACACACACTAATACACACATACATTCACACACACAAATTAAAAACTGACTGACTACTCACTCTCGTCACCTCGCCTCTTTATACAGCGAGGATGACGTAACATGGGCCTTTCTCGAACATCTACAAATACGCCGGCCACCGGACACTTGGAATATTCTGGAAAACCTTTCTTGGTTATGCGTTCTCATTGTTGTCACGAATTTGCTAACAGTTGCGGGAGCGTCTTTGATGCGGTACGCCAGTGGTGTGGGGCAGCCCGGCGCCAACGTTTCTTTGATGTGCACCGCAGCACCCGTCCGGGTTCGCAGTACAAAACATGGTTTGTTTTGTTTTTTTTTTGGTTTTTTTTTTTTGAGAAATTTGTTTATTGTTTTGAGATATTTTAACTACGCTTTTTATAAAGTAAAACTATACAAGAGTTTATGTAAAACATTTTAAAGACCTGAATAAATATTAATATTGGCACGTCCTAATTTAGGGAACGGGATCCTAGATCAACGTATTTCAGAGTTTACTTTATTAACCTTTTGTTAGATTCAACAGAAATATGAGGAAGCAACCCCTTATTTACGGACACCGTTTCGGACGAGAAAAAAATTTCAAGTAGTTTGTGAAATTAGAAGAACGGCTTGTTTAGCCGCTTGAAACTTTTTGTCTCACTAAAGTCACGTGCTTTCTGTAGTTTTCCGGTTACTTAGATGAACTTTGGAGAGTCAATATTGGTGAATGTGGCTGTGACAGCAAATGGAGGATATTTCCTGGAGGTAGTATAGATCCGTAGTATTTTCCCTCTGCTAAAGGAAAACAATGAACTTGTTCCTTGAAGGGAGATAAACTGCAGTACATATTTCTTGGATTTCTAAACGCTTTCAGAGACGGAAGGAATCGATATGGCATTCTAGAGTGGCTAACGGGTCACAGGATCTGAGTACGAGGACAAAGGTCTACTTGGTGTGTTTTCACAGAATCGATATCTCTAACAAAAGAACTAGAAATAAGGGTGGTGCTTTGAAACACGAGAAACAACTCATTGTTCTCTATGTAGTGCCTTCTAAGGGAATGGCGCTGCTGTAAGTTTAAACCTGTAAGCATATTACAAAGAAAGAAAAAAGAAAGTGAGTGGGATTGGAAAGAGTCCGACTCTTCACAGTAAAAAAATATTTTTCTGCTTTTAAATGGTGTGAGTTTTAAAAACTCTTTTAGCCGCCTTAAAGCTTAAATTATAAGCTGTTGGCATTTAGAGAATATATTAAATACCTTTCCTATACACAAATGTTTTCGCACATACTTCAAAGAGGGTAAAGAGGATTTTCATTATAAGGTAATTCAAATCATGTCATGAATTGATACATGTAAGCTAAAGATATTCCGTAACACATATAAATAAACAAATAACGTTCAAATGGGTTGCACTCGCATGACATCTTGCACGAACTACTCTTATCTACACTTATATAGGTAGGTATCACTTTTTGAGAGACATTCGAAACGTTTTGGAAGTCTAAGCTTGATCTTCTCATTCCTTCAAAATACTCCCCGTTTCTGCCCATACTCAGCTGGAGATAGTGCGATCACGTATCAAAAGCAATATAATAGTTAGGCTAACATATCATCAACAACGCTCAATTTGTAGCCTGAGCGTGGTTAAAAGCTACCCAACAATGCAGAATTTCACTCGAAGAAACAATTAAGGTCACACGCTACAAGGTCAGAATTATAATGTGAATCGGCGATGTCTAACCTTGTCTCTTTGGAGACACGTAATTAGCAGCTACTCCGCTCCACTCTTTCACTGGCTCCAAAAAAAAAAAAAAAAAAAAAAAAAAGTGTGTGTATGTGTGTGCGTGCGCCTGTGTGTAGTCAAAAACGAAAAGTCTGTTAAAAATAAAAGTTGGTGTTCAAGTTTAATGTATTTCAAGCATCGACACGAAGATTTTGAAGAAAATTCCTGCAACCTAAACAACCCTTTACATGAAAATTTTTTGGAAAATTTTGATTTTCTTGGAAATGGCTTTAACGATTTTGATTAAAATGCCATATGTTTTAGATATTTTTATGGCAAAGAAATGTATACCTTGAATTTTCTGGCCATAGCACATGTAGTCCTATTTACTCTGGATGACTTTTGCATAACAGCTAAAACGGAATACCGCGTTTACACGATGCCAGTTGCTGGGACAATTATTGTTAGAAGACAGTTGACTGGCATAAAATTATTGGCCACGTGTGAATACTGCGGTCCATTGGCCTAGCCAACTGCCCTCACAATTGCCACGGCAATGTATTGTCTCGAGGAGTAGGTGAAGGACAACTGCTTCCCCCACAACCCGGAATACAGTACTGTCGAGACAACTGTTCCGTGTGAACGAACAGAACAGTAGTTGTGTGACAATAGCTGAGCCAGTCCGCTTGTGTTTTTAAGTACAACTTGGTGTGTTAAGCTATAATTTATGTAATTATGGCTCCAAAGTGGAGTGATGATATGAACATAAAGTTCGTCGAGTTGTGTAGGGAGCAACGATGTTTGTGAGACCAGCATGACGTCCAAAAATGCCCGCCAAACGCCATGGTGCGCGATTGCCTCTTAATTAATCATTTAGTGCTTTGGTGCAAGTGAAGCCTAAAATTAAGGCGTTTATGTGCCTAGATTAAAATGGTACAACTTAATGAAGGAAGTAATGGGGAAAGAAACGTTGACCAGAATGTCTTGAATCAGAAGAAGACAGTGTAAAGAGGCAACCTACAACAAAACTGAAACATGCATGTGCAGTTACAGCAAGTAGCAAAGAAACTAAAACCACGGAGCCATGTAATTGGGTCACATGTGATTGTCAAAGTAAATGTTTGGATCTTACAGAAAACAGATAATTAAATGTTGTTTTTACCTTAAGATTTATAAGGAGTATACACCAGGAATTTGAAACCCTCAAGACTCAGTAATGCTGCATAAAATGTGTTCTTTTCATTACATATGGAGTCACATATTTTATAATGGAAACAATTTATTTTAAAATGGGAAAAACAAGGACTTGTCAAATAAAAAAAAGGTTGTTAAGTCCAGGATGTATTACGTTTTTCCATAGAAAGACAATTTCCTTGTCCACTACCGCTTTTTCTCTAACTTCTTCACTAGATCTTCACAAGACTCAGCAATAAATTTCCGGCAATAATCATTATAAATCGAACGTAATTCCTCATGGGACACAACAGACGCTGCACACCCGGCTATTTCTTGCCATCTACTTCCCCGTGTGAATGGGTTCTCGTTCAGCTGGACTGGCCAGCAACTGTCTCGCAATCTTTGAGGACAACTGCCCCCGACAACTGTCTCATCAACTGGCATTGTGTAAACGCGGCTTAAGAGATAGACAAAATTTTACTGTGCAAAAATGTAGATCTTGCTAAACCAAACAGTTTATGTCGGAACACATTTTTTTGTTGAGTGAAGAATATTGGACATATTCCTTGTTATTTGTAGGAGTTTTGGAGAACTTATACTTCTGTCAAATGGAACATCGTTATTAATTTTTTATGTGTTAGCCCTGCAAAGAGAACGGGATTTGAAAGCTTAGATTTGACTATCACTCAAAGTTTATTGTATTCCCATACTCTCCCTGTACCTACAAGAAGATAAAAAATAAGAGACTTTCTGCAAATATTTGTGTCAACTAACGCGAAGAAGATATAGAAATAAGAGTGTGTAAGAATGGTTAGTACAAGAGTGGAAAAAATCATGTGAGTGCAACACATCAGATTTTTTGAGTGAAGCATTTCCGATATACTCTTTGTTATTTGTGTGAATCTGCCAATACGTATACTTTTCACAAATAGGAATATGTCATTCGTTTTTTTTTTTTTTTTTTTCTCTTGGCTTTTCAAAAAGAACGGAATTTCAAAGGCATGGCACAGCAGCCAGCTGAAAATACTTGACTATCACTTAATACCTACTGTATTCCCATATTCCCCTTGCACCTATAAGAAAACTAGTAATAAGGTACTTTCAGAAATTGCTTATGTCGATTAAAATGTAGTAGATAGAGAAATAAGCATTTGCAAGAAAGGTTTATGTAACAGTGAGTAGAGATCTACATACATTTGCAAACAGAGTTTCTCCAAATTGAACCATATTAAAAGCCTGTATCACAATATTTTATGTGACGATCACATGATGGATCTTCTAAGGCTATGCACTTCAACTTTTTCGCCAAATATTGGCAGATTTCTTAAACGTAAACAGTACAAAGAAGTCTTAGTGGATGCATGTTTATCGCATAAGATTTGAAAGTGCTTCCGTAAATCAAACGTAATGTACATATAACAAAAGCACCCCTTGTAACGCAATACACGTATGTGTGTTAAGGAGTGGCAAAGTCCTGTATAGTGGAGGGAGGCCAATCCCACCTCCCCTCTTTCGCAAATTTTGTACAGCGCTAGGGTGGATGGTCAAGCAACTGGACTTATACTGGACAGGATATAACTTGGCACTTGCCCATTAGAAGAAGAAGGAAATACTCACCATCAGTTACTAAGCCGTCTCTCTTTTATGGCGAACCTATTTCCCCTCATACCACCGCAGGTACTGAGGAACTGCAACAGGGCTTTAAAAGGGACTGACAATTTGAAGGGAAGAAACCCATCACCTTTCGACTGCCCGTGCTAGACAAGAATAGTAGCAAAAGTGCTAAGTTAAAATTGGTCCACTATGGTAACTTTCAGTTTCTTCACATTTGCATGTGTTCTGTGAGTAGACACATTGTGGTGCCTTCAAGTTTCTATCTCTGGAATGTGAAATGCATCGCATATTTAAATGTTCATGGAGTATACTGTAAATGCTGCCAACTGAATACCGACTTCCATACTTAGCGACATCTCGATATTGTTCCACTAAGCTCCCCACTTTTTGAAATGACTTTCTCGTTCACAGCTTCTCGACACCAACTAGGACAAGGATTGTACTTCAAAGCCTCTCACCCTTCTTCAAGTTATCGAATCCATCTTGCTATGGTATTAAATGCACACAATTATGATGAACAGCTACCGAGCCCTCGTGGATTCTTTTTGTTCTTTCATCTAGCGAGGTAAAATGTAGAATTAACTTTTTTCTTCGAAATATCCGTGTTTTAGTAGGTACCGACGCTGCACCTAATTCAACAGATTATACGACCATGTAACTTGCAGTAATACATTTTTTGCTAGCTTGAAGTCCAATGTTGCTAACTGTGTTAATTACACTTTTATACTCATTAGATCCAACAATGGAGAGGTCAATGGCCAAAATTTTTCAATAACCTTGTGTCTTATGATAATTGAGATAAACATTTGCAGAAATTATTTAATGGCCAGTTTTCTTGTAGGTCAAGTAGAATATGAGAAAACAATAGCCTTGTGCTATTCGCTATGTGAAAATTCCATTCTCTTTTAATGGTCAGATGACAAAAGAAAAAAAGCCAATGACGTATTTCTGACTGAAAAAGGGATTAAGTATTGCAGAATTTAAAAAAAAGGGGCATTGAATGGAGCTGTTCCAGCAAATTTACTAAGAACTATCTCTTTTGCTTCATCTTGGAAAATAAACCTTTCATTTTGGTGAAGGGCTTTTGATAAACAATAACATGATGTTAACTAATATTTGCTTTAAATGCTGAATTGGTGTTCGAAAATGTTGATTAACATTAGTCACTACTAGGGGCGTTCAAAAATGATTTACAATGATAGATTTTACACCTTATTTATTAATAAAAATAATTCAATGCACACGGGATGTCTCAATATTTTCCCACCAACACCGATACACCACTGCCCTCTTCCTGGGAACTTCATTATTGCGTCACGGAACCATTGTTTGGGAGTACTACGCACCTACTCGTGGACAGTTGCCTACACTCCTTGTTGATGCCGAAATGTTACCTTGCAGTGCGTCCATCATGTTATGGAACAACGACTTTCCTCTCGGGCGTATGGTAGTGATTCGTCAACAGATTCTCCAAAAGATCTGGTTCTTCATTCTCCATTTCCAGTAGTCGACAACAGACTTCAACTCTACTCTCATTCTGGGCTTGTATCAAGTCCCCAATGTACACACATACACACGGGCACGCGAACGCACACGCACGCACACGCACATACACACACAAACACACACCTTTTTCACAATTTCCTTCCACAAACACCATGCAGTCCATCTTTCTCTGGGGTAGTCGCCTTCCAACTTAACAACAAACAGAACTGTTCTTTCACTGTACACTTTCTTCGCAACTATCCTCTACTGTCTGCTTGGTTTACCAGCATGAGTTCATCGCCCTAGAGAGGAAGTGCCCGTAGATGAGTGGTATTTTGAAACAACACAATTGTTAATCTTTTCCGAACGTCCCTCATATTAATGCTTTAAGATCAAGTATTTTATTTAAAACCTTTTAAAGTTGGTTTGACTGGTCACTGACAACAGGATTTACTTCATTGCGCCGCTAAAGATTTCCGTGACAATTTTGGTGGTCTAGGTCGTAAAACTACTACTTGAGAGTGTTAACAGTCCAGCGGGTAGCTGTTTTAGAGAGCGAATACTAAAAGAGTTGAAGCAAGCATTTGTACCATCAACAGACGTAATACCGGAACAATGTTTATCTGTTTCGTTTACGACAATTTAAGAGGCAATACAGCAGATAGAGCGCACAACAGCGCCACACTCTTCCATCGCCGACACTTCCGACCCAGAAAGATGGGATTGAGTAAGAATGAAATGAAACAGGGGCATGGGTTCGCGGTACGTAATCAACCTTACACCAAGGACAAGAGCGACAAAATAGTGTTTAGAATCTCTCGAATGCGAATTCCAAACTTTACCACGTGGGCTATACCGCTCGGTCCATTCGCATTTGAAGAGTTTTAGAAAAGTTTCTGTACATTAAAATGGGGTGCACTCAGCCTCGTTAGGTCCCTGAGGGGCGAACTTGATTGACAAGTGCCTCCTGATTGACAAGTAGTTCCTGGTCAAGAACATCGTATAATCGGCTGGGAGGAAACGGAGTGGCAGAGGTTGGAGACGCAGCGGTTGAGTGGTAGGCCTGGCCCGGATGGACTATTGTGCCACGGCGTTACATTTTACGTTATAAATTAAGGTGTACTTAATTAAAATACAAGATTTTCATACTTATAGAAAAGGGAATTTAAACTGACTAACTAACAAATGCTTTGTTTTAGAAAGCTTCCGTGAAAACACTTATTGAATAAACACTGCGGAGCAAAGCACTATACTAGATGAAAGAACATCATCCAGCAAGCTACATTATTTTCTCTATTCGATAAACGTTAAAATAATAAGGCTTTACTTTGAAACAATGCGTATAAACGTAATAGAATTATCACCTACTTCTTTCTCTCTTTTATCTCATATGCTTTTACGATCACAGCTTGGGTCTTTTACGTGATAGGATATAACAAAAACAGTGGATAAAAGCAAAGAATAATGTGCTTAAAAAAGAGTGCTCTTTTTCCAGGGAGAAATTAGCAAAGTAAGCAGGTAAAGCTTGGTGCGCCTCTGTAGCTCGTTCTCTGATCTAAGAGTGCTGCACAAAGCTATAAAACATTATTGAGCGCTAAAGCGAAAAGCCCAAAATCGATTCGGATTAAATTCGGTAAGCCAGGTGACTTGGTCCCACAATGTACGTTCACTAAATAGCATCACAGTGGGAGGGAAGGTAACCCCGCTGGCATGAAACACAAGCCTCTCTGTAGAGGCGGCACAAGTCAACCCTCAACAATTAGTAAACTAACACTACTGGATCTACACAACACCCCAGTCCTTACGCAACAATTGGAGAGACACACTTCAATGGGGAACTTTCCTCACTTTATCACGGTTGCTAATACTTGCTAACTGTTCCATTGGAACAGTAACTGCTTTTGCATAATAGGCTCCAACGTGATCTGACAAATTTAATGTGTCTTTATGTTATTTTTTCTGTCATTTTATTTGTCATATAAAACAAAAACACTCCTTTGTTTCTTCGTCGTGACTTTGTATCTCACAGCTTTCTGTCCCATCGTAACCTTGACACAAAACGTTAATGCTGCTGGAGTGTTCACACAAACAACTCCGACGATTCACTAACTAAAACTGCTCAACACTGACTCCTCAACACTTGCCGGTTCGTTTTAGGGCAAGACAAACTGCAAGGCATTTGTTTCTGCATTCGTGTACATAGATTGTAAAAGTGAACTGAGTTACATTTGATCCTAAATGTAAACCACGAGATACAGATATGGTAATGGACAGTACAACACAATAATTTCAACATAATCATAAGTGAAGTTAAGCTACTACTTTTATTTGCCACAAATTCTGTGCTTTAACGAGTACTACATTTTAAGTACAACAAGACTTGTCTAACTCTGCAGTTATATAAACGTCAGAACTTCAGCGCTATTCCCTGTTAAGTTATGGGCGTTTCTCTTCTAGACCATAAGTAGCTGAAAAGTTGTTTATACTAACCAGATATATATTGCAAGGCACGGGTATTAATTTGACTAATTTATATTCCAAAACATATTATCAATTGGGTTTGAGGACTACATCAGAGAGGCATTTCCCTTATAAGTAATAAGATTATTATGTCTATTCCGGTGATGTTCTTTAGGAAGAAAGCTGACCTTTAGGACGGCAGCTTGCAAAGACTAAAAATAAATTATGTAGGATAGATTTCTGAACGGTAAAAATGCACCAAAGCAAGGTTTATTGAACGGAAAAATTGTGCACCTACATGATGACAGTTTATCACTTCGGTGAGAACTTTGACATCAAACGCTTGAATAACATGCCCTCATTTTTTCCCATCACCGTCATGTTTTCGACAATTTGAAGTGCCTGATTGCTGTATCGTCACTTTCTACGGCAGAATTCACGCTACATTTTTGTCAGCTACGATGACAGAAATGAGAGAGAAGCAAATTGGTCTGTCAGTTGAAACAGAAACCCTGACTTATCCTGAAACATCTGTCGGGCTTTTATTCCTTATTATCGACACACTATGCATATATATTAAGTTTCGCAGTCAAATACCTTTAATGCAGCCAATTCTCCCTGAATGTATCTACAGGTGATCACGTTTGAAATGCCTTAATTTGAGATTAAAATCAAGAATTAATACGTATGCTGTTTTGTTTTTATTTTCTATCATAAACTTTAGTAATGTTGAAGAATTTTATTTTAACACTCCAAATGAAAAGCTTTCTTGGAAGCAATCAAGAGAAAATTGCCTCTTTTGAACAAAGGCCCAATTTTTTAATCGATTGTGGTGGTGTAGTGACCTTTGTTAGGTGCAAGGAAAACCTTTCACGATATGGAAAACTTTTGGAGATTGAATCCCTACCCAAAAAGCATATTGATGCCAGTCAACAGTATCAGAAGAGAGGCAGGTGCGTATCCTTAAAGTAATAATAATTCCAAACAGCGTAAATAAATTAATTCATTAAGCTTTATGAGAATTGTTTACCACAAAACCAATAATTGTCAGACTTCTGCAACAGAGCTTTATGGGAAGCGGGAAGTGTACACCCTGAACAAAGAGTCTTCTGTTTTTCAACTATAAGCAAGTGAATTCCTTTGAAAAAAAGAAATCATAAATAAATAAGCAGGCTATGGGAAATGTTTATGGCAAATTTCATTAGCGTATGTAGCTCTTACATGTACTTTCTCTATAAAAATGTTGTTTAATAAACAAACAGAAAAACTGCTTTGTGATAAATGGAGTATATTACTGCCACAAAACCAGAATAACCATAACTAGCACACCACTGAATTCTTTTACTTTTGGACCCCTCATATGTCTGTTATGACCTAGAATTACGCATATAAGAATCTGTAATAGTTTTGCTAGAATTAATTGTTTAATAGGAGAAAAATGAAAATGTAAATTTTTTTCAACAAAATATAATGCCACATTCAAATGTTGAGTTATATGAACATAACTCTAGGTCAATATGTGGAGTTTTATATCAAAACTATGTGTGCAAACTTTCAAACCTCTATCCCTAAGGGTTGCCGAAGAAAACCGAAATTCATATGAAAAAAAGAATATTTTCGAGAAAAAGCTAATGAAACAAAAATTGACTTACATCAAAACCTGTATCTTTAAGTCGTATTTAAATAAAAAAACATTTTAATTAAAATCCTAAAACTTTTCAACTTCAATTCTGGAAAATATCAAGGAATTTAAATGTAATGAAAGTGGAAAATGAAATGTTTGAGTATTCCACACCTCCCGCTTCCCTTAAGTTGTTCTCATAAAAATCTGATGGCATCGTGTGCCCAAAGCTATAAGCTGAAGAGGACCTGTTGTACCAGATATGTGGAAATGTTGTTTCAATGAACTCGTGGAAATTGCTTTACTTTTTAAGCCAGCTTGATGAACCATACTTTCTCTGCTTTTAAACAAATTTAAATATCATTCATATTCCAGAGCTGTAGTGAAATACATTATAGCATATGAAATGGAACTTTCTAAAAAAGAATAATAAACGTGGGAAGCACGTGTTTATCCTCTGCATTTGTGATTTTTGTAAAGTTATATTGTTTTTCAAATGTTAATAAAACTGATGTGCTGCACTCACATGACTTTCTCTGCTCTGTACTAACTGTTCTTACAAACCCTTATTCCTTTATCTTCTTCATTAGTCGTGATAACATTAGCAGAAATTATCGTATTATCGATTTTCTTGTTGGGGCAAGGAAATATAGGAATACAGTAGGCTTTGAGCGATAGTCAACACTTCTGAAACTGGTGACTATATGAAGATTTTGGAATTTCGTTCTCTTTGCATGGGCAAGAGATAAACTAGTGAATAACGACCTCCCATTTGAGAAAGGTTAGGTATTCCAAAACTCACACAAATAACAAGGAATATCTTCGAAATGGTTCACTCCACAAAAATGAATGTGGACATAGCCTTGTGTTTTAACGAGATCTACATTTTTGTATAGAAAGATTTGGTCTATCAATTATGGTTTACCAGTTCTGCTAAAGTTATCAAGAGTAAATAGGACTACATGAGCTATAGTCAGAAAATTCAAAATATACATTTCATTTAGCTTAAAAATATCTTAAACAGATGACATTTTAATAAAAATCGTTGAAGGCATTTTTTAGAAAATGAAAGTTTTCGAAAAATTGTCCATGAAAAGGGTAGTTTAGGGTTGAAGAATTTTCTTGAAAATCTTAGTGTCGCATCCATGAAAGATATTAAACTGAAATAATAACTTTGCGCTTTTGAGTTATGCTGTTCACACACGCACCCACCCACCCATCCACTCACCCACCCACACACCCACACACACACACACAAACACACACAGACCTTTTTCTTATAATGCTCTTTTAGATTCAGGTTGCCTCAAAACATATATATCCTGTGAAATCGCGACTTCGACATTTTGGGTCAAATAAAATACTTCCACTACTTACTATACGTAGTAGAGAAAGTGAAAATGCACCTGCAACATGAATAAAAGTATGTAAGCAGACAGAAGCCATGAAAGATAATTATTTAGCAGTCTGAGTCAGCTGTGGTAACAAATGTCTCCTTGAATGATGTTCTTATTTCTCTATGATTGGGAAAGAGCGTTCAATGTAACATTTGATTTGTTACTTAATGTAACGGGGTAAGGAATAACGCTTATATGGCAATATTATGTTTAATAGACCACACGTATCTTTGCTCCTACATTAAATAATCATGTGTGAAAATGAATACGTTCCTCCTTTAAGTCCATAGTGCATTGCGTGAATCCTGTTCCGCCATTTCTAATAAACTTTAAGCCCGTAATGTCCGTTAGGATTTGCTGTGGTAAATTATAATTCTTGTGTGGTGAATCAAGGAAGTAATATGCACTCTCATTCACTCGTTGTTTTCTTGATAACAAAGGAAGTTAAGTAATGAAGAGAGACGTATGTCGCTCATTAAGAAACCGTTCCCCCTGAATTCCGTATTTATAATTAACTCTTGCCTCTGTTATTGTTCCGACTCAGACAAACCATCCTTGCATTGTTCTCTGCGCTGTAATTGCTTGCGAAGAATTCCTGATGTAAGGCAAGTTGCTCTGGTACCAAGAGACAGCTCAACTCGCAATAAAATGTTCCATTTGTCACCTTTAATTTCGCTTTTCATCTTCTACTCTTGCAACGCTTTGCTGCTATTAACCTTCGCCTTCTTTGCTGTAGCCTTATTTCGGTCTCCATTTGTTTACAAAATAGCTTTCATTCTGAAAACTACACATTTCACACTGCTGCGTTTTCATTGAAAATTCTATGTGCAAGATTCATATAACTTTCTTTATTCAATTCCCTGTAATACAAACATATATTCCTGTTAGAAGAGGTAAACCTTCATTGCACATTTACATATTTTATTTTAGGAATAAATAGAATACAATTGGCTAAAGCGACAGTAGGATGTTTAGAAAGCACACCACTGTGTCATGCATTTGAAACTCCATACTAGCAGGCTGCGAGGAAAAATAAGGAAAAAAAAATCTGGTGTGTTGCTCTCACATGACTTTCTCTGCTCTTATACTAACTATTCTTACAAGCTCTTATTCTTATATCCTCTTCATGTTAGTTGAGGTAAACATTTGTACAAATTATCTTATTGCTTATTTCCTTGTAGCTGCAAGGGGAATATTAGAATATAGTAGGCTTTGAGCGATAGTCAAATCTTTTAAAGCTTTGAGATCCCGTTCTCTTTGCACGCTTAACATAAAAAATGAACAACGATGTTCAATTTCACGAAAGTTTTAAGTTTTATGAAACTCACACAAATAACAAGGAATACCTCCAAAATGGTTCACTCCAGAAACATTTTTATTTAACATACATTCTGTGTTTTAGCGAGATCTATTCTTTTTGTATAGTAACATTTTATCTATCTCTTACGGTTTACGAGTTATTCAAAAGTGATCTAGAGTAAACAGGACTACATAGGCTATAACCAGAAAATTCAAAACATACATTGACATCTGAGATGAAGAATGCTATTTTCACACTCGAAATGTACACTCATTTTCATTGAAAGTTCCATTGTGTTACCGCTATAGCCACTATCGATTGATAACAATTTTCGCATGGCATGGTTATTTGACAATAGTCATAATCGATAGTTTACAACAGACATATAAATTTCATTTGCATTTATGTTGCTAATGGCCAAGATGAGTGCTAGCAACTTCAAATGTTGCTCTCACTTACGCCAAGCCTGTTTACATCTCGTACATGCGAGGTTCTTCAAATTAAACAATTACTACTTAAACACAAGCAATAGAAACCTTTATTTTCACAGTATCTTTGTAGGTCTGAGATCTTCTGCAGAAAATGTGACACCAATTGTAACCGTAATTCATTTTAACTCTTTTAACATTCATTTTTGATAGAATTACATACCTTATGTTTTTATATGAGGTTTGAAGTTTTTCTTGAAATACATATTCAAAATAAGATTAATTAAGCGCTTTTCTACGTAGTGCATTAATTATATTACAGAAGTCAACTATCCAAATACTGCATACCATTAACACCGTGATGCGCCCACATTTCTCTAATTAAATAAAAGCTTTTTGTTATGTTGGATGGGAAAATCAGAATCTGGATTAACAAACCAGATTAGTTAACTCTTGTCATTTCAAATATTTTGTCGGGCTGGGTGGCTCAGTGGTTAGAGGTTGGCCTACTGCTCCCAAGATCGCGGGTTCAAATACAGCCCAGACCGATGGTTATTAACCTTCTGTTCTCCTCAACAGCAGTACACATTCTTGGTCCTTCGGGTCATAATGACCCGATGAAGAAAGTTCTAATAATTGGTGCTAAATTATTTTATATGTTATTAAGTTGCATTTAATTTACTTCTTGGTTAATGCAGGTAAATTACTGTTATGTAATGTAACTTTAGTACTGATCGATACACAGGCTCAGAAACCTCTATGTATGCATAAACTTATACTATCTTATTAGCTTGCTTCATAATACAATAACATGGATAAATTCTTTCAAAAATATCCAAATATAAATAAATTACAAAATATTTCTTCCTTTCGTACGTAAAACCTTTATTATAATACATAAAAGCTGATCAGAATGATAACAACAATAATGAAAATAGTAATAATAATGATAATGATAATAATAATGATGATTATGAATAATAATAATAATAATAATAATAATAATAATAATAATAATAATAATAATAATAATAATAATAATAATAATAATAATAATAACAATAACAATAATAATAATAATAATAATAATAATAATAATAATAATAATAATAATAATAATAATAATAATAATAATAATAATAATAATAATAATAATAATAATAATAATAATAATAATAATAATAATAATAATAATAATAATAATAATAATAATAATAATAACAGTAAGATGAAGATGTTGAAGAAGATAATGATTGGCCCTCAATATTATCCATTTTAACATAGTATTGCAAAGTGTTTTGTTCATAATTACTCGAGAAGCAGATTTTAGATCATTCACACTAGATATAGCACATCTGGTTGGATTAGGCGTTTGATCATCTCTGCCCTGGATACTCCTCCATGTAACAACGGATATTTTTATCTTTCAATGGAACTACTTCTACATTTGAGAAATAGTCACTTCTAAGCTTATTGTTTGAATAACAATCTTCTGATGCCGATGTAAGTCGAATGCTGTCTTCACTAGTATGGTTTTCTTCTTCCGAAATATTCTCCGAACTATCAGGTACATTGCCTAATGCTTCCAATTCAATTTCAGTGGAGCCAAGTTTTGTCATGGTAATATATCACCATTCACTACGAAAAGCTAAAATTGCGTCCTCTTTTAACAGTTAGTATGTTATACTGATTTGTACTCTCCTGCATTTATTTCAACAATAATTTCCACTGTTGTGTACATTGACATACACATAGATTTGGATATAGTGGAACGTGAAATTTAATGGAAAAATGTGGTAATTGTTGTTAAAAGCAGCCAGGTCACTCTGACCCATAGATTACAAGTGTAACAATTTCAATTATAAAATTACGAAATACTATAATTTTAAAATTCAAGGTTTTATGATTAGTAAATAACAAGAGAAACGAATATATAAAACTACAAGTAGCAGTTATTAAATTTATATTAGTACCACAAACATAAATTTCTTGTCGGGTTACATTGACCCAAATATAGCAGCTGGGTTAATTTTGCCTGAAAACGACAGCTCCATGTCAGTGGATATACTGGCATATAAAATAACTCCAGCGGGACGAAATTCTTGCAAACTGGCGACGCTCATATGATTCTGATAATCCAGAACAAAATACGCTTTTTTTTAAATATTTCTTAAAGTGAGCTTCCGTAAGTACGCACTCTTGGTTGAAATGTTCTCCGTTTATTTTTGAATCGTTATTTTGTGTCAGCACTGGAAGATAGAGTAAAAATCATTTAAGTGCACTTTTAAGAACGTTTAGAAAACTGAAAATATATGCGCAGTTATTCGAGATGTTAGTTACTTTATTAATTAAAACTTTTGTGCTTCAGATCTTTGCTAAAACAAGAGAAACTGAAGTAATCACTAGCAACTATATCTTACATTGACAAATGCAAGATGTAAGAGACGTAAACTTCTGGGTTTTTAACAAATCACCAATTTGTCAGTGGCAAGAGTACTTCAGCTTTAGGAAACGGGGTGTTTAATCACGGAGGTGAATAACTCAAATATAAATGGATATTGTAGGTAACAAACTTATATATATTTCACAAACAAAAATTGTGACATCTGCCTGACATTGCAGGTGACCATAAAGATCCAGAATACAAAGATATATGACAAAGTCTAATTTTAAGGAAAAAATGATTAAAATTAAGATTCAAAATATATGGATGGTTTAAACACTATTATCACTACAAATTTAAACAAGATAGCACAAAATATACCATGTTTTCTGCATTATTTTGTTTGGGTTTTCCGGTGTAAGCAATATCATGCAAGCGTTGGCTTTCTATGCTCTCAGGTATTGTTTTGTGAGAATAGTAGTCACAAACAGCTAAAGCTTTTATTCCATGGAAGTCAGTGTGATGATGGGTGTCGATAGCATGTTCCTTTAGTGCAGATTTTTCAGGTTGATTAAGCTTAAAAGTTCGAGTATGTTCTTTTCTTCTAGTGGCCACGGTTCTACCCGTTTGTCCAATGTAGGATTTGCCGCAATCACAGCTTATATTACATACTTCGGCATTAAGGAATATAAGTTTCAGCTATTTGAGACAACTATTCTCACAGGATAATAGAAATATAAGGTTATTTAGGAGTATGAACATTTTAAAGCCCAGAGACAATTGGAATCGTGACAGTGGAAAAGTTTCGATTTCTATCTGGCACCCTCTTTTGTTAACTAATGACGCCACGAGGTCTCCTACCAGAATAGGATAAAGAGCTGTGCTTCGTGCATGGAAGAAGCAGGCCACATGATCTGCGAAACGTCGGCCTGCATCGGATATCGGTCATGGAAACCTTCATAAACATGTTGTTTACATGTTATGCTAATAACATACACAATAACATTCCTAATTATATTTGTGTGACTCCGTTGAAAATAATACTTTCCAACAAGATCACTTTGTATAGTGTAATGCTATAAATATTAATTTTCGATGTGTTCATTGTAAGCATTTAACACTAGTAGAAAAGTTAAATTCTAGCAAATGCTATTACAACATGGTGCTAAGTCATTTAGAGTGTGTTAAATTCTCATAAAATATTAACAAAAAGTTTACTTGAAGGGACCATTTCATTGCTCTGTTATAGACATTACTCATAGGTCTCATTACTAATAGTATGAAACTGTCACGTAGTCACGTTCCAGTAGTACAAGAGACCCTTCCCTAATTAACTTGGAAACAGATAGAGAAAAGCAACACTTGGTCGAAGATGTAACCAATTTGGTGCAGTCAAGTGTGCGGCACGTAGCTCAAGTGTGCAAGCCAAGTGGGAGGGTTGGCAGCAAGAGCTTGTCTGGAACCCATGACAAGAACGTCCGCTTCATATGGAAATTGAGTCTTTTTTATTCTTGCCGTAGGATTCCATTGATCCTGACTAATGGCCTATGACCGCAAGGTATTTTCTCCCAGCTCAGTGATACATTAACACCTTTGTGACTGACATCCATTAGTTTTGCTCACCGATTCCGCTTTGCTGTTCCATAATCCTTCCAGCACCTACGAGTATATTCCAACATGCCACACGCCCTTTAGCGAACCTTCAAAATATGTGTACGGCGCACACAGTAGCAGCCGAGCTTTCCTGGCTAAAGTCAACTTTTAATGTCTAACGATAAATGCAGAATATTTTAAAATGTTGTGACTAAAACGACAAAATCTAATCCAGTTATTTGTGACAAAAATGATAAAATCCATTCCAGTTACTTGTGACAAAAATGACAAAATTCAGTCGAGTTATCTTATCTCACCTTATTTTTTTCTGAAACGTATGCACAACTCTTTAACTGACTTTGACATGGTCAACAGTCTTTTATGATATTACAACTCACAACTGCTTTCTTCTCGTAAACTTGACTCACTCCTTTCTGTCCTTCACTTTCTCGGTCTCTCAGACAGCTGACTTTGACGAATACAATCACTACTCATTAACTACCTTGCCATCTTTCTTTCGAGACGACCATATTCACGAAGCTGACACACACACTAAAACTAAAAAAGATGACTGACTCCTGCTGGTAAGTCACATAACACGGACCTTTCTCGAACTTCCCCAATACGCCAAGAGTCCCCGAACAATCTCGAAAACCCCTTTTGAATTGAAGGCACGTACCCTCAGTGGAATCGTCGATCCCGCAGCCCTCTAATATCCATGGGGACTATTTTTTGCAGTGTGCAAGTATCCACACCATCTGTCCGGCATCACCATTCACCACGAGCCTAGAAGCACACCTTAAGAATCAGAAAGAAATGGAATGAAGAGGAAATGACAGAAAGGAAGTGCTCGTATTAGATGAAGCATCCCAGCATTCACCTAAGTGACATGAGCAAATCACAAGGAACCCCAGTTCAGAATGCTGGTAGACGGGGATCAAATCTGCGACTTATCAAATGGGAATCGCGCATATTACCGCGGCACCAGCTCGCGCGGTACCTTCAAATAAAACTATACAGTAAATATTATCTTTAAAATAGTGAGTATTAATGACGGATATGCATTATGTGAGCCCAGGTGACCCTGCCCCCAATACACTGCCACTGAGGCTTCCGAAATCCCCTTGTTCGAATCGTGCACAGTGACGTCACCATTCCTGAAATCGCGATGACCAATTTGCCGACACCACAGATAAAAGGAAACAGTGATAAAAATAACGTATTGAAATATTGTACACAAAGACGTTTCCGAATTTATTGATTACGGAATACACTGGTTGATTACCTCGGCTCTCTGTGAGGAAACCGAATCTCAACCGTCATCCTATATTTTCAATCATTTTGTTTAGGAAGCTTTTGTTGTATCAAAAACAAATACTGCTCACATGCTGAGTAATATAATTCCATTCTCCTCCCTGCTTCATACAAGCGAGTACAACCGAAAGTTCTCGCAGGCATATGAAACTAATTACCACATGCAATTTTGTATATCTCTCTCCAATTTAGCAATTTTGTTAAAATAGCTCTCAGATTCCTGACTATTCAATATCTTTCGGATTATAGAAGCAATTTAAAACACACATCGCCCGTGTGTGCTTCATCGTTACGCAATTATTCAAATTAGGATTATTAGAGTTACGTATACAATGGAGTAATTGCTTTAAAATTCTAACGGACACAAGTTTCATACGTTCGAGCACATAAACCAGCTATAAATTTTAAGTTAGACGTATTCTCCTTTATATTGGAGAAAGGTGCTTATTTTATTCAATTCAGTTTCAATTTTGTGCGCGAAATATATCACAATTTTTTAGGAGTTTAAATTCTCTAACTTTTTTCTGGTTATAGTAAGTATCTACATTGTGGTTTAGATACACATGATGTTCCTGAATCGCCGTACATGCTATATGAATATTCAACGTAAATGACAATATCAGGGCTGGTAAGATGTCTGTTATTTGTCATTATGCTAGTTGAAATTCCCAGCGTTGTCCGTAGTTTGACGATATATCTCAATTTTTAGACTTAGGTTACACTTGCCCAATAGCCTTGTGTTACTTTTAGGACATTTAAAAAACACACTTAAATAGGATACTATTTTGTTGAACAACCACAAACACTCGTCAGAAAGATAAGAATTTTTATTTCAATTATATAGAACATTGTATGAATAGTTTGTAGAAGAGGGCGTAGAGAACGAAATGCGATTGGGTTTCGTAAAAGAAAATGGGAAGAGAAAACCACGTGAATATAATACGTTGTTTTGATATTTCAATCATACAAAATTGTATGAATTTAATGTGGAAGGATAAGATGAGAACGACACGTGAATTAGTTACATACAACAAAAGTGATTAGAGAAACCTTAGTGAGTGCAATATGTTGCATGGTTGCATTTGGATAGAATAAAAAGTTCCTCCATCAAAAAAACATGTATCTGCTAATTTTCACAGTCATTTTCATGGTCACTTCCTACATATCGACATTCATTTTTATATGAATAGGTACAGGGATACACAAATTTGTTGAAACTTCTCACGTTCTGCTGGTTGTAAAACGGTTTAACCAACTCAAACACCTTTGCTGGAATGCACAACTTACCACAACTTAAACTACAAGGGGTCCCAAATTAGATTTTCGGACTGGAGGGTGGAAGTTTTTCTTTAACTGGGGTTATTCCCCATCCTCCCTAGAGTCTGGAAGTATGAACGCGAGTCTGAATGTGTGTGTAAATGTAATGTAAAAATTAGTTCAAAGTAATATAAAACCAAACTTCAAAACTATAGCTAGCGGGTGTGCAATTGTTTAAAGAGGTTAAGTTATAGGTGGCATATTATATGGAACATTCAAAAGAAGAAAAACTTATCAAAGTTTCATCACAATCGGATGAATGCTATAGGAACTCATAGGGGGAAAACAAAGAGACATTCATTTTGTGTGTGTGTGTGCGTGCGTGTGTGTGTGTGTGTGTGTGTGTGTGTGTGTGTGTGTGTGTGTGTGTGTGTGTGTGTGTGTGTGTGTGTGTGTGTGTGTTTCGTAGGACTATTTAATTTTGTTCCTTGTTTTCTAACAAGCATTCTGGTACTGCAAAAAGTGTCACTGCCTACTTTGTAAGTATATTTGGTGTATTAACATTAGCTTTCTTGGACACATTGATCTAAAAAATATACTGTTTGTGTATTATGAATTGTACACTTCCTATGTATAAAATGTTGACAATATGAATAGTAGTGCAGTATTCCTTTTATGGATAATAATAGTAATAATAATAAAGATGGTAATGATAATACTAATAATAACACTACCCAACATGCAATTTCACTCTTCGAATATAATTCGTGTTTTTAGTCCATTTTCACTTATAGATTCTAAAACTTAAGCATAAAATGGCAGAGCACGTCACAAGTTTTAGATACTTTGGATATACAACATTGAAACGAGTTCACATACCAGCTGGTAACTCGCGTATCATAGATTGCCTGCCCTTGTCGTACATGTGTTAATTTAATTGTAAATTGCAATAACTTTCCTTATCAAATGTTACGCCATAAAAAGTAAAAATGTAAGCATTTGGTGTTGTGATTTCGCAGACTTACTTCAGAACATATACAAATATACTAAAACATGGAAAAAGTACTAGATGAGTAGACTCTATCCATTAGTAGATGCATTCAGGTCCGACATATTACATAATCAGCGCACTTCGCAGGCAATGTAATGCTTTGAAGCTTTACATAGGTATGCTTTGAAGCATCAAATATTTCCTAGTCAATGGATGCACGAATAACGTTTTTCGTTTTTCTTGTCTGTGAAAACCGGGTTTTTGGCGACAAATATGAGGTCAATAAGAGACAATCTCACCAACCCTGAAAAATCGGAAAACCTATGATGTAGTTGACAGCAACCCGTGCTACATTACTTTAGTTTGCTTTTTAATGGTACTGCACCCAGAAAGTACAACGGTATTGTACTGTTATCACTGTAAATGGAACTAGTAGGTACATTATGAATTAAACAAGAGTACTGTTCTTCTTCTTCACTTCAATGAGTAGGCTTGTAGCTTGTTCTGACTCCACAGTACACAGTACACATCTTTTCCTTGGTCTTCCTATATGTATCCTTCCTTTAAGTGTACAGTCAATTACTATTCTTTGGGTTCCTACTCCTCCTACATGCTCCCTCCACCTTGTTTTCCTTTCCTCTATGCTCTCATTCATAGTATATATGCTTAATTCCTTCATTATGCCAGAATTCGTTATTTGGTTTCTCAGAGTACATTATGAATTACATTTCCGTGGACTGTATCCTTTCATATTTCGTAGTTATTTTCCAGGTATCACTTCCGTATGTAAGTATTGGTATTGTAACTAATTTATAGAGTTTTATTTTTGTATCTTTCCTATTTATTTGTTTTGTATTTCAGTTTTTGGCTAATGTTCTATTTGTCGTATCACATATTTGAATCGCATCTAGCTTACTGGAGATGGCATTCTCATATTCGTAACATATGACATCACAGTAACATACCTGTTGTTTTGGTTTCTCATCAAGCATTATTTTAGAGCGTATTTGGGTATGTTCCTTTAAAGGCGATAACTGTGGTTTTATTTTGTGATGTTTATACTTTGCTTTAAGTCCAAACAATGTAGAGCAATTTGCAAATCATCTTCGTCGTTTGTATACTTATTATTTGGTCATTGGCAAATGGTACAGTTCGTACTTTTAGGTGTCAATTTTATTCCTACTTAATCTCTTACTTCCATTGTCTAGTAATCTGGGTGAAAAATTACACCCTTGTCTTCACTAATAGTTTAAAATAACATTTATGCTTACATCGGTATCAATAAACTTGATTGCGCTAACCCATGTTGTGCAGAACAGCATACAATAATTAAAATAATTTTAGATATGCAACTCGTCAACACACGTCGCCGTCGGCACAGAGTTGCGAACGCCAGTCTGCGTTGAATTCGCAAGGGGAAACTAATATGCAGTATATCACTGAAGGGTATAAATTCTGTGGTGCTAGTGCTGAGGGCTAAATTACATTTCCACTAAAGGCTTACCTATCAGCAAACAATTAGTACGATGGATATTACTCGCCTGCAATGTGCAATCAACTGGCAGAGTACTAGTAGGACTCCTGGGTAGCACCTTAATCCACTTCGGGACCACTCAGAACTCGTTTCAGAATTTATTTCTACCTCGTCTATGTTTACCTAAAGTAGCAGAAGCACGAGTGATATACGTACGATGTAAGGATTCGATGTCGAAAATAGACCTTTGAAGCTCATCGAATTAAAAAAACATTTATTTTACAATAAGAGCGTAACTGATTGATTGATAGTTTGACTATACATTGGAGGTTACTCAGCACTTATCACATAGATTCAAAGAACGTGTAATTTCGCGTATTTTTGAGCAGCATAATACAAAAAGTCAGTGTCGGATAGGTAGAAAAATTCATATCACCTCATAGCTCAGTCGATAGAGCAGTGTGCAAAGGGACCCGATTTTCATTCTCGGCTGAAAGGGAATATTCTCCATCCGCCCTAGTCTGGAACTATGAGTGGAAGTGTGAATGAGAATATAATATAATAAATCTAAAGTAATAGAAACACAAATATCAAAACCACCATTAAGCGAGTGAAACACCACTCTGTTGAGCAATTGCTCCAAGAGATCAAATGCCGCCGATGTTAAAGGCGATATATAAATGGAACATAAAAAACTGATATCTTAGTCAGCTGTAAACAGTTGGTGGAGTCCTCTTCCAGTTATGCAGAACGCGGAAAGCAGTACAGATGAAAAAATAACAAAATTACTGAAATAAAAATTTGTGCGTGGTTTGTGAGTCTGTGAACAGGATAACGAAAAATAAGATATCGGATACATGCAAAAGTGATATTCAAAAAAACATGCTTTATAATCTGTATATATACACATATATCTCTTTAAATTTTTATAATCATGCATTCTGCAGTTTGTCAGTTGTCAAAAACATTTGCTGGATAAATAGCAATAATTAGGTATTATTAGGTTCACTTTTATCGGCAACCAGTATCAGCAGAGAGCTAAATGTTTTACTGTATCTGAATATATTATGACTCATACTATTGAACAAAGTAACCAAGATGTAAGTATATTTCTGGTTCTAACTTTTTGTCTGTAATTTGAAACAACATTTACATCCAAATTTTTGAAGCGATATCCTACATTTTGTTAAAATGTATATTAAACTTAACAATATACCTCTAGTTCAGTCAGTGTGTGTAATGTATTATCTCACACAACTGTGCAAATATGTATTGTATCTTCCAAAGGTAGTATACGAAAATTTTCAGGAATATCCCGCCTCTCCTAACTCCAAACATGGAAAATGTTTCGTCATCATTTATTTTGTCTAAAATGGTTCCAAAGGTGTTTATTAAGAAACCATAATCTAAGAAATATACGAAAAACAAAATGCATAAATTGTTTTTTTTCTGGGAATAGCTTGCGAAGTCCTTTTCATTTAAAAACATTTTGTATAACGCATAAAAACGATATTTACTTAAAAATGTGATACATTTAAAACCCTGAAAGGGCATCCATGTCACTACGGCGACTCAACTTAATGAAAATAAACATTTTGTCTAATAATTTTATATGGAACCAAGTTTGACACACACAGGATAGCAGAGAAAGAAAACACATAGTGACTTAGCATCCGCTTCAATTATTGTGTTCCTTAGAGTTTATACTATTTTTTTCAGTATACATATCTGCTAATTTCTGGAGCAGTCACGTTGACCCTTTTATTATTAAATTTAAAAAGAAAGAATGGTGTTGCATACGTTTCATTTAGAATAACTACTAGTGCCTGGTTCCTTCAAGTGTTTTAGGATTTCAGTAGCCCACACAAGTCGAAGCTCACCTCTGTTGTGAACCGTGACTGATCGTAAACAATACCTTTGCTATGGATCGTAGATTTCCATTACTTCCTACGATCCAATGGCAGAAATCCAATCTCTCAATGTGATCCTCTAGCCTAAGTTCGGAATGCACTGAACTTTGTATTGGAATGTCAGCCGTCTGTTTTACATTGGGTGTTAATTTTAAAGTGTGCCATAACATGTTGTAGACGTATTTTGATTAGCCGTTTTTTCTTTTTCCTTTTCTTTCTTTTTTCTTGTTTCCCGGTTTTTTTTACTGGGTGTTTCTGCATGTCACACATAAATAGTACACAAATACCCATGCCCGAAGTGGGACTCAAACCCGCCACCTCTGCGCGGTAGAGCGCCAGACATACGCTGCAGTGACCACCGCTGCGATACCTGGCAGCAGAGGAACTTAAGAATTCAATCCGCCTAGTATTTCCGCAGAGGTGCATGCCTCGTTTGTCGGAGAAGTTGCCTGCCTACTAAGGCGTTAAGATCTGAACATGAGAATTTGGCGCAGTGATGTCCACTTTATGGGAATGAGAGGAGGGCGAATTTGCCTTCACCTACCTTTTTGCCAAATTATGACACATTTATAGTACTCAAAAACAAAATCCTCTAATTATTAGTTACGTGAAGGAGTGAAAGAGAAGTGCTTCATGCACAAAGCGAAGAAAGTAGGTTAAAGCGACAGGGTATCCTAGCAGATAACAGCAAGTTTGGGCATCGCTGATCTACCACATCTCAGCTACGGATGTCAGTCTAAACTCTAAACAGTAGTGTGCTTCCAAAATCTCTCTTCAAGCTGTGTTCTGTTCGGTCGATATTCAAAGTCCGTGAAGTCTGTAAACAGAGTGCTTATTATATCGTTGGGGTAAAGGCAACATTGGGTGTTGTGTTACCCTGAGAATGTAAATAAATACAGTATTGGTTGGAACGTAGGGGCATTAATATGATATTACAACAAAGATTAACACTTTTATTTTATTCTGCACTAGTACGACATTGCAAGAAATATTATTTGGTTACGTTATATATCGTTACTGCATTATTACACTTGGTTACAACGCCATGCTGGCTGGCCAACTTCCCGACCGCAAGTTTTGTTGCATCCTTCCCCTTTGAGCTGATATTAGCGCCAAAAAATTAACTCAAAACAAATAAATCATGACAATTTTTGGAATGAACATGGTGTATATTGGCTATATTCTGAGGCATTTAAGGAGAGAAGGGGTATTTGTACCAATTGCGAGAGCTTAAAATCTTGCATTATCTATTTGTTCCTTGTTTTGATACAAAGTAGGGCACCCTTTAACTTAGATTGGCACAGACAGCCATTAAACAGTGTGACCATAGAGAGGAGGTAAATGCTGTGTGAAGAGGTCAAATGGAAAGTTTCTAGTTAATTTGCTCAGCGGTTCGCAGATACAAGTACGGTTGGATGCACTAAACAATGACCAGCAGGAACGGGAAAGTAAGTTAAAAGGGAACCGCAGGGGTGTGACTATGTTTAAAGTTTCATTCGGTTACGGAAGTTCGGCATATGAGGGGTCTGTCTCTAGCGAATACCCAGCTCTAACTTGGGTTTCCTTAGTAGATAAATTCTCTCTCAAGTTTAAGTAAGTTTCCACTTGTCAAACATTACTTGTAGAACTTTCCCTACCAATTTTCGATATTACTTGCTTCAAAATATGAAACAAAAATCTGATCCACCACTTTACTCTTTATGATTTTGTTTTTATTCGTTTTAGTTCTGCAAACATTCCCTACAAACATTTATTCTGCTATATTAATTGAGACAAAATTAAATAATTCATTTACTTACCTGGTATAAGTTAAGGCCTCTCTACCAGACAATACAAGACAAAATAATAAAGCATACAAATGTCTATCAAATATATTAAAACGAGGAGAAAAATGGTAACCAAAATTCTTTCAAGTTAAATATTCGTATATTAAAACAACTACTCTAGATAGTGTAATACTTAAATTTTAAGTACTAGTTAATAGGATATTTAATTGTAAACATGGATTATAGAGAGAAAATGGGACCAGAGTAACAAATATATTTAATTAGAGCATAGTAATAGATAAAAATATATTTATATAATTGTGTTTTGAGCTATTTTTAACATAATAAAATCAGTTTTTATTTTGCCTATTTTGACTTTTAAGGCTTTTAGCTGTCTAAATTAATAGTTACCAACTGTGACATTTATAATTCAATTTAAACTTTTCAATTTACTTTCAATTTAAGGACCTGAAACACACTACTTGGAGATATCTTAACGTTGAAAGTTTAAGGTTAGTTTACAACATTTTGCGTTATAGTTGATGTATGTTACCAGTTCAAATTTTTTTAAGGAAATGCCCCTTTGAAATTTAATGAAATCTGAAAAAAAGGGAACAACGAACTCTTTGCTTTTTACTACGTTTATACTTATACATTTGGCACCTTTGATTTATGAATATCGACAATATTGATCACTCTGTGGAACCTTTGAAATACTTTTTAGCACTTCTTAATGAAATGCACATCTCAAAACCTTTTAAAGTATATTTGATTGTTTAAAATGTTCTATATGTCAAAATTTCTGACCGATTAACTTCTATATGCGAGCAAAACTTAATTATTGATTACTTAACATACATAGCCATTTTTACGATTCTATTACAACGTTATTCTTTTTAAAATATTTTCATAAAATTAAATACGTCAAAAGGCAAATAAATTATTCCTTTTTCCTAGTATGGCTTCATTTTAATTTAAAAGACACGCCAATGTGTGGAACTTTAAAATAATATGCTGAAGGCAAAATAAATACCTTTGTAGAATCCAGAAAATGACAACATGAATATCTCTACAACAAATGCAGATATCTTATTGAAATTTTGCATGTAATCATGGAGTGTGTTACCTTAACGTTTCATTCAGGATACAATTTAGAATAACTCCTTATATTTCCGACAGGTAAGTCACAACAGTATAAAACTAAGACTTAAAAAACTGTTCCAACGGCTCGAGTACAGAGATATAAATGTTATTTCAGCTGAAAATTTCACATATGTTATAGAACAGTAATAGAGAACTAGTTGTACATTTTAGCAGAAGTAAGTGGTACAGCTCTGCACATATCTCTTTATAGTCTTTTATAAATCTCCTGCTGAACAGAACGTTCGCGTTCTTCTACTTTGCCATGTGCATACTTGTCTCGTCCTTTTTCTAGCCCGACAGGGGATCCAACGTCGTCTCCAATGAGGTAATGGCGTCACCTTGTCACTTTACCCCACTTACTTAGTTCTGTAGTACTCTCAGGTAATCAAGCATCAGAGAAGTTCGTTTTTGAGTCCCATGAATGCTCCATAGCTCGGTGAACAGTGGGTGGAGGTAAATCGCCCTCTCATCTTTCATATAAGGTTGGGCATTACGGCTCTAGCCTACTACACACTTTTCTCTTTCTCTCTCTCTTTCTTTTTTTAATAAACGCCCTCGTTGCCATATCTTTCTAATCACTAGGGAGCGAACATTCATACAGGGAACGAAAGATTTCGAAATATGGAGTATAGGAAGTGGGAGGGGTTATAACAACACAGAGAAGGCCAGGTACAATCGATGCACGGATGTTATAGATAACCTTGTTGCATAAGTTACACTCAATGCGGTCACCATTTGCAGTAAAATTCCAAATTAATGTACAATTTCAGCAATACGTGAGTATTTCTATTTTCTTGCTGGAGGGATTTTACTGTGAGTGTGCAACTATAGTTGTCGCACAATATAATGGCGGCTGACTCAACACAAAATTCAATCACAGGCGTGCCACACCTTGCAGTATTGTGTACCTTAACACGCTGTAAAACCTCCTGTACAGCTATGCAGCTATGCAGTTCTGTTTACTCTGAACGACTTTTGTATAACTAGTAAACCGTAAGATCTAGACCAAATCGCACTATATAAAGGTGTAGATCTTGCTAAAGCACACAATTTAGGTTGAAATAAATATTTTGTTAAAGTGAACCATTTCGGGGGTATTCCTTGTTATGTGCGTTAATTTTGGAAAACTTAAGCTATCGTCTAAAGGAACATCGTTATTCATATTTTATGTTAGCCGTGCAAAGAGAACGGAAGTTTAATGCTTTAAAAGATTTGACTACTGGTCAAAGCAAACTGTATTCCCATATTACCTAAGAGTTTGTAAGAATGATTAGCACAGGAGTAGAGAAAGTCATGTGAGTACAACACATCAGAGTTTTTAAAACATAGTCCAAAGCATTGTCAAACTTCCAGTGAATTTTATTGTGCACCTGCTCAAGTGCATTTCTTGGACTTCTACATTTGCTTTCAGCACTAAGAAGATAACCAATTTGTAAAATAGTAAGACAGTTGAAACCTAACAAAAATGGCCAAGAGTTTTATCATCAGAGCGAGGTATCTCCGTACCTTTTCGGTAGCAGAAGAGCACTGCAGGTTGTGGTTACACGGACTTTAGGGCAAGGTCAGACACTGACTCTGACGCACTCCCGGTGTAGGGTGCATATGTACCATATAGCGCAGTAGTTGCGAATAGGGAATCTAACTCTAGATTAGTTGTACAATTGAAATAAATAGTTAAGTATATCTCAAGTGCAGGACTCTTAATTATAAGCTGAAGTACGAAATTGTGGAGGAATTAGATGCAAAGCATTTTTCTACAGACGAAGCATGTTGTAAGTTGTGTTATACAAGTTTTGTTGTTGAGATATTGAAAGCGCATATTTGTATATATTGCAACATGTTACGTAATTATAATGATTAAGTATACATTTATGGCCTCCGTAGCGCAGCTGGCAGCGCGCTTGCCTGTGGCGCGGAGGACCCGGGTTCGATCCCCGGTACCAGCATGGGGATTTTATCCCCTCTGGGAGATCTGGCACGGGGTGCACTCAGCCTCGTTAGGTCCCGAGGGACCAATTGAGGAGCTACTTGATGGAGAAGTAGCGGCCCCAGGTCGAGAAGACCGCATAACTGGCCAGGAGGGCTCGGGGCGCTGACCACGTCCCACCCTCCAGTACTGCACCTCACCAATGACGCCTGTAGTGGGCAGAGGTGGGGGACGCAGCGGCTGGGCGGTAGGCCTTGGCCCTTCGTGGGCTGTCGCGCGGGGTTTACATTTACATACATTTATGGATGGTATACGTTAATAATTCAATTTGTCACATAAAAATCAATTTTTTATTCTATTGTCCGTCTTACGTACCTCAATGTGAATTTTAATGTCTACCCTGGCTGCAAATTTTTATGTATAAATTTACCAATGGTGTAGGTAAATAATCCATTTTTTATCCTATTATCTCTTTTACTTATCTCAAGGTGCAATTTAACGACTACCCTGCAAACCTGCATGGCTTCAAATTAGCTGCTCACTGTACGCTGTTTGATTTGGCATTTCGGGATTAAGGTCCGTGTGCACAAAACTTGAAGAGGAGATACTGAAATGCCCGGTCCGTTTATCATACAGAATTAATCTGACAGCGATTTAAACCAGTGGCGAAATTAAAATTACCCCTGAGGAGTAACATTATACACAAATTTGCTTTAAATTGTATTGCAAAACGCTTTTAACCAGAATATAAAAATAACCCTTTGCTTCTATCTGCTAGTTAGACGAAATGTTAATATTAGTAAAGTGGCTGTTGGAACCCTTTAAAATAAAACCTTTCACCTACATTTTGGGTGGTTCGGCCATATGTTAATCAGGGTTTCTACATGAGTGTAACAAATACGTCCAAAACAGTTAGCAATAAAGAACCCTTTCGCTGAAAAAAAAAAGTATTAAATATTTGGAACCATCTCTTTTCTTGGCGAATGGATATAAATGATTTATTATTTTACTAACTGTATTAACAATGTTTTAATGTATTTCTACTTTAATTATAATGAATTCAGTCACAATTTAATGTTAAAATATCACGCAAAATTTAATTTCTATGGGAGATTTGGAGCTCAACATTAAATTGTGACTGCAACGCATTCGCAATGAAATAAAAAGGTATTATAGCATTGTTTGTAGAGCAGTTATGCGACATTTAGTGAAATAATAAAGAAGTTGCGTACATATATACATATGTATATACGTATACATGTTCGTCAAGAAGCTACATGGCTCTATGTATTCCAAATAATTGACACAGTTTTTTTTTTTCGGTGAAACGGCTGTTTATTGAAAAAATTGTATTGAAACATATTTTTTACACTGATGTCATGTTCCTGGTTATCGTACCCTCCGCCCGGTAAATGTATGTGTTTTAATCGGACATATGCAGTACCCTATACATAAAAATTTGTGTAAGAACGTGATCTGTACACGCTATTGTTTTAAATAAAACTAAGATTTATCAGATTTGTAAAACCACTGAAAAGTCCTATACGTTTATATGTATAAGCTTAATTGCAATGGCAATTGTCAGATGCGATTGGAAAAAGCAAATTTAATTTTATGGGTTTTGTGAAGTTCAAGTCGGTTGGAGATAGCTCAATAATTACCAAGAGATCCAGTCCAGCTAAACATAAATTATAGAGGAGGATGTGTCAAGGGGCGAGAGCAACGCACTGAATATTTGAAGAAGGTATGTGACGGCAGCAGGCAGAGGAGCTGCAGTCTGAATGGAAAATTGATGTGCTTCGTACGCCTGAGAAAAATCGATATGGTTCCTGCCATTTACGTCTCTGCAGATTTCCTTTCGTGTCAAGTCAAGGTTCGTTTCGCTGAATGGCACGTAAGTGGATAGTCAGTCGGTCGTGGAGGACCGCTCTTCGAGACTCAGAGATACGATCAAGTATAGAGCCAAGGAAATGGCTAGGGACCTCCTCGCACCAGATAAAAGCTTTCCCTTGTAAAATAACGCATAGTATCAAAGTTAAGGCTTCACTTACATATACGAACATCTTTGGATTTATTTAGTGATGCCTTTTAAAAATGAGATTTCTGAAATGTTATTCGCACTCGCTTTGTCACCATAAGCATGTGACATGTAGATTTGGGCAATATAGTCTAGACTATCACAGGAGGCAAAACTTGAGGGAGGCAGAGGCCTCCAGAAACAAAATGAGTGTGGCTAGAAGTTGGGTGTTTTCTGATGGAGCACACAGCCTAAACAATGAAATGTAAAATCTACATATGCAATAATAATAGAAATGATAATAACGAAAGCTCGTGGCACAACTGCCCATTCGGGCCAAAGCAGTACTGAAGGTGGGAAGTGGACAACACCCTGGCCTCTGGCCGAGCGGTTAGCGCGCTCGCCTACCACCTAGGCGGCCCGGGTTCGTTCCCAGGGACCCGCATGTGGTATTCGTGGTGGACGAAGCGGCGTCAGGGCGGGTTTTCTCCGGGTGCTCCGGTTTCCCCCGCCATCTCATTCCACCGGTGCTCCATCTTCATTCCATGTATCATCAGTGTCACCGCCTGCGGTGCCGTAGTAGTAAAAGCGGGCGTTAAACACTACAACACACACACACACCCTGGCCTCTTCCAGGTGGTTATGTGGTCTTCTCGACCAGGGAACACTACTTTTCAATCAGTAGCTCCCAGATTGAACCCTCAGGAATCTAATGAGGCTGAGTGTACCCTGGACTAGGTCTACCAACGCTACCACCACGCTAAGGAGACGACCAGAAACAGTAATTAGAAATTCAAAATGTGCAAAGTGTAAGATAGATACAGGAAGTATTAGAAGATAGCACCAATACTAATCCTAGTATTCAGAAAAGGATAATTTTGGACCTTGAATAGAAGGTTGGAGAAATCCCAATGAACCCCACAAAGATAAGCTGGACAGGTTGAAGGTAACGAGCAAAAATATTTAGAAGACAGAAAGATTATTAGAATGCTATAGGTGGTTATTTAGTTATAATAATCTGCACATTGTTATAAAGTGTATAATTAATATAGTTACAAATAAAGTTAACAGAGTAAACTGTTCATTATATTGTTTATACATAGAACGTAGAAGCCCGGTGATTAGATATAAAGATTTTATTTCATTTTGCCACGCACACAGGCCATAATGAACTTTAGGTGCTTCCAACGTGACCCCAAGAAGGAAGTGATAAAGTAGAGACCCGAAGGGTAACCACATCCGTGTGCGCTAGCAAGACGGGGTCCCTAACGATTTCAAATGTCACAAATCCTGCAGCGGCTAGCTCTGTCTTAGCCAATCGCAGCCTGGGGGTGCCGAGAATAGAGGAATACACTTCTAAGAAGAAATTGAATTACATTTTTTTTTTTTTTGTTTAACGACGCTGTCAACGGCCAGGATCATATCAGCATCGCCGGTGTGCCTGAATTTTGAACCGCAGTAGTTGTTTTACATCTAATGACATGGAACAGTCCTTTTACCCAGGAGGAAGGGAGCCTTAATAATTCTGCAAGCGCCAGAAAGGAATTTTTGCAAAGCACTAAGCAAATTCCACCGTGCTGCACACCAGCCGCAGTCGGGTGCTCCTAATGCCCTCAAATCCGTAGTAGCAGATTACCTAGTTAAAACAAGAAAAAATCCAGGACTAGAATGATTAGTCATACGGGAGTCGAACATAGGATTTTCCAAATGCTAGCATCATACGTTACTATGGAGATATGTTGCTCGACAAATGAGCAAAATTAAATAGGTTGTCATATTATTCATTCACTACCTGAAGTTCATGTGACCAATATTAACTTTCTTCACACCACTTAGCATTTCTGGAGGGTAACGTGTTTACAAAGTGATTAGTTATACCTCTCCTGCCCTTCTGTTCATTACTCACCACTTACGTTAATTTGCGACGTTGATGTCTATACTTCAGGTAGCTTGGTTCAACCACTGGTAATGAAGGTGGCTAGTTCTTATGACTAACGCCATTCCACAAACATTTAGACTGAGCTGGAAAGTACCAACATTACATATCCAACATATGTAGTTTCACGTAGCTTCTTACAAAGTTACACAGGTGTGGAAATTATTGCCCTCAAGTACTTTTTACGGTGAATAATTCTGCATTCTTAGTCTGAAAATCGTTAACAAATGCTCAAGTTCACCACTCCGCCAGTTTTCATTCGTGAATAGTTCTTTCCTTTGATACCAAAATCATAGACTCATAAAATTAATAATTTATAATAGAGTTAAAATAATAATAAAATAATAATAATAATAATAATAATAATAATAATAATAATAATAATAATAATAATAATAATAATAATAATAATAATAATAATAATAATAATAATAATAACAATAATAACGATAATAATGATAATAATGATAATAATGATAATAATGATAATAATGATAATAATAATAATAATGATAATAATAATAATAATAATAATAATAATAATAATAATAATAATAATAAAATAATATTAATATAATAACTATAATAATATAACTATAATAATAATAATAATAATAATAATAATAATAATAATAATAATAATAATAATAATAATAATAATAATAATAATAATAATAATAATAATAATAATAATAATAATAATAATAATAATAATAATAATAATAATAATAATAATAATAATAATAATAATAACAATATCTTTGACAAGCATATGATGTTACCTATAAAATACATGTTATTATCACATTATCATCCCTTTCTTCATGATCAGTTTCTGAATATAAAGGTTCATCGCTTTCAGTTTATTTTCAGAATTGGACTCATCTGATTCATGTAAATTGTCATCCAGGAAAAAGGATCATCAACTCTTGAGATTTTGTAGATCATGTCTTTTACTCCTGTTTGTGATAAGTAGTGACATGCTACTTGCAATGACAAAGCAATATTACACAACTAACGAGAAAAAATATGTGTCAGCAATACGTAATGAGAGTAGGCGCGCACAGTTTAGTTGATCTCAGCGACACGTAACACGCTGATTGGTCATTCTTGCAAATAAAGAAATAAACAGATAAGGTTGTGGCTCCACCAAGCAGTCAGGTAAGGTTGTAATGTTAGTTGACCTGGTCAGGCGGTTTAATAGGTACGTTCGTTCAAAAACTAGAACGTTTAACTAAAGGCAGGGGCCTCCCAGACTCTTAGCTATAGATATAAAATTGAAGCATAATACGCTAAACAACTCCTCGCTCATCATAGGTCAACTGTTTGTTGCTAATGAATCCCCAATTAAAACGTATCCTGCAAAATGTTTTATAGAATCCAGCATGATAGTTCAACATAAGAAGACTTGAAGATGCAACAGCGGCTATTTTGAAAATTATTGAAGCCACAGAAATGGCTATTTGACATACATAGTTTCATTCAATTGGCTCTCCACTAGTTGAATAATAAGCTTTGGTCTGTCTCCTTTTACCAACTATTATAATTACAGGAGCTTCTTTCCGAATGAAGAGGACTTAACAAACCATTCAGCGAATATTCAAGATAAAATGTTTTTAGTCTCGAAGTATTTTAAGGTTATAGCGTTTTCATAAATATTATTAGAGCTATAGGGACATAAAGATGCCACGTGTGTTGAGGTACACTTTCAAAATATGCATTTTGAGTAGAGAAAATTTCAAAGCATATATCCTCTGTTATGCTATGATATGGAATTTTGGATGGAAGGTAACACTTTCTCTGCCTCATATAAATAATTGAGTGTAGAAAAGTAACACTAACCCAAAATTCATACGCATTATTCTATTAAAATATCGTATAACACATAAGTACTGTATATTGACTCGGATGCTCTCATACAAATTGTACATAGATCAATAATGTTGTAATGGTCATAGTTTCATCTCCTTTCGCGAATCGACCAGCCGAAAAGTTACATAGGCTATAGCAAAAATCCTCTACTATGTTGCATAAATGAATAATTATCATCGTCAGTTGTAAAGTAATTAGTGCAACTTAAAGGCAATGGCTCGAGTGACCTAAATTCGTGAATCACGTGATGAGAAAATTTAGTTAGAGCATTTGGAAATCAAGAGTAACACTTGCAAGATTTTTCAGGAGCAAAATGAAGGAAATTATCAAAAAATGAATTTTGTTATATTAAATCGCAAACTATTTAAATTTATCTGTAATGGAAAATACGTGTTATGGAAATATATCAGAGTCATGCAGTCGTATAATTCATTTATGCGATCAGTGCAACCTGATTATTAATTTAAATTATTTTAGCACGGTCCAGGAAAAAAAGAAGGCATAAAGTTTTAAGGATAAAATAACCAAGAATTTAGTCTATAATTTTCTGTCTTCAATAAGTACTACTTGAAGACACAACTATTAAATATGTAGACATTAGAAGGACTTTATTCTTTATGTTTAAGGTAGTGGACATATTGGTTCTTAATTTGTATGCTATAATGGAGCAATTTTCTTCATTTAGCTGCAGTGTTAAGAATATTCCAAAAGGAGGTGTTTATATTTCGAATATATCACTCATGCCGGGCTGTCACCTCTTGGTCGTAGAATTATCGCTTTGGTTATATCACCTACTCCTTTTCTTACGTTTCTGAACTTCATGTGCAATGAAAGCAGCTAGTGGGCTATTCAAAAATAGAAGACGAAGGATTTGACGAATATTCTAGTGAGGATATTGAAGAGCCGAACTCAAACAAACGTGATTTTAAATATAGCAGATCTATCATTGACGAATAGCCTACAATCGCAAACTCATTCATTTATATTCATCATTTGTCTAATTCCTTTCCTGTTCTCACAGCCTGTAGGATTAATTGTAATGCCATTTGTGAAAATGAATCTTAATGAAAATGTATGAATGTTACTGTAAGTTGTTTATCTTTAAATAACTATTAATATTTAAAAGATTAACTAAATTAATGATTAATTATTTCGTGTAATACTCTAAACCAGGCATCCCCAAGTCGAGTCAAGGTCGCTTGAGGGCGCGCGGGACTGAACATTACACTCACCGCGGGCTGCACAGCCACACAGTCCAGTATATCAGTGCAGTGGTGGTGTAACGCTACATATCAGTATTGTAGTGTACTACTTACGATGGCTACGACAATTGTGCGAAGAATTCGAACCTAGATTCCACGACATCATATCACTTGAGAAACAATTTACGGCATTTTCAACACAATTTTCAATGGATATCCTCGATAGTCTTGTTGCACTGCAGTTCGAAGTAATAGATTTGAAAAATGATATTGAGTTAAAAGACAAATATCAAAATAGAAGAAGTATAAACCATTTCTATATCTCTGTAAAACGCTAAAGATTTCCTAAACTTCCCAGTCTATCAGGAAGAATTTTGTGCATCTTCGGGACAACCTATGTTTGCAAATCACTGTTTTCCTTAATGAAGTGTACAAAGTGACGTCACAGAAGCCAAATAAGTGATTAGCACTTGAAAACATGTTTGCGATTGGGTAGCTCGCAAGCAATAGTGCAACGTATTGAATAGCTGGTGGAAAACAGACAACTGCAAAAATCACGGCGATTATCGGATGGCTAAGAAAGGGTAGTTTTCATAGAGAATTTTATTTGAAGAATATTTTGTTTATTTTTATTGCTCACTTCATTGAATTGTATAGTATCAACAAGAAGAAATTCCTATGTCATATTACATTATTTATTTAGTTTATTATTTTTGTACGAGTGTTTGTATTTCATTAATTGAATTTCTTGCCAATAAGACTTTATTTTGTATTTTATTAGTTATTAGTATTAAAGTGTATGAAATACTGCTATCATTATAATGTAATTGACAGTGAAAGTGTAAGTTAATTTGCACAATCTTAGTTCCGCCACTGTAGTACCTCCATTTCTTGCCCGCAACCGGAGGTCAGGGCTTGAGGGCTTTTACTTCAGTCCGAGCGGGCAGTCTGTTGGGGACGTCTGCTCTAAACAAATGCTACTCGAGGTTTTCGTGGTTGGAATAATTTCGCGAAGCGCTCGCAAAATTATCGCCATATGAAGCTCTCTCCTGGTATTACTACAAATAATTTGAGAGAATCAGGGCCGTTGCGTTTGAAACAGTATTCTTCTAAATATGATCCCATTTGGGGTCATGAGTGAAGTAATATTTATATTACACTAAACTGCAAAATCCTCTTCCTTTCGTTGTGTTTAATAGTGTATGTTTAATAGAGTGAGCGAGACGGACAGAGGAAGAGAGAAATGGAGCGTAGAAGGAGGGAGAAAGACAGCGAGAGAAAGAGGAAGAAAAGAGGGAGAGAAATGCATTGGGGTGTTCATAGTGCAGTTTCCAATTGGAAAGCATTCAGCATAATGTGAAGAAGGCTGAAAGGCCGCGTAGGGAACTCATGGACGCACGATACGATGTCGAAAGTTCTGGGTACCTACGATGATGGGGTAGTGAAGTCATTTTATGTTCTTATATCCAAGGCATCTCTAAAAGTTTACTGCAGTTATTTATGGAAGGTATATATGAGAAATATCAAAAGTAAGGGAAAGTAACGATCATTGCTATTACACATCGTATGAATCGTGGAAGTTTATTTTTGTTACGTACCGTGGCGCAAGCAGGCAACTGGGTGTAAACCATCCATACATTCAAGCTTTAGTCTGACGTAACGAGCTATATCTCCCGTTATGGCCACGAGGTGAGCTTCATATCCCTAACTCTGCTCGCTGTTACCATGAGCATTCCTAGAACACACTTCTAATGGACGCTAATGCACTACAAACACCCGTTCCTCGTACAATTACTGTTCATTTGCTTAACACCTTCTTAGAACCACTCAATTCACCAATTTCAAGCCGTAAAGCAACCAACGGAAAAATAAGATTTAACAGCTTTGCTTTTTATGTGTTATATGCACAATCTAGTGCTTAATGGAGGCAGTTTATGGACAATTAGAATGAAAGGAAATTAGAGAATTGAATAAATGAAATTCAGCAGAAAGAAGTGGTTGAGCGGCATCTTACCACAAGAGAAAGGTTATGAATCTGAGGAGAGACGCCATTAGACAAAAGAAGGAACATGTGACAAATAGTCTGATTCATGGTCATGATGCATGTGTGTAGAAAAATTGGTTTTTATTGACTTTACGTTTTTAATACACTATTTTCTCCATGCGCATTAAATTTTGTAATATGGTCTTAAAATTTTTGCAGCATGTGATCAGTTTATGTGACTTCAACTTCAGTCTTTGGTTTCAAAATCTAAAAATTTGTTTGGTTTTCAAAAGTAACCCAAGAAGGGGTTTAAAAATATTTTGAATTTATCAAAGCAGAGAAGTTAATTAGTTAACAGTAAGTGCATTCTCTTCCTGTCAAAGATTGATGGTGTTTGTGGGACAATTAGAGTTTATAAAATAATAGTTATGACTCCCAGTGTCCTTAAGCCTGTTCTTACTCCCTTTAGCTTTTGAGTAAGGTAGCTTTATTTTAATACACAGACTTTGTTGTTGTTGTAGTATTTGACCAATCAAAAAAGTATGTATTATGCAGATACACAGTGGAGCAAGATGGCTCACGTGGTAGCATGTATTCTGGCTTGAATTATGAGGATGCAGGTTACAATACTTCGAACCCAGCTTCTTGGATGTGTTTTATATATTTTTGCTATAGTATCCACATAAAAACTAAAGCAATGTTCCCAAGGCACATCCATTTTAACAGATCGTTTATGAAAAAAGCTGCACAGATAAGATTAAAGACTTACTTACACCAAAACCCACGAAAACTTCATTTATTGCCATCAAAGAATCAACTGTTGCCATTTAAATGAAGAAAAGTAAAAGTGATCTCCCTAGAATGCGGCTATACCTCTGACGCTATCCAATTACCCAAACAGGTTTACGACATACGCATATATTCCATGTAGTAGTTATGATCTTAAGAAGAAAAGTGAGTCGACTCAGTGGTCTTTCGAACGGAACCTAAGCTTACAGAAGTCAGACGAATTCGAAGTCTTGATAAGATGATTATGTTAGCATTTTTTTCCTTCTTAAACGGGCCGTATTGCTACTGTAACATTAGAAATATCATTAGCGCCAATTCGTACCACAAAGTTTGAACAAAATCGTGAAGGTCACCCAGAAGGAAAAATAACTACATAACGACAACGCATCATGACATACATAACTGAGCATCAAGGATGCCCTAAAGATCAGCGCAATGGTTCATCTCAGCACCTTGTAATTGCTTTGTGTTTACGTAAATTAAAGATAAAATGCGCGAAATCAGTCTTTCATCATCAACTGAAAGAGTAGAATATCATAAAAGCGTAGTTTTTGAACTGCCTCAGTAAAAGTAGCATCATTGCTTTTAAAGACAATTAATCTAATCTAAAAATGTATGCATGTGAAAGAGAAATATTTTGAAAAGCAATGAGTACATTTAATGTGTTCGAAATTCATCCTTGTTTGATTTTGTAAACCATGTCAACGTCGCATTCGTATTTTGGTGTCCTACGGAAAGCAAATGCGTTATTCACTTCATTCTATTCATGAATAAGTTTAAATTACAAACAAGCCCAGAATTCAAAGTGTAAGTAGGGGTATATTCACTTATGAACATATCTAGAAGTAATATACAATAAAGTATTGTGACATCGGGCTCGGCCCTCGCCGGATAACGGACGGGGCCAAGCTGCTTCATGCCCCATGTCATTTCGCGAGCGGCCAAAGACTTTTAGAACCAGACTGCCTCGCAAGACCTCTGTGTGTATGTGACTGTAACAATCGAAGCGGCGGAAACAAAAGGGATTTCGGCAACGCTCTCGAGACTTCTAGCTGCGTTATTTCCGGCGCGTGTGTGTGAAATCGAGAAAGGTCCGTGTGGCCTCATTCGGAGTATATAAGAAGGCCAGAGGAGAACAGAACTGTGAGTTTTATATTTGAATTACGAAAATAATTCGGTGAGTGTGTATGTATCGTCGTGTTAGTACATCCTGTCAAGATTCACCGAGCATCGCAAATGATTGTAACATCGTAATTACATTATGAGAGCAGAGGAAGTGAAGAAAAGACTAAGCAGGGTTATGAGAAGTAAAAACTGAGCTGTGATTTTCCGAAAGACAGTAGAGTGTGATAAGGACGGGAAGATAACTGTGTATTTGTGGTAACATTTTAGAATATAACAAACTGACAGAAAAGTAACCGGACTGGATTTTTGTTACTTGGTTACAGTATCTTACATACAATTTATTTAACATGTTAAAAAGGTAGTAGCAGTCAAAACAAGGCCTTGATTCTCGGCGGACAGTCACCCCCGGTTCCCTTGGGATGAAAAAGTACCAAACAACGCATATCCGCATTGCGACCAGTAGATACGTATTTTTCGCATAGAAATGTTAGAAAACTGAGAACTTTTTTTAAAAAAGTTTGTTTCGCATATGTAGGGGAGCAACGTTACCAGTCAAAGTGCAGCCATGTTGCTGCTAAATTAATGGGCAACCTCTCTCTCCCTGAAATTATAAGCGTCTGACACTCGACAGTATCCGGTTTCCTTGTCATTTCTAGTTTTAATCCGAAGTTGAGTTTCCCGGAGCACACGGAGTAATACGAATTTGTAACTCTTCTCCGACCGGGAGACCACACCCTTCCTTTTCAACTCTGCATAGCAACAAGTTGGTCAACGGAAGCAAGGGCTTCGCTAACTGAAACATGTTATATGGTGTGTTGATCCAGGATTAACCAAGTTTGCTTGTGGAAAATATATTTATCCGTGGCGCTGGGAACCAGGGTCCCCCTTAAAATTCCCTTTCTCTACCCACAGGAGCCTTGCTGGGGCATCTGGAACCTCGCTTTTGTGGCGGAGCTGGGTAAACCTAAAGGATAATAAAGGGTAATTTACTTAATAGCGGAAAGTGGGTTGTGTCTCTATGCTTTCTAATGTCCTGTTGGACTTCTACTGCTTTGTTACTTTCTCTTTCTTGCAAACCTTCAATTAGCAAACTTCAAAAAGAAGGAATTAGTCAGTAGGCAGGAAAAGGCTGAAGCAGAGTTAAAACGCACCTTTGTGGAAATAAATGTAAACATCGGCATCATCTCTCACGCAAACCAGAATTTCTGAACTCTTAGTGAGATACCTACAAGAAGCAGTTCTCAGTCCCGATGTACATCGCGGCACAATTTGTACGATTTGTTTGAATTTTAGGAGTTTTATGTGTTGGCGACTTTCTATAAAGGTTTTTCCTCGCGCACTTTACATTATTCTAAAAACAGTGTTGCGTCGGGCTCGGCGCAGAACAACGAACGGATGTGGCCAAGCTACTTCACACCACATGCCGGCAAAGACGTTCATGACCGGGTTACCTCGTGGGATTGTTATGTGTACCCGACAGTCAACAATTGAGGCGGCAGAAACAAAAGGGGTGTCGAGAACGTTCACGAGTCTTCTAGCTGAGCCATTTCCAGTGAGTGTGTGTGGAACTCGAAAAACGTCCATGTGACGTCATCCTCAGTATATACGAAGGCCTGAGGAGAACAACTGAAGTGACTTTTAGAATTAGAGTTACAGACATGAGTCGGTCAGTGTGCCAGTGAGTGTAAGATAGCTGTGCGCGCGCGCGCGCGTGTGTGTGTGTGTGAGAGAGAGAGAGAGAGAGAGAGAGAGAGAGAGAGAGAGGGAGGGAGAGTGATACGTCTCGTATTTGAAAGACAAAGTAAAGAAAGACATAAAGAGCTGAGCCAGGTTACGAGAATTAAAAGTTGTGAGTTTTGATTGCCCAAAAAACTGCAGAGTGAGATAACGACGAGAAGAAACCCGGACATTTGTGGTAAAAAGTTAGAAATCAGTAAAGTGATAGGAAAGCAACCGGACATAATTTTGTCTTTTTAACTACAATACTTTAGTGTAATACTTTAGTTCTTGTTTTTATAACATGAATTTACAATTGTTGTGAAGAATTGGAAATAAATAAATAAAAACCTTAGTAAGTTTTATAAAAAAAAGAAACCTTTATTATTACTTTTCACTCGTTGTTTAAAAGACTTACATACATAACATACTTCGCTTGTTTTTTCAACAGAAGCTTGAATCCAGGAAAAGAAAGTGCCAATACAATAAACAAAAGCAGCTAAACCTTAGAAAAACATGCTAACTGGTACAATCGTATTGGGTTATTCATGAAAGTTGTGCCAACAGTTTAACATAACTTGAGCAACTTAAACTGAAAACTTCACCCAGCACAAGGAAAGCATTACTGTCTAGCATAACGTTTAAGTTTCCTCTCCATTTTACAAATAAATAATTTAATTTTATGTAATGTTCACAAACGTTTACAAGACCGTCTATATGTTTGTCAAATGTAATCGTAGTTCATTGCCAACGTAATAATTACTTGCATTTTCATTGCCTCAAAATAACAAAGCAACAGCGAGTTCGGGTAATATTCATTGATCTCTTCTCTGACATCGAGAATGGAGTAATAACACACTCAAATGTAATCTTTGTTTTGTCTTTCTTGTTTTCTTAGTTTTGTGTATGTTAGTTACTGAGAATAAACAAGGTTGTACTGACTTCGAGACTTTCAGTAATTTCATTTTTTTAAAACTCTCAAAGTCAATATAACCTCGCTTATTTTTAGTATATGTAGGAGAAGAAAACGGGACAGAACAGTTTTGACATATGAGACCGGAACAATCCTAAATGGCTCAAACCTTGTTGTTGTTGCTCATGATTATTTTAATGGAAAAGATGACAATGATGATGATCATGACTATGATGATGACTTCTTATGCGACAACGTGTAAGTTACTCATGTACTTACATTAATGAGAAAGTGGCTTACAAACTACAATATTTGTGGTTGTTTACAGTACCTTTATGTAGTATTTTCCCGGTATTTTGTTATATATTTATGTATTTATAGTGTCCTAAGGGCTTTAATGAACTATTTAAGTGTCTTCTATGATCTTTTTAAATATCTCCAAAGAAACAAGGTTATTGGGCAAGTGCAACCTAAGGTACATGTTCTACTATCAAACTAAGGGCAGGTAATTCATGGCATTAGAACCTTATCTGTAAGAATGTCTATAGGCTACCAGAGGAAACAAATGTTAACACTTTTAATTGTCCTAGGATTGCATCTGGAAACTTCGTAAGCTAACACGTGACACTATTATAAATTCTGGTTCCACGGTATCTTTAAATGTATGCTAACAAAATTTGGGTTTGTTATAACTTATGTGTTTCTGCAAATATTGATCATAAAATTAATAAGCTAACGCTAGCTTAAACTTGTGCAAAAGTGATATAAGTGACACCCTGGATCTTAGCTCAAGATGTAACTCATGCTTCGCGCTTGCCTCTGGTGCGGAGGACCCGGGTTCGATCCCCGGTACCAGCATGGGGATTTTATCCCCTCTGGAAGGTCTGGTACGGGGTGCACTCGGCCTCGTTAGGTCCCGGGGGGACCAATTGAGGAGATACTTGATGGAGAAGTAGCGGCCCCAGGTCTAGAAGACCGCATAGCTGGCCGGGAGGGCTCGGGGCGCTGACCACGTCTCACCGTCCAGTACTGCACCTCACCAATGACGCCTGTAGTGGGCAGATGTAGGGGACGCAGCGGCTGGGCGGTAGGCCTTGGCCCCTCGTGGGTTGTCGTGCCGGGGTTTAGTTAGTAGCTCATGCTTCACTTGAACTTCCCTCCGGTGGAACCTATTTGTAGTTGTGCCACAGCGCGTTTCCTTAGAGTAACCTAAAAGTTTTGATTGTGTCTTTATTTAAGTGTATAATAAAATAATAATTTTAAATGTCGGAAAACGCAAGGCAATTGGGCATGTGCAACCTAATTTTAAAAGTTTGAGGAATAATTAGTGAAGTCACAGGCAACACCGAGTATTTCAGTTATTATTAAGTACATGAAAATATACTACATTTTTTTATAGTTACTCAATTTTATAGTTTCTCCTTTGTTTTATTCTTTTTGTAAGTTGAATGCCATATGAATTAGGTATAGAATTGCGCTGTACAAAAACTGCGGTTTTGGTGCAGTATACAAATGGCGTAGTAAAGGGCAGTGTTGGTAGCATTAGTAGGGAGAGAAACAATAAAAAATACAACGAATTAAGAAATTTAACGAGAAATTCAAGCAAAATGGTCCCCGAAAACTGTGATCATCAATTTGATCAATGTGGTCAACGCAGTCTTGGGCGAAACGTCAGAAAATTCATCGACTGGACCACGTCTATTGAAAATGAAAATTGTTACTTTCGGTTCAGAAAGCATCACTGGTAAACACAATTCGTGTCTGAGCTGTAGTATATTAGATGAGCTTCCAAATGTTTTTGAAGACACTTATGTTCCGTAGGCTAACCGGTTATGCAACACAGCTAACATGCAGGTAATATTTGTAGTTACTTAATTGAACAGTGTTAGCAGGGAAAGTACCCCAGTCTTATGATAACCTCAGTTAGGATAGTCTAGGGTAGCCTACTGTAATTTTGCAACTGTAGTTAGTTATATGGAACGATATATGAAATAAATGTAATGATGCACAATATGAATGCAGCTTGGACTTCCTCAATATTCACCTTCTGAGCACAAGAAACATCTTCGGAAAAATCGCTACAGGTTAGTCACTCTAAGATTCGCAATCGGAGTCTACTGAATTTGATGCTTCCACACCAAGAAATTGGGTCTTAGGTAAGTTCCACTTCTCACAGAAGCTGAGGAAAAGGAAAATGTATTTGAAATTTGATTCTGCGGTATCCATATAAAGGCATCTGGAAATATCTCATTCCGTGATCGTACATTTCGTATTTCCACTAACACTTAGTGCAGTTTAACTTAATTATTAACAAATGAAATGCATGTCATATTCCAATGTCCTGTTCTACCCAGTGTTGTGTATCATTATACATTCTACATATTTTTCCTATGAAAATTTATTTTTCAATCTATACAATGTCAATCGAGATAAACCTTTGCAAAAATGGTTTGATTACACATTTAGTTGTAAGTAAAAAGGATATAAAGGAAATCAAATCGACAGCCATATATTTAGAATCAATATGCTATATGCCTGTCCATAACGTTGCAAGAAAGCAATGAATAGCGACACCACACTAAATCTATCTGATGTGTTACAATCACAGGATTTTCTCTCACCATGTCGTTTATTAGAGGGTACAGAAACTATTTTTACGAAAGCTTATTTTTCCGTGTACTGCATTTTAATCGCAATGAACCGTTGCATAAATAGCTAGTTAGATATAAAAAAGAATGCAGATAGTCAAATGTTAAGGAACTGGACACATTATGATCATCTCAAAATTATATACTCATTCCAAGCAATCCCAGGAAGCAACTGAAATTCGACAGAACCTTAAACAATGACAAAGGTTCAACCATTATTAACGAAGAGGTACCTCCAAAATGGATTAAATGCCACAGAAAACGTATTTGAAATAATTTGTGCGAGTAAGAGATCCACGTTTTTGTTTTTGTTTTCGGTGTGTATTATAAGATACATAGGCTTTTTGGCCTATTTGTAATACATTTAACGGTTTTTTTCTGCAATATTCTTGTTATATTGTTCGCCACAAATTAAACATATGTATTTGAGATGCTCTGAACGGTAGAAAATTATATTTTTTACAATTTACATTTATATGTATATAAGAAAAGAAGCAAAATCCATGCAACCGCAGTCAAATGATACCCCGTCATCATCCACTCGTGCCATCACACCGATTATTTTACGTGGTACCTCCCCGTCCTTTACCACAGGCACATTTGACTGTGGTTGTCGAGACTCGAACTCACGACCTCAGGCTTTGAGTGCATGGCCAGTGCACTACGTGTTGCCTTAACGATCATGGCTATTCAAGCCAGCAGGCTGAAGGTGTTCTAGACCGCTTAATCTAAACCGGTTTCGAATTAGAGGAAGAACGGCATAAGTAGCAAAACAATTCAGGACTGAAAGGGTTAAAATGTACCAGGTATGCGGTATTATACCAAATTTTCTCCGACTTCCCAGAAAATTCAGGATATACTTTTTATTTGTTATGTAAATACCTTTCATTATATTCATTATATAGTATAAACACATAATGAGGAAACTTATCGATGCCCTTAAAGTAGGAGGAGTACGAGTAAATATGGATTAAACTCAATATCTGGTAGAAGGAGGAAGTAGACGAGACATCTCTCTGTCCCAAGGGATTATTACAGCCGTTAAAAAGTTTAAAAATCTGGGATCGTTTATTGATGAATCAGGGATCTATAAAGTGGATGTAGACAATATGCTAGAGAAAACCCAAAGAATATACGAATGTTGAATGGGGCTTTGTAGAGTACAACCATGTTGAACTATACATAGAAGAGGATTTTGAAGACTGTGGTGGAAAGTATAACGACATGGTGCTGAGGGGTGGACTTTGGTAGAGGGGCAAAAGTCTAAGATCTTGGCAGTGAAAATGGACGGAATAAGACATAGTGCTAGAGTATCAAGTTTGGAAAGGAGAAATGAAGTGGTGAGACAGATGATGGATATGGATGAAACAATAATGGAGAGAACTGAAAGCCGGGGGGTCCTTCAATGGTAAGGGCACGTTAGAAGAATGGGGATAATAGGTGGCTCAAGATCTGTTAACAATGGTCACCTTGTGGAAGAAGGAAGTGGAGCAGGCCAAGAGCAACTTGGAGATGACACATTCATAGAATGATAAATGATCGATGCGTAGAGGAGTAAATTAAGTTTATGATTGGGAAGAATTTTATTTAAATATAGATTAAATTATTTTAATTTATTTAAATATTATGGAATTATTATTTTTTCAGGGTCTATATGATTTATACCTTTCTTTGTTCAAAGGGAAAAAATGGGTATACAGGATAACTTCTAAAGAGTGGAGAAGCCCTTAAGGGTTAAAAATAAGTAAATACCTTTCACTTATATTTTCATCAAAATCGTTAGAGCCAACTTTGAGAAAATTGGTGAAAATGACCATGTGTCTGCTGGTAGTTCAGACTTGCTTCGGCGAGTTCTGTAAAACACAAATATATTAAACATCTCTATCAAAGTACGATTTGTTGCCGTGCCAGTACTGTCTGACCCTGAAGGAGGTGAGTTAGAGGAATGTGTTACATAAACATTTTCAACCGTCTCCATCATGCTAATGATTATAGAATATACAGTGTTATGAGATAAAGGTGTGGAACTCGTGGAAGAATCACTTTATTTACGGAGAACATGATGAAACTGAAATTGCATTATTTTATCTTCAAATACGAACTAAGGTATGACGACACTGTCTGATACGTATTTGTAAATGTATTTCCATCAGGTCAAAATGTCAACTATAACTTCTCTCCGCTGTTGCCAAAAGTTTATAATGCTAGAGTACCCGTTTCTTCATAAAAAAAGAATTTTTTCTTTGTTTCCTACACCCACGCTGGTGTCCTTTAGGGTTTTAGCTCTGATGGCAACCAATGTGCGAAACCTCAGGGTGAGCCATTGAACCCGGATCTAATTAGTGAACTAAAAATTATTTCAAAGTCTCTTCTCTTATTGATCACCAAGAAGATAATACCGATATCTCTTAGCACATTTTGACGTTTAGACTGGAAGCAAGAGTAAATAAAGTTAATTCAACAGACCGCTTCTCTCCGTCTAAACTTCCAGGAAGATTTTACTCCTCTAAATAAAGCTGCTGCTCATTTTGCTTTTTGCTGTCATGTTGTTCTGCTCTAAATAAGCTAATGAAGTAAATTTCGAAAAGAGGGACTTGTTTTATTTAAGACGGGAGGCTACTGCTGTCTGTGAGACAGAGTTCTGAACTTATCAGTGTAACACAACCATATTATGAAATACGCTCTCCCATTGATATGGTTTGGTTCTTAGTTTTCAGACCTATGGGTTCAACTCCAGGGTGCAAGATGGAAATGTTTCTTTCTCTGTTCTCCTTAAAGTCTTTAAGAATGAAACATAACATTTCAAGTTTAAAACAAATTAATAAAACACTAATGTGACACACTAGAGGAATGAATATAATTGGTGAAAATCAACGATTTTTGTTTCTAAGGTCAAAGCACATGATTTGATCTCAAGTGTAAAAAGAATAAACAAAAATGTACGTTTTCATGTTATAGAAGCAAAACGAACTGTAGAAAATAAAGTAAATATAGGAAAGCAAATATATGATATTGGTATTCCCTCCGCAAAAGGGATATGCTTTCAAACAAGTACTATAACCAGTGGATCGCTGAATAAATAAATTCTCCCCCTTGTTACCTATTACCTATTCCCCCCCTCTCTCTCTCTCTGTCCGACCTTTCAAATAGTATTTTCAGAAGGACCAAGAAAACCTTTATTTACTTCTGTGATTGTTACAAATCAAATTATAGTGCACTCCTTTATACTTATATTCATGATCCTTTAACCCTAGTAATGACAATCCTTATACTACCAACTTAGTGACGACCACTGCTAACAAAATGTCTGAGCAACTTTTAAAACAAATGTATTTTAAAATTGTGCATTACATCATGTCATATTTATAAAGGTAATGTTTAACACTGTTTAACCGGCGGCGCCGTGGCCGAGCGGTTAGCGCGCTCGCCTACCACCTAGGCGGCCCGGGTTCGATCCCAGGGACCCGCATGTGGTATTCGTGGTGGACGAAGCGGCGTCAGGGCGGGTTTTCTCCGGGTACTCCGGTTTCCCCCGCCATCTCATTCCACCGGTGCTCCATCTTCATTCCATGTATCATCAGTGTCACCGCCTGCGGTGCCGTAGTAGTAAAAGCGGGCGTTAAACACTACAAACTTCAACTGTTTAACCATTCCTTTTTTAATTTCTTGCATGAATCACGTAAGATATTATGCTAATCCTTATTACAGAACTTAAACTACCAACGGGGGGGGGGGGATGGGAGGGGTAAGCACCACTGGTAAAAAAAATATCTGAGTAATTTTTAAAACAACTTTATTTGAAAATTCTGATGTTTATAAAGCTAATATTTAATATTAAGTATTCCTTTTCTAGTTTTTATATGAGTCACATTATACCAACGGGGCAGTACTTTATGACCGCGTTTAAAATTTTGTGCCATTTGTTTCCTTGATTAGCTAGAATATAAAGCTAAAATTGTATAAAAGGAAAGTCCAAAGGATAATTAATATATTTTGCAAAATTGGCTGGCCATACACATTACGGGTTTTATTAACCCCGTAATAAATTGGAATGCAACAAATAAATTGATGGCAACCAATGTTAAAGATTCCAATAATTTCGTGTTAAACAGCAACCCAAATATAATTTGTATATTCACTAAAGTAGAATCGGGCGAATTTGTAGTACATTAATTTTAATAATTAAAATCATTATTTCCAGAAATTGTTATTAAATAATTATGTAACTTTGATGGTGAAATCTAAATTAACTAGATAATTGATAATACAGCAACAAAATGTATATTAATGAATGTACTCACCAAGTAGTAGTAGTATAGTAGTAGTAGTAGTAGTAGTAGTAGTAGTAGTAGTAGTAGTAGTAGTAGTAGTAGTAGTAGTAGTAGTAATAGTAGTAGTAGTAGTAGTAGTAGTAGTAGAGTATTAATAATAATAATAATAATAATAATAATAATAATAATAATAATAATAATAAAAATAATAATAATAATAATAATAAATTAATAATAATAATAATAATAATAATAATAATAATAATAATAATAATAATAATAATAATAATAATAATAATAATAATAATAATAATAATAATAATAATAATAATAATAATAATAATAATAATAATAATAATAATGCATTGACTTAATTCGTAATCAAGGATACCATAAAATGCTCCACTTTCTGCGCGTAGCTTGAGCTCTTCAAGGAGTATGAAATGTTTATAAGCGTTTTGTTTCCGAGAGTCTATTTAGATAGATCCATTAGGATGAATTTCAAAGAGTTATGAACTAGTTTTCCGTTTACCAATATAACTATGACATATTAATTAATTGGTTCTGTTACCGTCTTTTGTAATTAATACAAATAACGGGAGCTTACGAACCGGCTGTGCGGTCTTTTACCTGTCCACGCCCTCGGCAGTCCTTACCGTCTGCCGCTATCATAGAAAGGCGCGGATGAAACCATACATCAGTTTTAAAACTGCTTTTAAAGTCTTTACTTACCAACGTTATAAAAGGAGATGTTGGAACTGGCCACTGCCTTTGTCCATATATTTTTGGCACCTCTTTGGGTAACTATGCATCACTCGTCGTAGTTCACATTGGGAATTTTGTTGGCAATTTTGTTCTAATTCTTCCAGGGTGTATGCATTTTTCTTGAATCCTTAATGTTTTAAATTACTTCAGAGACAGAAATTGCTTATTGCAGCTCTGAGAAAACCTACTCCACCAATGGCGCATTATACACCATTTTTTCGTCATGAAGGAGTAATTCATTAGTAATATTAGGCTCTGAGTCTTGCCTTCTTTTTAGGGAATTAATAGACAAGGAGCGTGATTTTGCATTTTTTCAACAAGACTTTCCAACAGCTTATACGATCCATTTCGACGAGAATAATTGGAATTCTGTTCAGAATTATCAGCTGAAATTTGTGACACCCTCGGTCGCCCTACCTAACCCCGTGTGATTTCTGTCTTTGAGGTAACTTAAAGCATAAAGTGTACAACACAGACACACCCTGGAACAACGACGGTGGCCGGCTTCAGCATTGCCTTTCATAAAGTTGGTAAGTAAAGCCATTAAAGGCACTTTTAAAATGTATCATTTCATCCGCGCCTTTCTATGATAGCGACAGGCAACGAGCGCCCAGGACGTGTATATGCAGTCAAAACACCGCGCAGCCGGTTCGTCAATTTTTTACTCTCTGTATAAACACGTTCCTCTGATTGGAATTGAATTTGAATTGCTACTAAATTTAAAAGTTAAGATTTATTACGGTTTTCAGAACATAACATTACATTTTCGTTCCACAGAAACATAGAAAGAGAGAGGGAAATAGAAAATGATAGAAAGGGAAACAAACTGGAAGAGTTTGAAAGTATGACGAAGAGCAGAAGAGAGGGATAAAGAGACGATAATAATAATGAGAAGAATGGATCAGCGAACGAGTAAGAGAGAGACAGAAAAGGAGAAATAGAAAATAGCATATTCATAGCTAAGGCAATATGACGAGCAGAGCTGTGGTTTTACTAGTATAAAATAATTTCGCAGATGCTGTTTAATAATTTCAGCATTTAGTTACTTAAGGTTACACAAGCTCCATAAAATTTACAGAAATGCAATATTACACTATTTTTTTCATTTAATTTTATTTTGATTAAAAAGGTTTCCGTAATAAAATGTGTTCCAACGTTTGTACAGTTTCATTTCACATGCACTGGTGATCATTAACGGTCTATATATCGTTAATGAAAATACAGCAAGTGCACTGAAATACGTTCATTTGTATCTTGTTTCGTGGTTATTGATGGGGTTAAATGAAAATGTTTCAGCGACGGGATGAGTGTGGTGCTCCCTCACAAAGGAATATTCATTTGATGTGAATGAAATAATTGCTACACATTAGTGTTTAATCATTACATTAACTTCGTTAATGGAGGTGAAACTTTGCTACAGATTACATTTTATCCGCAGGCCATAGGTTTAATGAAGCTCTGGTGAAGAGATGATAACAGTAAGAGGATCTAAACAATGGACTGGGTTTCGCAATATAACAAGAACTCTGTTTCACAATTCCCTTAATGACGTGATTCAAGCATCTGCTGCTTTAAAAGGCAAATTTCCCACTGTGCATATTTTATACTCTGTGAATAGCAGTGCTAAATAGAACACACCCGGAGGAAATGCGTTCACACCTCTTTTGTTCCAGCGCTGTATACGATATTCGTAAAAATGCTTGTATTTATCCCACTTAAGGACTTAGCACCAATAATGACGTACCTACATTTAGAGAGAAGGGATGTAACAGCCGCAAATTAAGGGTCAATTGTTGGCATTTGCTTAACTGATTTTGGATCGAGATATCCATCGATGGGATGTTTCAGCTCATCATGTGGACTGAAAAGTTTCCCAATTCCAGCACAGTAGACTCGCGGGTAAGTGTAGAATTTATTGAGAAATGTAGTACATAGGTATCCGTGCGGTGCTAACTTCCAAGAGAGGTAAGAAGTTTGTCCGAAAAGCAATGAAAGAGTTACCCTCCCATTCAGTATTATATAGATGGTGTCTCATAAGTAATGTGACGCGCCTTTAATCAAAAAATTAAACGACAGAATTTAAAAAATCTGATGTGTTACACTCACATGACTTTCTCTACTCTTGTACTAACCATTCCTACAAACTCTTATTCCTATATCTTCGAGTTAGTTGAGATAAACATTTGCACAGATTATGTTATTGCTTATCTCCTTGTTGGTGCAAGGGGAATATTAGAATACAGTAGGCTTTGTGCGATAATCAAATCTTTCAACGCTTTGAGATTCCGTTTTCTTTGCGCATTTAACATATAAAAAATGAGCAACAACGTTGCATTTCACGAAAGTTGTTATGCAACACTACACAAATAAAAAGGTTCACTCTACAAAAAAGTTTATTTGGAGATAAATTATGTGTTTTAGCGAGATCTACACTTTTGTAAAGTATCTCTTTCGGTTTACGAGTTATTCAAAAGTCATCCAGAGTAAATAGAAGTACATAGGCTATAGCTAGGGAGTTCAAAATATACATTTCATTTGTCATACAAATATCTTAAACATATGGCATTTTAAGCAAAATCGTTAGAGCCATTTTAAAGAAAATCAAAATTTTCGAAAAAATTTCCATGTAAAGGGTAGTTTAGGGTGAAGCAATTTTCTTCAAAACCTTGGTGTCACATCCTTGAAATATGTTAAATTGAAATACCAACTTATGTTTTTAACCGACTTTATATTTTTGAGTTATGCTGTCCACAGACTTACATACACACGGCACATACGCGGACCTTTTTCTAAAAATGCTTTTCTTTTTAATTCATGGGGCCTCAAAACATATATTTCCGGTGAAATCTCGGCATCAAATTTTTGGGTGGAATACTTTACTATACATACGTAGTAGAGAAAGTAAAATTTGCAAAAGGTGGGCATAAAATATCCCCTGCCTTAATAATGCTAGGGTTAATATATAAGAGCTATAAGAAAAATGTCTTGAATTATAAAATAAGTACCCACTAGGGATTTATCGAAACTTTTGTGTTCTCAAAGAAAGGGTTATGATAGATCCTTTTGTGTATTAAGTCAGTGTATTAAGTTTTAAGTCAGTAAAAAGCAGGGTGCTAGAACTTCAAGCTTGTGCGCATCTTGGACTATTACCCTAAGCTTAACGATTACTGTGGCTTAACGATCGACAAGTCACAGGTTCATATCCTGAGTTAACCAATAATCCAGACTAAGAGAATTTTCGCGGTTTTGCCTACTCCATAGATAACTCCGGAATGAAGCAGCACATTTTTTCCCGTCCTTCATTCCTTCTTCATTTGGAACAAGCGCTATGCTCATCTGTAGACGTTAGGGACCCCAATGCATTGAGCCTGCTTCCTCCCAGAGAACATGTAGGCACACAGGCGTGCACTAGCCACTGTGCCTAGCTCAATCACTGTTCACTTTCGCTACTTACCCCCCATGACAAAATCACAAAATCTTACGTGAGTCTTATAAATTTAAACGAGCAATTGTTGTATATAAATATATTCCGCGCAACTCGGAAACGGCTCTAACGATTTCGATTAAGTTTTGTGTTCAGATAGAATTTTACTTTTTAAGTTTATTTATACGTAATATATGTGTAATTCCTGAGGGGAAAAAAACGCGATTTTACAAACAAACAAAACACACACACAAAAAAAAATTGTTTATTCCCGCATCTACAGAGCAGTTCTTGTATATATATTCCCGGTATCTCAGAAACGTCTCTAAAAATTTGATTAAAACTTTGCATACATATAAGATTATGCTTTTTAAGTTTACCTATATATGTATGTACGTGTCTTCCCTGAAAGAAAAAGCAATTTTACACAAAAAATAACATTTTTATTCCCTCTCACGCAGAGCAATTCTTGCATATATTATGTCTATCTCGGAGACGGTTAAATAGATTTTGATCAAATTTTGTGTTCAGATAACGTTTTGCTTTTTTAATATTTACATTTGGTATCTTGCCTGAAAAAAACGCGAATTTATATAGAAAAACATGCTTTTATTCCCTCGTCTGCAATTTATACAATTTTCTGTAGGTATATGTGAAATAGAAATCCTACGTATTACATTTACACTGTTGTCTCTATTCAAATTCAGGTAACATATTCACATCTCTTTCTCTATTCACTCTTCGATAGATAATTTTCCATTAAAACGTGATTTTACTCACAAAAAAAATTATTCCCTCTTTTAAAATGTCATACAATTTTCTGGATGTTTAAAATGGAAATGCTATATATTACTTTTACACTGTCTTCTCTACTCACTTTTAGATAACACATTCACATCTCTCTCTCTCTCTCTCTCTCTCTCTCTCTCTCTCTCTCTCTCTCTCTCCACTCTTTTATAAACAATTTTCCATAGAGAATATTTGAAATAAAAGTAACATAATTTGTTTAGTGGCGATTTTCTTGAAAATATTTGTATCACACCGTTAAATACAAGTTTGCACATCTCCAAACACAGATACTCTTTACATGGTAATCGGCTGGGGAATTTAGTGCCATACTGGTAAGTTGGCTATGGTAGTTTAGTGATTAGAGAAGTCGCTCGATAAGCAGAAGATCCTTGGTTAAGATCCCGGCTATGATATTGAATTTTTCAGTCCTGACTCACCTCTTAAATTAGATACCCTTTTTTCCTTTATTTTCTTACTTACCTCAGGGAAAAGAAAAATATTCTCACAGAGATTCTCGTGCACCTTTAGCATATCAATATCCAAAGCTGGATAGATGCTGAAGGAAAGTAAAATATGTTTTGGAAATTCAGATTCAATTACTTACAGCGTATAACCTACGTTTGCGAACCTTAAACAATGTTGCAATTCATTATAGTTATATGATGCATAAACTACAGCATAACCTTCCATAATAAGCAGTAAAATTAATGTTTAAATTTCATAGCATCTCCCCTTAGAAAGGATATTTTCACACTTTAAGATCTTCATGTTTTTGTGTGTTAAAAAGTTGTGTCGTAATGTTTTAAAAACAATTGAATGTCATACACGTATCTTCGCAGAGTATGGCGAATGCACGCTAATGGAAATATTATTATCTAACAGAAACCATTTCCCAATTCTATTTTTTGAATTAGCAAAAGATATATAGAAGAGCAACATGTTACTTGTATGCAATAACAATGTGTGAGGGCAATTTTTTTTTCTTCGAGATGGCTGCCGTTTTAATGCAATGATTTGAAAGCTATCGAACGTAACGCGGTAAAACACTAGAGGCAGAGAAACATTTTTCTAGATGCTACAACACAGGCTGTGATGTCTCCATTCATCATTCAACGCCATTCGTGATTATTTACAGCTTTATTATACAAGTAGCGCATATCAGAAGGGGAGGAAACTTTTTTTCCTAGCGCTTTAGCATCAAAAATAAGTTACGCTAGGCCGAGGATTCAGCGCAACGTGCCTTGATATTCACGTTTCAGTATCTGAAATGTCGCTCTTATTGATGGCGGTATGTCAGTATCGAAGAGAAATAATGTGCCATAGCATGATGGATAACTGTGCAACATGGTAATGGGGATTGCACACCGCCTCTTATTCTTCCATTTTAAACTTATAACATTTATTTTAAGCCTTTTTCCAAAACAGTTTCAAAACTTTGCAAGAATTTTTGTGTCAGGCATACAATAGGCGAATGAGGTAAACATTTGGGTTGTAATAATTCACACCAGAGGCCCGCAAAATACTCTGTGATGTCTTTAGGAATACTGTACCGCACAACAGCAGGTGCGTTCCGAGGGAGGGGAGGTAGATGGAGTGACTTTGGTATGCAGTGCAGCACTGTAAATATTTACAGTGAAATGAGTAGGTTTACAGTGTGTGAATCTATTTTACTAAACTAGCAAGATCTACGGAAATATCATACTTAGCAGTTCTAGTGGCGAAGAAAATTGTGCACCAGAAATGCGCGACCTTTAATTTGATGTCACTCTTTTTAGCTTGGAGAAAACAAAACTTCATATAACTATATATGTTGACCTCAATATTGATGGCAAACGATCTGAGGCGTGTAAACTCAACAATTAGAAAATTTTGAAACATTTCTATGGCAATTAGACCTTGGCACAATTATTGGTCCTATTATTATTATTATTATTATTATTATTATTATTATTATTATTATTATTATTATTATTATTATTATTATTATTATTATTATTATTATTATTATTATTATTATTATTATTATTATTATTATTATTATTATTATTATTATTATTATTATTATTATTATTATTATTATTATTATTATTATTATTATTATTATTATTATTATTATTATTATTATTATTATTATTATTATTATTATTATTATTATTATTATTATTATTATTATTATTATTATTATTATTATTATTATTATTATTATTATTATTATTATTATTATTATTATTATTATTATTATTATTATTATTATTATTATTATTATTATTATTATTATTATTATTATTATTATTATTATTATTATTATTATTATTATTATTATTATTATTATTATTATTATTATTATTATTATTATTATTATTATTATTATTATTATTATTATTATTATTATTATTATTATTATTATTATTATTATTATTATTATTATTATTATTATTATTATTATTATTATTATTATTATTATTATTATTATTATTATTATTATTATTATTATTATTATTATTATTATTATTATTATTATTATTATTATTATTATTATTATTATTATTATTATTATTATTATTATTATTATTATTATTATTATTATTATTATTATTATTATTATTATTATTATTATTATTATTATTATTATTATTATTATTATTATTATTATTATTTATATTATTATTACTATTACTATCATTATCTTATTATTTGCATTGTATGTATAAATTACTAACCTGTGGGTTCTGAGTGATCTTTTGTGACACGTTGTATAATAACATTTTAGGTTGGTGTTGAAGGTGCCTAGTCTTTTGAACAAAGAAACATCTGATGTTTTCCCCTTAAGGCATAGCATACAAATTGTTCGTTCCGTTCTTCGTTGTAGACACATGCACTTTTTCTTGGGTTTTTTTCGGTTTAGAGACAGCCATTATATTCTCTGTTGTAGTAATGTGCAATTCGCACCTGGTTGCTGTGTTCAATCGTTCGACTGGCACGTTCCTCCCCTAAACTTTCTTGGGCTGGGAATCACGAGCACCACTTTGCCGTCCATTGATTTACACCATCCATATGTAAGCGCTTTAACTTTCAAACTCAGTATGTTTTACAAAGCTTTATTTTTCAATAAAAGGTTCCTCGGAATACTATCTTATTTCATGGTTTTTGTCTGCCATTAAGTTCTGTTTATTTTACCTTCTCTAGAGCGTCTATGTGCTATGTGTCCTCTGAAGGACCTGTGCATTTCACTGGCTTATTTTTGTATTTGATTTTTAATTTCGGTACTTAGATAATAAAGCATCCGTGACTATGTATTTCAAAACCAAATTAATTGTGTTTACCTTCTCGTTAAGACAGAATAGACTGGCTCTTCTGAATACTGACTAAATTTCTGTAATTTCAGAGTGAAACAGCAGAAGGTGCATCACGCACTGAATCTCTGTTGGAAGGGAAGCGCTTTATCCTTACATTACTGGTTTTGGTCGCATACAAATAGTATGCAGCAGTTTTACTTTCTCCAATAGGTATACAAGGGAATTATTGTATTTCACCCAATAATGTGATGTCCATATACATTTTTGAGGCCTCCTGAATCAAAAGGAACCTTTTGAGAAAAAGTCTGTGTGTTTATGCGCATCTGTGCATAGGCGAACAATCTAAGTAAATTGAAGCCGAAATTGTGAACGCCATAATTATGGATACAATACTGCATCACATGGCGGAATTAGATAATCAGAAAATGTTAAAATTGTTACGTGTATAAATGTACGAGATCTGGGAATATTAGTTGTGACTAAAATTGTCAAAAGGCACGAAAAGGTACAGACAAATCATTAGGGGCAAGCTTCAGGTAATCCAACGAGACCTGGTAAGACCGTTTTCCTGGAAATCGCTAAGCGCAGATGTGAGCCTGAAAAACAAGGGATGGTCGTTTCTTCGAAACCCTGTCGCTAATTAGGAAGTGAAAGGTACAGAGAGCGTCATAACGCACAGACACTTGCCTGCGAGAACCCGGAGAGAAAGGGTCGTTTAGAGTGGTCCTCCAGAATCCGACGAGGCAGTACACGTGCCACCCATACCGCCGAGCGAGCATCTCAGCTAAGGGACTTGTATTCCAGATCTTCAAGTGTGAGGACACATTATAGTTAATATTAACAATATTCAGTCTTAGTAAAGACACGGTAACGATTCAACTAATTTAATAACGATCGGCAAATCTCACGCTTTCTTATTTTGGTGAGAATAAAAGTGTTTCAACGAAGTTCTGGTTTTATTCGTCAACATCCATGCATACCCTGAGATTAAAGTCGCATGCCAGAGCAGCCGGAGCAGAAGACCAGAAAGCAGCAGTCGACGTAGGAGAGCATAGGAGGAGCGGCGATTCGACATCAAAATTTCAAGTCGGTTAAAAACTAAACTTCATATGAAATTCAGGGTCTTCCAAGTATACGAAAGTAAGAAGAGCAAGAAAATCCTCCAATGTCAAACTATTCTCCAACGGAAAAAAATTCGAATATTTTGATTTTCTCAAAAATGGCACTACATCTTTGATTGAAACATATGCTTATGATACTTTTATGACAAATTAAGTAGATATCACCGTGGGTGACTGCTACGTAAGTGGTAAAACGTGTTAGATGGACAAAATCACGCTGCATAAAAATGTAGGTCTCGTTAAACCAGAATGAAGGTACCGAATCCGCATGTTTTGTAGCGATTAGTTGCTTTTGTTTTCTTAGTTGGTATTTCCTTTCCCTAGATTAGTTTTCTTTTTCTCGTTTAAAAAAAAGAAAAGAAAAAAAACAAGTGAAGCACGTTATATAATTAAGTCTTTGAAGTACAGAGTTAAGTTTATGTCAAAGCAATTTTTAGATCTATTAGATCTGTTACTTAAACCTACTGTATACCTCTATTCCCATTGTACCTATAAAAATAAATAATATATAATATAAATAATATACATATATAAACGTATATATAACCATTTCTACAGACATTTATGTCAATTAACATGAATTAGAAGAATAAGAATATCTGAAGACTAGTTCTGCAAGAATGAACTTTAAATATATTACTTCAGTTAAATATTTTTTATTTAACACTATCCCGTTTACACATAAACTTGGACAGATGATTAAAATTAAAGTTGAAAAATACATGGCATTTAGTCTAGCAAGGTAGATAGCTGAGTCAGAGCAGAAGATTTTTGTGCATAAGGGCATTTTACTGTGCTGACTCAATAGTAAGAGTGTAAACAACGAGCAGAAACGGATACAGCACCTCACGTTTTTCATATAAATTTCCGAGTTCACATCGGTTTTTCAAAATAACGATATCAAAGTAATATTGATAAAAGTACATTTTAACTTACAACGTTATTGCGTAAGATGCTGAAGGTAGGAAATTCCCGTTTTCCTCGAAAATGACTTGAAAGTGGCACACGACTGCTTAAGAATTAATGTATAACTTTTTCAAAGTAATGAAATTGTTACCGAGGAGAATAGATCAGGTGGTAACTTCAGTGGTCCACATTCGATATGTGGCGGGTTGGATTCCCATGACCGACCTCCTTGACCCATGGGGTAGTCTCAGAGGTTTCCCCGAGTCACCAGGCGAATGCTGAAAGCGATTTCCATATCCTCCGAATTTTCTTTCCCTCCATTTCCTTACATTAATCATTTCGTTTCACTCTTCATCTCGTTAGGTTTCTTTCAGGGTTGGAAGCGTCAGCGAGCGTCGTGGCAAGAACTCGGGAGGAGGGACAAATGCGTTCTGAAAATCTCGTCATGATTGCTTTCCGAGCCCCTCATGGGATGGTTCAAGCCAGAGGGGGCAGCGGAACCGGTTTCCCTTTCCACAAACCCGAAGGGGTTGGAGAGGACCGGCTGAGTCAGCCTTTTCTGGGAAAATATAGGGACCCTACCCTCTTCTCTCTCGTGGCGCTCTTCGGATCCATTTGCTTTACCCGTCCTTCCGGGAGCACCCCTCAGGGGCATAGGCACAAAAGATCATCTTTCGGTCGAGGTGCTAAATCCCTCTACGCAAGTTGCCATTGAATTATTGAATCTTAATGTATTCTGCGTTACTGTGTGTTCATTTCCTAACAACATTTTATTCTTAATGAAATTGTTACTATTTCATTAAATATTTCAATCTCCTCCCTATTCCTAATTCCTAGGCGTTGCCATTTATATTACAGACAATGTCAAAATGTGTTTATTGTCCTCAGAAAGGTAAAAGTACAGTCTGCGCCGTAGATAAACAACTTGGCAATCTGCTTATCCAGTAGATAGTAACAATAAACACATCGTAGAGAGCAGCTGCAGAGACGCAGTAGCAACACAATTTAAACGCTTCAACACTTTATTGACAACAGGTTCCATTGTTGAGTGTGTTGTCTTCGAAATAGCTGACATCCTAATTCATAGAGTCACACAAGGATGCCAGTCATCCACTACACACTGTCGGTGTTCTCTGGTCCAGATGAGGAGCATTTCCTTCCATTGTGTCAGCTATGTCACTCATGCTACTCGACGACACCATGGAATGCAATGTACGCTCCACTATGTGCTTGCTGGCTCGAATTGAGGACTCATGATATACAGTATTCCCTATGCGCTAAGTAAAGGCTTGTTTTCGTACTACTGCAGTATATGCTATGAGATACAAGCTAAAGATCGGTGTGTTATGTTCACATGACAATATATCACTTAGTTATTAAAGTCTACTACCAACTATCCCTATGAAAGCTTATTTTTACTTTCTCTACATAGCTAGAGAAGATGTTCCTCATACCCAAAAATTTGATACCGGGAGTTCAGCGGAAATAAATGTTTCATGGTCCACTGTGGCCGGAAAAAACCATTTGAAGAAAAGGATTCGTCTCTGTGTACGCGCGTGTGTGTGTGTGTGTTTGTTTGTGTGTGTTTGTGTGTGTTTGTGTGTGTGTTTGTGTGTGTGTGTTTGTGTGTGTGTTTGTGTGTGTGTGTTTGTGTGTGTGTTTGTGTGTGTGTTTGTGTGTGTGTTTGTGTGTGTTTGTGTGTGTGTTTGTGTGTGTGTGTTTTTGTGTGTGTGTGTTTGTGTGTGTGTTTGTGTGTGTGTGTGTGTGTGTGTGTGTCTGAGGACATAACAGAAAAACGAAACGTTGGTTAAATACCACACATGGTATTCATATAACCCAAATCAATCTCCTGTATCTGATTAAGGGGAGCATATTCACAAAGTGCTTCCATCAGAGCCTGTTTGTAACCGGCTTCTTACTTCTCCCCGTGCATTCTCTTCTTTAGTAATTCCTTCAAGAACTGTTCTCTTCCATATATCATTTTTGGCTTCCCCTCGCTCTTCTACCTTAACAGTTCCAGACCAGAGCCATTCTTTCTACTGCTTTGTCTTCTTTTCTTAGAGTATGTCCTATCCAATTCCACTTTCGTCTTTTGATTTCTATTGTAATTTCTTTTTGGTTTATCTTCTATAATTCTTGATTTCAAACTATATCTGGCCATCTGATTCTTAAAATAATTCGTAAAAATATATTAATTTATTGTGTTTGTAATTTATTTTGTATAATTTTGCTTGTTTTCATACTCCAAGAATGCGACACGAAAGTTTTCAAGAAAATCCTCCCACCACAAACTACCTTTCACATGCTACATTTTTTGAATATTCTGATTTTCTCAAAAACGGGTCTTATGATTTTGATTAAAATACCATTTGTAACACATAATTTCATGGCAAATGTCACGTATAGGACGAATTTTCCAGGAATATTCTTAAGTCCTTTTCATCCTAGATTACCTTTCCATAACTGGTAAACCGTAAGAGATAACGAAATTCTTACCACGTAAAAATATATAAATCTTGTTAAAGCAAACATTTCGCGTCAAATACTTGTTTGTGGAGATAATCGCGTTCGAGAAATTTCTCCTCATTGGTTTGACTTTGTAAATATTTATACTTTTCTTGAGCAGGGGGGTCTCTAATGACCTAGCTGTCGACGGACTCTTAAACCCCAATCACTCACTCACTCTTGAGTAGGAAGTGTTATTTCCTTATTTTAGTTACCTCTCCACGCCATCAGAGGCGTTTACTGAATTGAAGAATGGAATGTCGAATCACTTAGGAATTACTCTCAGAGATTTGACTGTCGCTTAAGCCCACTATATTCTTCTATTCCAATTTATCTATAAGGGAATACGTAATAAACGTTAAGTTCTGTGAAACTATTTCTCATAACATTTCCGTATATTCGTTTTTGCTTATTTTGGTACTTATTTTCATCATTTTTCCTGCTTATTTACTTACATATTTTACTATTTTATCGTGCTTAGAAATCCGGGCGTTTATTATTATTATTATTATTATTATTATTATTATTATTGGTGGTGGTGGTGGTGGTGGTGGTGGTGGTGGTGGTGGTGGTGGTGGTGGTGGTGGTGGTGGTGGTGGTGGTGGTGGTGGTGGTGGTGGTGGTGGTGGTGGTGGTGGTGGTGGTGGTGGTGGTGGTGGTGGTGGTGGTGGTGGTGGTGGTGGTGGTGGTGGTGGTGGTGGTGGTGGTGGTGGTGGTGGTGGTGGTGGTGGTGGTGGTGGTGGTGGTGGTGGTGGTGGTGGTGGTGGTGGTGGTGGTGGTGGTGGTGGTGGTGGTGGTGGTGGTGGTGGTGGTGGTGGTGGTGGTGGTGGTGGTGGTGGTGGTGGTGGTGGTGGTGGTGGTGGTGGTGGTGGTGGTGGTGGTGGTGGTGGTGGTGGTGGTGGTGGTGGTGGTGGTGGTGGTGGTGGTGGTGGTGGTGGTGGTGGTGGTGGTGGTGGTGGTGGTGGTGGTGGTGGTGGTGGTGGTGGTGGTGGTGGTGGTGGTGGTGGTGGTGGTGGTGGTGGTGGTGGTGGTGGTGGTGGTGGTGGTGGTGGTGGTGGTGGTGGTGGTGGTGGTGGTGGTGGTGGTGGTGGTGGTGGTGGTGGTGGTGGTGGTGGTGGTGGTGGTGGTGGTGGTGGTGGTGGTGGTGGTGGTGGTGGTGGTGGTGGTGGTGGTGGTGGTGGTGGTGGTGGTGGTGGTGGTGGTGGTGGTGGTGGTGGTGGTGGTGGTGGTGGTGGTGGTGGTGGTGGTGGTGGTGGTGGTGGTGGTGGTGGTGGTGGTGGTGGTGGTGGTGGTGGTGGTGGTGGTGGTGGTGGTGGTGGTGGTGGTAGCAGCAATAGTAGAGTAGTAACAGCACTATTTCGACAGTTCGGCCTCGACCAACCAGGTAGCTCGGGAGATAAATGAGTGGCGGTAGTGCATTTCTCATGCAACAAGTGCGGTTCTGCAAGTGAGCTTTAGACGACAGTGCAGTGTGGTGACGTGCAGTGAGGGTTACCACTGCGACAGATTTAGGCAGCAGCTGAACCCTCCGGAAGAAGAGGCTACATCGTAAGCATCTCTTTACGGGGTACGTCGCAAAGAAATTGAAGCGAAAATGAAAATTGAATTGGATCACACTAGATTTATTTATTACTTATTTATCGTCGCTTTAACAAATTATCATATCGCATCGTCTTGGGGTTACATGTTCATACAACAAAGTATAAACAATTAGTCAGTAATATAAAATAGTGTAATAAGAAAACGAAATAATCGAGGTTCATTATCTTGTACGTTCATTGATATGTTACATGAGTTTCTTGGTGGCTTCATCGACTTCCCCATTTTCTGATACCCTGTTGGGAGGGTAGCCATGTCCTGCATACTTATTATATTGAAGAAAATTTTGACTTCTCGGGGAGTTACAGATCCGTCGAGCTATGTCGTATGTGGAATAAAGGTCAGGTAACCTGTAACCTGTAAATGTGTCCATTCCATTCATTTATTTCCTATGGAATTAAGTGCGGTAAGCAGCTTTCTCTGAACTCGAGTACTCCTGATTTTCATTTTACGTTCTGCATAGTATGGATGAAGTCTTCTGAGTGTTTTCAGAAGAGCTTCTAGGTCGTTAGTGTATTGGAGAGCCAGTGTATCTACATCGCTGTACCACCATACAGTGTTTCCAAAATAACTTTTGAGTTGGAGAAAATTGAGAGTAAAGCTGTGATGGTCTTTTTCCATGACGGATTTGACCAGTTTCAATAATTCTGCATAGGACGTTATTATTTCTGCTCTTCTTGCCTTTTTAGCAGAGTTTTATCTGAGATCGAGACTGTTTTTGAGCATCACGATCCTCAGAAAGATCTCTGGGTTCGAGTAGATCAGCTGGTGGTGGCACTTTATCAGCAGCTATTTCTATGGAAATTTCGCTCTGGAGGTAAGCTGGAACAGGCGTCTGAGATTACAAAGGGGCCTATGACGTCGCCTCCACTAGAGACGAGGAAGCAGCCAAACAACGTCAACGTTCCGACGAAGCCATACTCGCCACTGTATGAGGCATGTTGGAAGCTGAACCAGCAGTGAAGCGGATGGCCGGTGGAGTGAGGCAAGAACGCGTTTCAGTGGAATAGCTCTTTAGAGCCGATTTTGTGTATGTCTGTGTTATATCCACAGGGATTCCTGAGGTTCTTAAGGGACACTGGGAGTGAAATTTGAAAGTTCCACATTTTTTGATAGATTTTCTGAAATTTTTACTGTGTTTGTATTTATATGAGAATAGGAGGTACACCAAATTTCATTAAAATTGGATAATTCATTTAGGATATATAAATTATTTTATGAATTTAATAGACACATTTTCAAAATAGAGCTCGCGTCTATTGACTTTTCAAAATGTGTTTATATTGGCAGAACTGGTACTCTAAAACATGGATGACAATTGTATGAAGAGATATTTCAAATACGTTTGCTGATTATGCTGTACATATTTTTTTAATAGCAAAGAAAATTTAATCTAAAAAATTATTGGTTTTTTTCATACAAAAAAAATATTTTTGGAGTTCATGTTAATGATAAAATCAATATTGAATCATAGTTATGTTTAGAGGCTATTTATGAATACTTTTGGAAATTTTCAGTGAATTTGAAGCAAAACTCAGGCGCGACGTTCTTTTGGAATGTGCAGAAATGCAGTTTTGAGAAAAACAGGCTTTTATATAGGAACATCCTGTGTACGTTAAGGGAAGAGCGCTATTTGAAAGGGTCGTAATGGCCACATGGAGTGCGGATTTCAAAAATATTAGCTGACCCAAATGCACCGGTGTTCCAGGAACATTTTAAGGTAAAAAAACAATTTTCGACTTTTTGACAATTTTGACCAAAATTTCACTCCCAGTGTCCCTTAAGGCACGAAGTTATAAACAGAACGTTCGCAATGTAAATCCCAACAGAACAGCCCTTCCTGACTGAGATTTCTTCTTCTTCTTCTTTTTTTTTTTTTTTTTCTCTCGCTCCGTTGTTTTCCTCTGTCCTGATAACTGGCAAAGTGGTGAGGATACCGTATCCTTAGCTCTGGAATGTTTCCTCGCCAAATGTTCTTTTCCAGTTATTTATTTCATGAATTCATGTGATAGAGAAGGAAACTCAATGAAGATGTGGGCGCCGTCTAAGAAAAAGTAACCTTTAACAAGAGTAATAAACATCAATTCAACAAAGAAAGAAAGATGTCTCTGCTGAGAGGAAGCCAACGCAAACAATTCACGAAGACCCATAGAAACCTAATTAGAAAAGAGAAATAAATAATTGGTTTCATTCCTCCCCTTAGATGAAGGAATATAAAAGTACACCGTTGAAAGAAAGTCAGCATTCAAACTCTTGTGACCTCTTTCATTCGTCAGTGTAGACAATTTATACTTATATATGCAAAACACGGTAAGAAAATTATCTGTTTGGTTTGCTAATGAGAACTATTGTATCGCTGTCTTCAACTTCGACCGCATTTATGTATGAAACAAGTTGGAAGCAAATACACAAACGAGATAAAATATTCTGTAAAAAGAAGTTACAAAAGCTACCCCTTGAGTATAAAACAGGAATGTGTTATGTCAACAAATGTTCACTTTTGTGAGCGGTTTTGGTATATGTCACCTTTGTCTTTAATAACTGACACAAAGATTATTTTAAAACACTTCAAACATTGTAATGAGAATCATATGCACCGTTATAGTATCTTATGTGAAGTTTAAGATAATGCTTTAGATTATCCTATTTCATATGAGGTGAAATACGGCGATAGTAATTACATGAACAACGTACTGAAGCTAAAGTTAAAATATTAATCAGGCAGACAAATGTTATTAAAGACCTATTTCCAAGCGCCAGCAGCTTCTTTTCCTAAACAGCCTAACTAAATATTTACTTGGATTACAGACTACAACTTGTATTCTGTAAGAGCCGCTGAGAATACTGAATCCAAAAAAGGCAGTTTTAGAAAAAGGTTAGTGTGTGTGTGTGTATGTGTGTGTGTGTGTGTATGTGTGTGTATGTATGTGTGTGTGAACAGAATAACTAAAAACGAAAAGATGGTCAGATATCAAAGTTGGTATTTAAGTTTGATACCTTTCAAAGATGCGAAACGAAGATTTTGAGGATAATCGTCCACCCTTTACATGTAACATTTTTGGGAAATTTTTATTTTCTCGAAAATGGCTCTAACGATTTTGATTAAAATGCCGTATGTTTAAGATATTTTTACGGCAAATAAAATGTATATTTTGAACTTCCTGGCTATAGCTCAGGTAGTCCTGTTTACTCTTGATGACTTTTGCATAACCGGTAAACCGTAACAGAGACCAAATGCCACTGTACAAAAATGTTGATGTCGGAGATATTCCTTGTTATTTATGTGAGTCTTCACATTCTTACATTTTCTACAAATGGAAGATCGTTAGTCATTTTTATATGTTAACCGTGCGAAGAGAATGGGATATAAAAGCTTTAAAAGATTTGACTATCGCTCAAGGCCTACTTTATACCCACATTTCCTTTGCATCTATAAGAAAATCAACACTGAGATAACTTCTACAGATGTTCATCTGAACTAACATGAAGAAGACAGAGGAATAAGAGTTGCTAGGTTATACCCGCGTGTTTAACATGGAAGTTAAACACTCGATGAAATTAGTACTAATATAGATGTTATCACATCGCTTTTTAATATATTCGTAATTAGATATCTGACGTTTGCACTTCTATAAATGTTCACTGGAACCAGCGAATATTACATCTTAAACGGAAAGTTTATCTCACACGTTACTAGGTAGCTCAGTTGGAACGGGCGCAAGACTCCGAAGTAATCTCCTGTGAAGGTGGTTCTAATCACCTGCATGTACTAATTTTTTTTTTTAATGCCGTGCAATTCTCACAATTTACAAATTATTCTTCTGAAAACTATTATATTCATTTTTATTGTTTTATTTATGTTTTATGGCGTTGTTTGATGTTTCTTTATTGGTGTACTACAATTACGAAGTTGTTTAAACAAACGCAATTGAAATAAGGATCATTCATACACATTTGAACACAGAAAGCAAGGAAATTACATTGTCAGAGTTTAACATGGAAGTTAAACTCAATTTTGCACACAATGAATTATTGTACTATTAAAAATGCAGACAACCAAAAACAATTTAAGTTATAAACCCTCAGGGGCTTCATAATTAGATTATTCTGAATCCGGTTTCCAAGTTTTGATGAACATTAATAAAAAAAAAAAAATTACAATACTGAGACTCGAAATTGTGTCATTGTGGATTAGCGCAGAGGACCCGTCATAATCCTATTCAGCTACTTCGAGACTTAACTGAAAGCACGTACCGCGTGCAATAATAGGACTTGCATGCCTGGCGCTATGCCATTGCCACCTCGCAAGTATTCGTGCTTGATTTAGCCTTTTAAGACAGTTTTAATCATTTGTTGGGCGATTTAATATTCTTACTTAAATGGCAAAAGCTGTTATGAATATTAATTGAGATGTACGAAGCGTAGTTCACGCAAAAATGTTAATAAACTGTTATTTAATAATATGCCCGTTTTGACTGTACGGGTCCATGATGGATGAGGCGTGTCTAAATGTTTCCTAATTTTTGGCAACCAACCCCTGCTCTAATTACAAGAATCCACAATTTTCTTTTTAGCTGACGTTGTTAGTGTACTCATATGATAGGTCCATTTTTTCCGAGGCGTTTACTGAATTAGGTACGTTGCTATGTATACTGTAATAAAAAGTTTGTAAAATCGGCTGAGAACCGGAATTCACTCTCAGTAAACCAGTCGTATGTTTTTGAGGTGTACTTTAGCGAGGAGTACGTTCTGTCCCTTAAACCACTGTTGCTCTCAATTTTGCGCATTCCTCTCTTTAAGAACGTCAAGCAATACATTTTAGTAATCGCAAAATTGTACTAAGGCGCACATGCCGTTAGATGGGTGGTCTAGCTTCCAAAAAAATAAGGCGCGGCTGACTCACCTGGTATGTGAAGGAGAAAAATTTGCAAGCGAGTGCAAAATATGACAAGTAATAGCTTTTCTTTCACAGTCAGTGCACAGGGTATAACTTCAGCTGTAGTAAACAAAAGCAGAGCAGATTACACACTCACCATAACATACTTGGAGGCAATAAATTACGAATTTGACTTTAGATGTAGACACAAATTTTCGTTCTAATTCTGCATATTGAGCATACGGATATAACCGCTTTCATGTATCTTCGTGACACTTTAGTACAAATAAGTATTAAAATCGTAGCACTTTCAGATGTTTGGCGCTGATTAGGTTATGAAATTGAATGATACCATGAACAAGTCATTCTTGGAATAAAATTGTGTATCTTGTTGCACTTTTTTCCACTACACTTATGAATATGATTATAATGGATCAGAAACTTAAAAACTGATGATCATTATGATCAGTACCAGAAAATGCAGTATTGGCATCTATTTTGTGGCATATTTACCAAACGTAGGAAATTAATGTTTTTCGCAAATTAAACCAGACTTTTAAATTGGTATTATTGGGTCTTTAAACATGCCCAGTGTGACATAGTTAACAATGTAGAGTTATTTAGCTTGAGCAAGAGAAAGTATTTCCGATCAGTTATTTCAAAACATCTCAATCGAGTTAACTACTTTTTATAGCCCTAAATGTGCATATTGGTAGTTGCAATTGGAATAACCAGTTTCGTTTAATCTTGTGTTACATCGTTGATATGTATGTGTGCGCGCGCATGTGTGTGGTGGAGGTAGTAGTAGTAATATTCCTAGTAGTAGTTGCAGCAGTGGTGGTAGTAGTGGTGGTGGCAGTAGTGGTAGTAGTAGAACTAGTGGTAGTGGTGGTGTAGAAGTAGTAGTAGTGGTAGTAGCAGAAGTAATGGTAGAGTGGTGGTGATAGTGGTGGTGGTATCAGTACTGGTAGCAAAAGTAGTTATATTTATATCAGTAGTGATAGTAGTAGAAATAGTGGTAGAGTGGTGGTGGTAGTAGTGGTGGTGTCAGTAATGGTAGTAGAAGTAGTGGTAGTAGAAGTAGTGGTAGTGGTAGTAGCAGAAGTAATGGTAGAGTGGTGGTGATAGTGGTGGTGGTATCAGTACTGGTAGCAAAAGTAGTTATATTTATATCAGTAGTGATAGTAGTAGAAATAGTGGTAGAGTGGTGGTGGTAGTAGTGGTGGTGTCAGTAATGGTAGTAGAAGTAGTGGTAGTAGAAGTAGTAGTAGTGGTAGTAGCAGAAGTAATGGTAGAGTGGTGGTGATAGTGGTGGTGGTATCAGTACTGGTAGCAAAAGTAGTTATATTTATATCAGTAGTGATAGTAGTAGAAATAGTGGTAGAGTGGTGGTGGTAGTAGTGGTGGTGTCAGTAATGGTAGTAGAAGTAGTGGTAGTGGTAGTAGAAGTAGTGGTAGTGGTAGTAGCAGTAGTAGTAGTAGTAGTAGTAGTAGTAGTAGTAGTAGTAGTAGTAGTAGTAGAAGTAGTAGTAGTAGCAGTAGTAGTAATAGTAGTAGTAGTAGTAGTAGTAGTAGTAGTAGTAGTAGTAGTAGTAGTAGTAGAAGTAGTAGTAGTAGTAGTAGTAGTAGTAGTAGTAGTAGTAGTAGTAGTAGTAGTAGTAGTAGTAGTAGAAGTAGTAGTAGTAGTAGTAGTAGTAGTAGTAGTAGTAGTAGTAGTAGTAGTAGTAGTAGTAGTAGTAGTAGTAGTAGAAGTAGTAGTAGTAGTAGTAGTAGTAGTAGTAGTAGTAGTAGTAGTAGTAGTAGTAGTAGAAGTAGTAGTAGTAGTAGTAGTAGTAGTAGTAGTAGTAGTAGTAATAGTAGTAGTAGTAGTAGTAGTAGTAGTAGTAGTAGTAGTAGTAGTAGTAGCAGCAGCAGCAGCAGAAATTAAATATAAATGTAGCATCTGGAAGTGCAGAAGTTGCCTGCAATAAACATGACTAAGGTTTATCTGCAGTCTCCAAAATACACAACTGCAGGTTTTATCCCACTGTAGATCACAAAAACGCTTTGCTGTATTACTGCAGGATATTGGTAATATATGAGAGGAAGTCCGCTTTATGAATCGAATCTCGACTTATACTGGGGACCTTTTCTTTAAGGTACGCTCTGCGCTGCAGAGAAGAGACAAGGCAAGAAGAGAACAGGATATCCGTTCCAGTTTACCGCGCTAGGAAACACACACATACAAGATAATGGATTGCACGAGCTGGTCTTACACAGTAATTCCAGAAATGTGGCTATAACTAAAGGTCTTGTCAGAATCGTTTTCACATCCTCACATCTTTGTCCTGGTTGCGTAACAAGAAAGGGAGATGTTATCCCTAAGTTGTTGAAATTCAAGAGATAGGATGCCAGCAAGAAGTCAGAACTAATTTCAAACGTGCAAATTCGCTTGCACGAGAGACACATTTTCGCTGTTATAGCTTTCTAAAAGACCTGACTCACAGAGGATGGTCAAATTACTATGATGGCTGTTAAGAATCATCGTTTAGAATCTAAACGTTAGATGACGTGCTACATAGTTTCCTACGTGCAATTAGTAAGTGATTGACACGATCGTGCAAGACAAGTAATGTGTTAACTTTCTAAAAATTGTATAAAACTGAGCTCTATTAAGGAACTTCATTTTGAAAGGCTTCATCTCTACAGAGATACAAGAAAGTTCCATTCCACTTTAAAGGATTCTTTCCCTTCGTTTTTAAAGCTTAAAAAGTGGAATGCTAATTTAGGAGTGGTCATTGAAGATAAACGCTCAGGGTTTCCCAAAACCCTACGACCGACAAAAGAAAGCAAAATAGGTGCCATCTGCAGAAAAAAGTCAATGCCAGTTTTCTGAGATTATCGTAGCGTGGTGGTGCAAACTATTTCCAGAAATGTAGAACCATCACCGGGGAGCATTAAATCTCACTACTAAACCATCTCAGGGATGTTATTAAGGGTAAACAGCCGCACCTCCAAAAAGCAAGTTCTCTTCCATCATTATAATGCGTCAATTAGGACTTTCTCGTACTTCAAAGCTCACCTTTAGCGTCCAAATGGTCCACATCCGCCATATTTACCGAATTTTGCTCCCAGTGTTCAGATCAGGTGATATGGTTAGAGGAAATAGGGTTTTTGTTTTTCTTCGTTTGTTTTTACGATTGAGCAAATTTTGTTATACTGACTGTATGGTATTAAAATGTTGGAATGTTGGACAAAAGATATTGGCTTACAAGGAACTAGCTGGAGAAAGAAAAAAAATAACATTTCTCCTGAATTTGGTCCTTTCTCAGATACAATTTATTTCAAATATGGCATTTTAGGTCATCGGCATAGGTGATTGTTTTAAAGTACAAATGATCTCTCTGAAAGTGTTTTTATACTTAAGTATATATGAAGTATAACTTCGCTTATTTGTACATGTGCTATGTTTTCAAGCCTAATAAGCTTGAATTAGTCGTTAAATTTTTAGTTTCTCTACTAGGTGTAGTAAAGTAGAGGAAGCATTGTATTCCACCCAAAAATTCGGTGTCGAAATTTCACCGGCAATATATGTTTTGAGGCGCCCTAAATAAAAAAAGCATTTTTAGAAAAAGGTCCATGTGTGTGACTGTGTGTCAGTCTGTGGACAGCGTCACCCAAAAACGAAAAGTGGGTTAAAAACCTAAGTTGGTACTTACGGTTAATGTCTTTCAAGGGTGTGGCACAAAGATTTTGAAGAAAAATTCTCCACCCTAAACTACCCTTTACATGGAAAATGCTTAGAAAATTCTGATTCTCTAGAAAATGGCTCTAACGATTTTGATTAAAATACCAAATGTTTGGGATATTTTTATGACAAATTAAATGTATATCTTGAATTTTCTGACTATAGCCTATGTAATCCTATTTACTCTGGATGACTTTTGCATAACTGGTAAACCGTAACAGATATACTAAACCTTATGATATAAGAAATATAGATTTTGCCAAAATACACAATTTATGTCCAACTAAGTTTTTTTATGTAGAGTGAATCATTCTGGAGATATCTCTTGTTATTGGTTTGAGTTTTGGAGAACTTGTACTTCTGTCAAATGGAAAATCGTATTTCATTTTTTATGTTAACCGTGCAGAGAGAAATGAACTTGAAAAGTTTCAAATATTAGACTATCGTTCAAAGCCTATTGTATTCTCATATTTTCTCTGCACCTGCAAGGAAATAAGCAATAACATAATTTCTGAAAAATATGTTAATCTCTACTAACACGAAGAAGATATAGTAATTAGAGTTTGTAGGAACGGTTAGTACACGAGTAGAGAAAGTCATGTGAATGGAACACATGAGATTTTTTTTCTAAAATTCTTGATTTTTATTATTTTTTGCCAAATTCTTGTGTTATTACTTCCCAACTTAATTTTAGAATTCCAGCTAAATTCCAGTCTATATGTCATAATGTGTAAGGAAAATTACTGAAATGGGATTCAATGTCACAAGCTAAACAACTAGATAAGCTTTCGCACTTGGTGCTTCACATATTCAAAAATATATAATTTATGCCTACACATTTTGTGCTGTACTAAAGCACACTCAGTTGCATAACCTTTTGTTCATTTGGGATTTTGATGGGTACTCCTTCGCGTGTCGCGTCGTAATATTCAGATCGCGGCTTTTGTTCTTGGATACAGCAAAATGTATTACATTGTTCTGTGAGTCAATTACTCCTTTGGGAGCAACAATCATTAAGAACAGAAAAGCAACATGAAGGTAGATTACATTTTCAGCTCCAGAATGGCACATGCAAATCCGCCCTGACGTTGTATTGCTTTTCACAGTTAACCGTATTGAACTTGAAGCTTCCGTTACAAAAGTAAATGTCATCATAAGCCTTAAAAACGTAATGAAGTGTAATGATTACTATAGTTCATTTATTTTATGTGCAAAACCTTTTACGTAGTGAGACATAAAGAAGTGCCCCCTTCCTGCAGTCATGTGCAATTTGCGTCTTATGGGCAGTTTAGCGTGCCCTTCGCTTTCTTCCAACCTATAGTCCTTAAATGTTACACTTTCCTGGATATTTTGTAAGCGAGGAATTCACGTTTACGATCTCGCACAACGTTCAAAGTCAATGGGTTTCTAGATGCGTTGTGTAGAAAGCGTTTATAGCAAGGTTTGGCGCTTGGAAAACTCTGATAACTTCAGTCTTAGCTCGAAAATGAATGGAGTGTTTTCTTCAGCTTACAGTGTCTTTATTGTACCGCTAACAAAACCAAACCAAATAAAGCTTTACAGATAAGGTTGTGTAGGTTAAACAACGTATACTTTGCTTCCCAGGAAATATTAAGTCTTACAGCAAGGGTGTCTTGCGTACATTTAATCTTAGCTATTATTTTTGACGGGCTATTTTGTACACTGCCTATTACAGTAAAACCTTTTATAGATGAAGTTTTCACGACAGATTAATTCCCACTAAGTATTTAAGAATTTGAAGGAAAAAATGTTTTTAATTCCTGAAAAGGGCATGTTTGGATAGGTATAACATGATAGAATGTTTTCATGCCAATTTTTAATCTACATCCTATTCCCCCATCGTCCGTAACATTATACTACGTTTTGCTAATAATAGTCACTAGTAGAATGAACTAGCACCTGGTGATAGAACAGGACAAAGGTTTACGTCCTACATAAATTACGGTATATCTTCGTCTTTTTCCTTTCTTCTATCTTCAAGGACAAGGCTAAAGCCTCTTCCGATCTCAGATCGTTCGCCTTTTTCTCGATCTTCTTGTACATGGATATCATCTTGGTCTGTAATTCAAAATCTTCTTAAGAATTCTATGGTATTGCATTTGTTATACGTGGAGCTTCCATTTTTGTCTATACTGTAGTGTTTATTCTACTAGTGATTCTTCTTCCAATTCCCTTCTGTATTTCTTAAGTGGTCCTGTCTTAATCGATCTCAGAATGCACATTTCAGCTGCTTGCATTTTGCTGTAATCGGTATTTTTAAAGTCTATGTCTCGCTGCCATATATTAAAACAGGGAGTGCCATGACGGAACGACATTTTAGTTGCTTGTCTTTTGTAGTTTTTCCTTTTAATGTTCGCCCAATTGTTCCACAAATTGATTCTTATTTTATATATTTACTGTTTACTGTTTATTTGTAAGAGGAATATTCCTTAATATACATATATGCAGCATGTCTACTAATAATATGAATTAATATTATAAACAAAAGAAACTGGAACCTGGAAACAATGGCTGAATACCATCCAGCCTATAAACGTCTGCTCCAAAATAATATCCGTCTGGTAGAAATTTGGTGTGATCCACTGGAAATTTGTGCCAATAGACATGTAATTGATGCGGGTCTTCTTTGTTCCCAACAATTGGAACGAGTTCATCAACTTTTGAGATAGAGGTAATCCGCATTAGTTAATAGAAACCAGAGTTCTCCAGTAGAACCACAATGCGAGACCTCATATGAGTCATTCCACGTCAAATCGAAAAAAAAAAAAATAAAAAAAAAAAAATAAAATAAAAAAAAAATAATAATAATAATAAAATAAGGCAAAAAATGACCTTGATCTCTCAGGTTTTCTTGAATTTTTTTTGTTGGTATTTTGGAACAAAATATATTTGACCCGTGTTTCTTCGTTTTATATAAAAAGAAATATTTTGGCAGATATTAATTTTTGAAATGTCCCAAAAATCGCGCGCTTCTCACTCTTCGATCAATCATACCTCGGATTATAATAAAGCAAACTACTTGATCTTTGGCTCAAATTAAAGATAAATTGCAGTATTTCGTGAGGTATTTATTAGAAAATTTTATTAATTATTATTAATATTATATTTTATACGATTAAAGTTTTAAAGTTTGATAATAACATAAACTCTACCATTTAAAAATCTGAAAAAAAAACTAAAAATACAATGAAGTTTATTCAATATTCTCAGAAAAAATCAGAATGGAGTCTCTAATAGTTCAGTTGTAATTAACTTTGCAAATCACTGCAGCGCACTCGCGTGGCACGGCTACCGTAACCTCACACAATTGCCACCTTCCACTACGGCAACTGTCCACTGCTTGAGGTTCCATGAACTTTACAACAGTACAGTAAGGAGAACACTACTAGCTGACACTATTATATGTACACTATTAGCATCTTCAAAACGTTTTTAAATTATGCATTTTAAACTAATGGTTCCATACAACACATAGCTTTACCTCCTTCTTCGAAAGAAAATTGTTTCACTAAAGCTTCAGTTTTTGACAAAGGAATGAAGGAGTGTAATTTTAAAGCACAGCTAGGCCCTTCGTTCTTGGCCCCTGACCTTGACTGGAAGTCCTGTTGGTGAATCCATAGCTTTCGCCTCTTTCATCAACTCATATTGTATAATTCTGTGAATGAAACCATGCACATGGGGAGGGAGGGGGAAGGTAGTGATGTTTGCATGATCTGAGACAGTCTTGCTAATTCAAAGGTGCTTTTTAGTGCAGCGTGCAGTTGAAGACATTATAGACCTTTGAGATAAATAGTGAATATCGTGAATTTGTGAGACATTGATCATAGCGTAAATCAATTATGCCAACCTGTAAGTTCTAAATTAGGGATCAAAACATTACACAGTCAGAGTAGAGAAATTATTTCGAATGTATGGTCGTACATGAAGGAAGAAGCTAAAAGCAAAGAACTGCTTACATCAGATTTTTTCAAAAAAATTCAAAAGTTGAAAAGCGCGTATCAGATGCCACAGGAGTATCAGAAAGATTGTGGAGACATTTTTCTGCATGGACTGTACTGCCTTAGTAAGAAGAAGTTATATGAGTAGCATAGCTGACGCACCAATTCGCATGCTGTCTGCAGTCAGCGGCGTTACTCGTTTTCAAGGCGAATCCAGCTGTAGAAACGGATCGCTACTTCATATCGTCCGTGAGCGCTTGCACGCCTCCAGAAAAAAAATTGTAGCAAATGCTCATGCAAGCATAGTTTTCAACATCTTATTTTATAGATAAAATGTCAGGGAATACGTGTGTATTTTTTTTAGATTTTTAACACAACGATTTAAATTCGATTTTTGGTTTTACAAAATATATCATTAAAAAACAGTCCAAAATTTGTGTGTAATAATGATCCATTGAAAGTTGTTAAAAGTGTTGTATTTAACCTTTCCAGTGCGCCAAACCTCAACTCTCAACTCCATATGGCCTTAGAGTAACAAGTGATTTTATATTACGGTGCGCGCAGAAATTGCATAGCTTCTAATAGCCATAACTAAGCAAGTAATTTAAAAATACAGAAATAAAAAAATACGAGTCTCCTTATTTTATGCCTATTATTCATAAAAAAAATTTGAACCTCCTACGAAAAAGTCGTGTTTCATGGGTGCTCGATTTGACGTGGATTGACCCATATAGATTAAAGAACCACGAACAAAATTCAGGAATTGGAAGGTATCGAACTGCTACTATATCCAGCGTATAATTCTGATCTTGCACCATTAGATTACCATTTATTTAGACTCATGGCTATTTTCTATGTGGAAGAAGTTTTGAAAACATAGAAAGAGTCGAAATGTGCATCTAGGAACTATTTGCATAAAAAATGAGAAACCGTTGCGGTATAGCAAACTTTGCTGAAAGGTGCCCTGGACTGTAGAACCTAATGGTCTTTACCTTGAAGATTAGAACAATTCCTTCTAACAACACATCCGATACAAGTGACAAAACGACAAAATCAGTTCAGTTATTTTTCTATCACAGTTCTGTTCTACTGACATTCACACAGTCTAGAGTCTTTCGTGGTATTGCCACTCCCAACTGTTTTCTTCTCCTATCCTTGACTCAGTCCTTTCACTGTCTTTCTTCACTCTCTCTGTCTCTCACATTATACTAACTCCGACGATCCAATCACTCGACGCTCGTTTAAACTTCTTCACTTTGATGCGACGTATCTTTCAAAACAGTGCCACTCACAGCTGTCTCGCACTCACTGACTCATGTTTGTAACTCTTCCCTCCGCTGCTTCCTCGTCTCCTTATGTAGTGAAGGTGACGTCATAGGCCTCTTTTGGCACTTCTACAAACACGCCAACGGCCATACAGTTGTCGAAGCCTCTGTGACACCCTTTGTGTTCCCGCATGATTGTTGTTAGTCAAGTGTTTGCTCGCGTGGGGATGTCGGGAAGCTCAAACTTGCGCCTTTGTCTGCTTGTTGTGTGAAGAACCTTAGTCACAAACTTTGTTTGCTGTGCGCCGCGGCCGCATCACAATATTGTGTTTAGAAACACGTGGATTAGAGCAATAGTACAAAATGCGTGTAAGGTTTATGATTTAGCATCCTGGCTTTTACTGATTTAAAACTACGATAGTTACTAGTTTTCACAAAACAAAATAACCTAGGCTTTGAGAACATAAAAAGTTTCGGTAAATTCTTAGTTGGCACTTAGTTTATAATTCAAAGCATATTTTACTCGTAGCTCTTATATTTTAACCCTAGCATTACCAACTGAGACGGTACTTCATGTGCACCTTCTGTAAGATTTTAAATTCTGTTTTTTTTTAATTTTTTATTTAAGGCATGCAGTTAATACCTATTATCAATCATTGTTTCTACTATTGAATTGCCTAATTGTTTCAAGGTTTTCATTGATATTCTTTTGAGAAACAATGAAATGCCAAGGTGGTAATAAAGCACTCTCCCGTCGGTATGATGTGATTCATGTAAAATAATAAATACGAATGTTAAATATTACCTGCATAAAAATGACAAGATATAATACCAAAGTTTAAAATAAATTCACTTTAAAAATTACTCGGACATTTTGTTACCAGTGGCGGTCACAAAGTAAGCAAATTTGATACTATAAGTTCTGTAATAAGGATCAGCATAACATGTAATGCGATTCATATAAGAAAGTAAAAAAGTTGCTCGCTAAACAGCGTTAAACATTACGTTTAGAAACATGACAAGATATAATAAGCCAATTTTAAAACAAATATTTTTCAAAAACTACGTAGACATTTAATTACCAGTGGCGATCATGAAGCACCCTTCCCCCGTTGGTAGTATAAGTTCTGGAATAGGCCTGATATTGCTAGGGTTAAGGTTTAAGTACTCAAATTTCTCGTATACTCAAGTAGCATTTCAATAGAACGTATTCTCATCACTTTTAAGAGATTAAACAGAGAACAAATCCCAGCGATATAAAACATCTATAGAATAACACCCTGAGAGGGGGTTTTTGCTGGGTTACAACAGGTTGTTTCAAACCAGATAAATGGGGAAGCAATAAATTTGCAAAACAAATCACACTGTCCTCCCTTTTCAAGCTGATTAGTCCGACCTTTGCGCGGTTTGGAAATTCAGTACTGTCCACATTGGACTAACACGCATTTTTATTTTATGCTGCCACAAAGATGAAAATGTAGTACTGCTCTGGGAGAGAAAAACAAATTTAACACCAACTTTTGTGTGTGTCAGATACCTGTCACTACTTTCACTTTTTCAGGTCCCTTTGCAGCTACAAAACTTGTGGATTTCTCTTCTTATTCTGTCAACTCTCAATATTGGTCCCCTGGAAGTTGTTTACAACTTCCACAATACACGTCTCTGTATTGGCAATTGCGGGAGAATCTATGTTGCACTTCAAGAGAACGCATGACAATTTTGAATAATGTTCACACTGTAGTCACGGAAATTTTGTTCACTAAACAAACTGCTCCGAGTTACAAAACAAATTATTCACGGAGGTAAAATTGTGTAATACGGTTATATTGTATACCGTACTTCTCTCTTCTTTCGCTTACTAGTGGTTACAATTCTATTAGCGGCATCTACGTACCACTTGGCAAAGCCATGAAGCGTATCGGAAAGAATATGAAACTTCCCAGATCCCAGATGTTTACGTGAGCTTGTCGCACCACCACGACTACACGGTGTGCGTACACTCTGTTCAGATGCAATCATTGCTTCAGGACAGCAACGTCTCATATACCGGCAGGCGCGAGAGATCATCTATTTGTGTTTTATCACTGACTATACGCCAAGTTACTGTTATTTCGCTGTTGTAATAAACAAGATAAGAAGCGATCATAGCGCTCGACAGCCAAGGTCAATGCGCCTCAACGCTTTGCCAAGTAATAGCTCCCCATTGGTCTCTTATCATTACTAGCAAGTGCTGTCCAGCACTTGGTGGCCGCATAATTTAAAAGCAGCTGGCAGGAGGAGCTGGTCAGCACAACAACCAATGAGAGGCTTGCTACTCCTGCGATGTTGCACAGTTAAGTCGATGTGAAATCACGCTGCAAAGCCGTTGCTCACAAAGTATATTTGCGTAGCAGGCAAGAGAATAATTTGATCATGAAGAGCATTTTATTTTGATGCTTCCAGTCTAAAAACCAATTTTCTACGTTAACTGGTTGCAGAGATATGAGTGTGTATTGAACTCGTCTTTTAACAAGCGGTTGTGCTAAGATGCTTTTATATTCCCTGTCCAGATCCCTTCGAGACCATTTTGTTTATTGTGTCAGTATGAGACTCAAAACAGATAACAGAACGTCAGGGACTAACGATGAGGGAGGGAAAGGGCCTCAAGTTGTTATGGTTTCAGTTCGAATTTCTACTTTCGTGTTAATTGTGGAAATTATTTTAGTTCCCGTAATTCAATTGTATTCATTGTGCGGAGTTATTTTATTGGTGCTTAATTTAGTATTCTCAGTTGGTTAAGTCAAAACGTCACTTAGTGAACAAGGTACGAGTAGTAAAAGTGAACCAATAATACATAAACAAGAAGTGTTGCGTCACCAAACAAAAATATAGTTTACAATGTGTAATCGACCCGTGGAAAACCTACAGGAACAGGACCACGAGAAAGAAGTAGCCCGCGCCGAAATGCTGCAGTCAATTATGATCAACTTAGAGGAAGACAGCAATGATTCAGACACGGTTGGAAGCGAGGATGAATGACTACGATAATGACAAGGGCCCGGATTTTGATTAAAAGTCATCTTTTTTCTTAGTAGTCACAGACTATGCTTTTTGGAAATTAAGTGCAATATCATCAAAATGCTTTTTTTATAATAGTCATTTTTTAACATTTAGATGCATTTTCCGGTAATTTTCTTTCTTTTTCACGAATTTATTAAAATAGTCTGTGGATAAAAGTTCATTTATATCATCTTTTATAAAATAGTAACTTTGTAAGTGTGGTAATCATGTAATTAACACAGGTTAGTGTCTTAATAGTGCTGATGAATTTATGACGCAGCAATGCGAGGAATCGCCGATTACATAATGCAATACGTGTGGGTTGCATCATTCAGGACTTCAGGAGCTAGAAGTGTCGCAGTAACAAAGTAGCTTGTGAGGTGTGTAAATTTGTTGTACTGTGGAATTGAGATGCCGAAACAAAACAGTCAACTGCATCCCGTATGTATGTTTCAGAGTTTGGCGGAAACATATTCTCTACTGATGGAACTGTATTGTTCTGTAAAGTGTGTGAAATTGAAGTCGCTGCAGACAAGCGGCTCACCGTACATGTTGGACGGGAAAAACATTTGCGAGCTCTTCATAATGTGAAAAAAAGACAAGTGTCTTAGTTACTGTTAAAAGACACTTGCTTCGACATCAAGTAACAAGTCATCTACCTTTTATAAAGAATTATGTGAAGTGTTTGTTAGTGCAAATATTCCGCTAGGAAAATTAAGAAATTCCAAATTAAGAGATTTCCTTGAACCTCTCACTGGTTATACAGATGAATAAATTTTTCGTAAACGTTATGTACAAACATGTTATGAAGACACGTTAAACTGAATACGTGAACGTGAGAAAGGGAAAAAATGTATGTATCAATTGATGAGACAACCGACTCAGAGGGGCGTTATGTAGCCAATATAGTGATAGGTACGCTAGAAGCTACTAGTGCCGGAAAAATAACCTCAGAGGTTATGGAAGTTGTTAACCACAGTCAGATATGCAAACTGTTCGATAAATCCATGTGTTTATTGTGGCCTAGTGGAATACAACATGACAACGTGCTCCTCTTCCTGACATGGTAAAGGCGGCAAAATAGATCCAATCATTTTAGAGTAAGATGGTGCATAATTACTTTTCATCGAATTGTGGAACAGGTCAGATCAACATTTCCAGAAGTAGATACACTAATTTCCAAGTAAAGAAAATATTTTTGAAAGGACCAAACCGAACTATGTATTTCAAAGATAAAACCCCTAATATATCTTTGGCCCCGGCACCAATTTTAACATGCTGGGGTACATGGTTAACTGCATGCATATACCACTGTGACAATTTTCAGATAGTGAGAGAAGTGGTGAATAGCTTTGATAGGGCAGATTCTCAGGCAATTGGGAGCGCACAGGATCTGTTTTCTGATACTCAAATCCAAAGTAAATTAGCTTTCATTAAATCAAATTTTGCATTTTTTACGGAAACGATAAGCCGCCTTGAAGACAGTGGCAGGGCATTGAATAAGTCGATTGAGTTAGTGAGATTGGGGACAAAATTAGACAGAAACTAAAATTTGTGTTGGACAAAAATAAAGGATACCAAACAGTTTGTCAGATTGCCGATAACTTGTCAGGAGAAAACTTCAGAACTGACATTTTTGAACAGGGTTTAACAGGCAGTGACATAGTGTTTTTCAAATATGTGTCTACAACATTTGTGGAAGTGGAGAGAAGTTTCTCAAAGTATAAAACAGTTTTAGCTGACAACCGCTATTCCTTTATTTTCTATAACTTGAAAATGACCATGGTGGTGTACTGCAACGCTAAGTAAGTTATGTTTTGGCTAATGGGTACAGTAACTTATTTTTCATATCTTATAAAACTGAAAATGACCTGATGAATTTTGAATTTATTTATTATTTAGTAGCAATCATTGCATTATTTACTAAGAAAGTTAATTTTAAAATGTTACCATATATTTAAAATGAGCCATATATTCATTATTTGTCTATGACAGTTATCAATTTATTGTTATAAAATAAATTTTAATTTTTGTTAGGCAATTTTTTAAAATTTTTTAAAATGAATTAATTAATTAATTTTTTTTATTTTTTTATTTATTTATTTTTATTTATTTATTTTTTTTTTTTACATTTTATGAGCATTTTTATTATACTTATATATTTAAGGGCATTTTATAGCTCATTTTTAGAGAACTTTTAGGTCAACAACTTCCGAGCCCTAATAATCATAATAATAAGACATGTACTCTTTGCCCAAGGAAGTTTCTGCTTGGCTGCACATTTCTTTGCTACTGTTTCAGGGTATGATTTTCAGATTACTCATTAAATTAGTATGCACACCAAGTTCATGTTTACTAGAGTAACACCGTATAAAGTATTCCTATTTCGTCTTATTACTGTGTATAGCTTCGCCCCGCCCTTTGACGTGTGGCAACATTGCGCTTCGCTGTTAGTGGTCAGCCGTCAGCCGCCTTTAAATTTTGCGGCCACCATAACTTATTTCAGTCACAGGAAGCTGCCTGCTTTGATCTGTTTGAGTTATCTGAATTATAAGTATGCGTTGAAAGGCACCAAATTTTAGCCCTCATTATAACAACTGGGCCATAGTAACCACTTACAAGTTGGAGCATAGGCACTCATCCTTCCCGATATTATTGGCGCCCTGAAAACTTTGTGCAGATCAGCTCCATTAGTGACTTAGTCCATGCTTTATTACAGTCACTGCCGACTGATACAGAATCATGTATTTCTGAGAGTGAAAGTGACAATGATATTCCTCAGGGTGATTAATTGCCTGAGGACATCCATTCTGATGCGACTACTTCTACGGGAGGTATAGTAGAGCGTGACTGACTACCAGATGGCAGGCTGAGAACAGCCCGAGGTGTGTCATTCGTGTACCTACTCTTTTAGGGTTTAACCACTTTATGACGGGACTAGGATGTTGTAGGATGGCTGGTGAAATATGGGGATTGTAGGGTACAAGGAGGTAGCATAGTTTTATACTCCTCGACGGCTATTAATTCAGTGTGCAACTACCGTTGGGCACTGCTGGTGAGTGGTCCAAATATGGATATTTGGAAAAGAAATTTAGAATTCCAAGCTTCTCTTGGAAGGACTGTAAGGAGCTCAGCTTGACCTGTTGATGGGGTAGCTCCTGTGTTACCAGGGGTGCCCGCATAGTAGAGCGTAAAATAGTAGAGACATATTTATCTTCAAACTCTGAACCTGAGGGAAATGGTGAAGTAATTTTGCTAACCTACTCAATTCAGAACATTACTGCTGAATGCTACTGTAACACATATGCTTCAATTCGACTATGAAATTGATATCACGAGCAAAAAGTGGTGACACCGAATAATGCGGCACTTTCTGGATGTCATAGTGGTCAATGCTAACATCTTTTTGAACATTGAACCCGGAAATTTATTGAAGCTCAAAGAATTTGGCTCAATGTTGTTGCAGGTCTTGTAGGTCCTTGGCAACAAGAAATCGTACCAAGTATATCTGTGTCAACCACTTCAAGACATCTTCTCAGCCTTGAACCCCTTGATAAAGCTGCTCATATGCCTGTTCATGGAACTTAAAAGGATTTGCACAATGCCAAAATTCCACGTTATCAGACATGTAATGTAGCCATCTTCAATAGCAAAACAAAGAACTGCTTTGCAGACTATCACAAAGAATAAATTAACGCTAGTTGCTCAGTGGTTACGCACAGTAATCATATGATTTAAATTAAGATTAAAATTAATTACTGCCAAACTTACATGTTAATTGTGATTCTGTTTGCTCTCTTAAGTATAGCATTACCATTACGTATATGCCCACCTTCTGCAATTTTTTAATTTTTTTTTAAATTTTTTATTAAAGGCATGCAGTTTATAGTTATTGTCAACCGCTCTCTCTACTACTGAATTGCGTAAGTTTCAAAGATTTCATTGTTGTTCTTTTTGAGACACTGGAGTACTACCCCATTGTTATACTGTGATTCACATAAAAAGTATAAATCTGATGTGTTGCACTCACATGACTTTCTCTACTCTTGTACTAATAATTCTTACATACTTCTATTCTTATATCTTCGTGTTAATTGAGATAAACAGTTGTACAAATTATCTTATTGCTTACTCCCTTGTAGGTGTAAGGGGAATATTAGAATATAGTAGGCTTTGAGCCATAGCCATAATCTTTTAAAGCTTTGGCATCCCGTTCTCTTTGCACGCTTAACATATAAAAAATGAACAACGATGTTCCATTTCACCAAAGTTTTAAGTTTTCCGAAACTGACACACATAACAAGGAATATCTTCGAAATGGTTCACCCTGCAAGAAAATTTATTGAGACATAAATTGTGTATGTTAACAAGATCTACATTTTTGTATGGTATGATTTGGTTTATCTCTAACGGTTTATCATTTATGTAAAAGTCGTCCAGAGTAAATACGACTACAGGGGCTATAGCCATAAAATTCAAGATATGCATTTCATTTGTCATAAAAATATCTCAAACATATGAAGAAGCCATTTTCAAGAAAATCAAAATTTTCAAACAATTTTCTATGTAAAAGGTAGTTTACGGTGGGGCTATTTTCTTCAAAATCTTCGTGTCGCAACCTTGAAAGACGTTAAACTTAAGTACCAACTTTGGTGTTTAACCAACTCTTCGATTTTGAGTTATGCTGCGCACAGACAGACTGACACACACATGTACCTTTTTCTAAAAACACTTTTTTTGGATTTCAGGGGGTCTCAAAACGTATATTTCCGGTGAAATCTCAACATCAAATTTTTGGGTACTTCCCCTACTTACCAGTAGAGATAGAAAAATGCAATAGTTAAAAGCGTTAAATATTAGCTTTAAAAACATGAAAGATATAATACCCAATTTTAAAATAACTGTTTTAAAAATTGCTCAGATATTTGTTACTGGTGCTTGTCACAAGGAGGGTGGCGGTTGGTGATCTGTATTCTGGAATAAGGCTGGTATGTTTAGGTTAATAAATATATTTTAAAACGGAACATCTACACAATTATTTCTTTTCGTGATAAGCAAAGGGTTATGTAGCTACACGGAGGTTCTGTTCATTAAACAAATGCTCAGAGTTACAAAACATATTATTGTGTAATACGATTATACTGTATAAAGTGCTTTTCCCTCAAACTGTGGCCACCGCTCAGTGGTTAGCGCACCGGCCGTTTCGTCTCGGTCTGCCGCCGAAAGAGCTATAATATTTTCGTAACCGCTGCCAGTTACATACAGTTAAATTACAATTACTATTTCACTCATACGTAATCTGGTTGAACTCAACCAATCATGCACATAATAGTTTCAAATTTTAACCAATGACTGCCTTTATTCGCGAAAAAATTTATCAAATTGGATTATCACTTCCTGTGAATTTCACTTGTTACCTCCTCTACTTTTCCTATATTATGATCAGGTTAGAAAATCTAAATGCACTGTCCTGCAGATGTGCAACAGCTTAGCAATTTGACGCAACAGAGCTTACAATTTTAGATGTCAAAAATTGGTGATTCTCGCTTCGGTAAAGCACCTAATGCCAAAATAGGAGAAATAATTCGAACAGAGAAATATCAGAACACAGAATACCGGAATACAGGAAATATGTTTAATATAAACTGTGTGCCCAAGTAGGAAATTAAACTAAGTCGGTGGTATTTAATCTTGTAGGCAGTGACTATGGACGATAGTGTAGGCTTTAATTTTTCTTTTAAGATGTTAGTAATTACAATACAGCATGTGAATAGCATTTCGTAAGCCATATCATTTGTGAAATAGTCTTAATAAATTCAACTCCTGATGATCAAATTCTCCAGATAAATTGACATTACTCCTGGCATTACGCATGATAATAAGCATATAACTTATGATAACAGATGTTGAAAATGTTGTCGTTCTCTGTCCAGACATCCTTTGTCCTGTCTCTTCTCAGAAAATTTGCATTCACTCTGAGGAATCCGATATCCGAAACTGATTGAATTTCTCACCTATTATGTTTCGTGTGGGGATTTGTTCTATACACTTTACTTAATAAGTCTCCTGTAGACTAAAATTACATACACTTATATCAAGTATTGTGAGAGTCATAGTGTATTACTAATTAGCCTATTTTGAAAAATTGCTTGAATTAAACTCAATATCTAAGCAATGGAATGTTCGGTAGCAGAGTGGTTCAAAGCTGGCTTAGATATTCCTGTATGTCTTTGCACTTATTGTTTAATAAAAAAACATATGATGTTATTCCGTATTCATTTACGCACAACACACACTCACTTTTGCGTCTTGCAAGAGAACCTCGTATGTTAAGTTGATTTTTGTCTCTGCCCTTCGTTTCTATGCGTTATTTTGCGACTACAGATAGCTATGTAAAGTGATTCGACGGAGAAGAATGTCACTCACCCCATCATTAAACTTATGCAAACTTCAATTACAGAAACTTACCCGACCCTGATTCGTAGATTTCTGGACCACAGTGACTCTACATGACTTCAGCTATTTTAAGAATTTGGTACCTTGTGATGCTGATGTCATCCAAATAGCAGTTCCAGCTCCAACCGCCTTAAGGATTTTCGAGGATAGTGTTCTCAACGTTCTCCAATTCAATCGCGTTTCCCTTCTGTATACATGGCTTTATTACTTTCCTCTTTTTATGCAGAATTACCCTGGTCTGGGACAGGTAAACTTGGAAGTTGTGTATCAAATCATGAGTTTATCACGCATGTATCGTACACAAAAGTCCTTTATGGTAATGTGTAGCCGTTTAGAGACATTATGGAAAAATGTGCACTGACAAATGATATTGGTAATTTAATTAATACTTAAAATTCTTAAATTTGTATTCCCACGAACGAAACCAACTGTTCACTGTGAACACTCGTAAATACAGGGAAATATGCGCGGGCGGGAAGTAACTAGGTATTATTAAATGGCTGTTAAATTTTTACTATTTATGGAATAGTATTGGAAACAGTGCAAAGTTACAGAGCATTAATTACAATAGTGGTTTTTCTTGCCGCGTAGTACCAACAGTGGCCGCAAGAGGCGTTATGCTCAACAATAACAAAGATAACCGATCGCAGGAAGAGAACGAGCATAGATTGCTTCAGACCTTGAGGTGTGTAAGTCCAGAACTGGCGCCCTGCGACCTTTTTTATGGGGCAGGGCAAAAGAAGAGTGTACCTCTTGCACATTGGACGAATTGGAAGCACGGATTCGGGAAGTTCTTACCAACATTCAACACACATCTACCTCCAGAAACTCAAGGATTCCATTCCATGTCGTTTGAGATTGGTTGACGCCACAAGTGCCTACATCGAAATTTAATAGAATTTTAAGGCACTCAATCATATTCCCATATATCAAATAAATAGATAACTCGGCAAACATGAAAGTTATACGTAAATTCAATGCTTAGTTACTTCCCAGCCTGTAATTAGCAGTTAATTAAAAAGCTATTTTGTTGTTTAACAGCTCTGTCAATGCCAGGATCATATCAGCGTCGCCAGTATGTCGGAATTTCGTCCTGCAGGAGTTCTTTTACATGCTAGTATATCTACAAACATGGAGCTTAAAAGTCATCGGTCTGGGCCGGATTCAAACCCGCGACGTTGTAATCAGTAGACCAGCATCTAACCCACTGAGCCACCCAGACCGACTGTAATTAGCAATGTATAAAACTCGTAAATTTATAATCATGAAATAGAAACGAAAGAAACCAGATAATGGCACCTGAGACTCCTATAGCCGCACAACATGCTTCAATTATTATTATTATTATTATTATTATTATTATTATTATTATTATTATTATTATTATTATTATTATTATTATTATTATTATTATTATTATTATTATTATTATTATTATTATTATTATTATTATTATTATTATTATTATTATTATTATTATTATTATTATTATTATTATTATTATTATTATTATTATTATTATTATTATTATTATTATTATTATTATTATTATTATTATTATTATTATTATTATTATTATTATTATTATTATTATTATTATTATTATTATTATTATTATTATTATTATTATTATTATTATTATTATTATTATTATTATTATTATTATTATTATTATTATTATTATTATTATTATTATTATCATCATCATCATCATCATCATCGTCGTCGTCATCATCATCATCATTATTATTATTATTTGTTATTATTTTTTCTTTTCTTGTATCTTTTGCAGAAGAATCCATTTTCAATTTATATAAATGTTTAGTGCTTTTATTAAAGAAACAATTTGTGCCTCTCCATTAAACAGTACGGCCTTCACTTTGAAAAAAGTGTCGTTAGCGTGTCGTTTGCCCATCTTTGCCATATCTTTTGTTTTTTACTAATTTACTATTTCATTTTTCTGTACATTTTAATTATTAAAACCTCTTACACTTCTTTGCATTAAAAAGGTATTCTTAATTGATTCCAGCAATCTATATTTGAAGAGGGAAAGAAAATAATGAATCCTGATCGCATTCGTTGGGTTTAATTATTGCTAATTCACTTAGATGTAAATCGGTATGAAGAGTGATGTTTAATAAATAACCTGATTAAGAGGAATCTTGAAAATCAAATATCAATACACATTTTCAACCCAGAAAATCCTACTCTGTCAGAAGGAGCATATGCAATTCCAAGCTTGAAGAGGCTAGAAGTTCAAACTGGTGCACGCGGCCGATGGTCGATTGAATATGACGTGGAAGCAAAATAACCGTAAAATGCACGGTTTACTGTTTGACTTGAAGGAACAGCACTCCCTTGAATAACCTCCTCAAGTAGATGGTGTGGGTCCTGACAGATGGGTGGCTTAGCAGCTGAGCCTCTTGAAATATAGAGCATACGTTCTTAAACCTGTCTTTACTGCGAAAGTTGCAGTTTATATCATGAAGATAAAAAGTCAAGGTTCCCACTTTGTGAACAAAATGAAAATATTGTAATTTCCGTTGTAATTTCTAGTTTCACTCTTCAGAAGAGTTTCTACATGTAGCTGTCATTTGCCTTCTGCATAGGAAATGAAATAATTAGGTGAATAGCTACACTAGTTATCTCTAAATGTGTGTGTATGTGTGTGTGTGACAGAGAGACAGACAGACGGAGAGCGATAGGCTTGTCAAATGTTGCAAGGCATTATCTTATTTAACTCTACCTATAAATTAAGTTTGTTTTACGCTCAGTAGTCACTTCCACTAATAAATTACTCAAGCCTGCTGATGAAGTATCTTATTGTTCGAAAACTCTTTATTATGACAACGATTTATGACTTGACGAACATATGGAAAGGGAAAATAGATTTTACGAGGAGAACAACATTATTGAAAACACGGAGATATTGATTTCCTGTATTCGCTATGAATACATTCACCAATTTTAACTTACAGAACCATTAGATATGATGATTTCATGGTATGTATATGCACGGATCACGAAGCAAATTTGCATTAGAAATACTTGAACGCATTCCATTTTAGTAGAGAGAGCCAAAACGCAATTATATTAAGCTGCTTACTGGCATTTCGTAGAAGAAATAAAAAATTCGAATTATTATAACCAATACAGGTATGCTCAAAATCAATAGTTGCGTATATTTAAACCTTTCGACGAATTGCATCTAATAAATTATACAAATTCTTGCAATGTTACATGCGCAGTAACCAAATGTTTATACGCAGAAGTTGTATTCATTAACTCAAATCCCCAACATTCCGGCGCGCTGAAATCCAGAGGTAATATTAATAGTAGAAATGAGATCAGGCCTGGACTTGAAAGTAAGAAAATATCTAATAGTTATAACAATTAAGAAGTAAAATACTAATGAATTGTACTAATATGACTAAACATGCACAAAGAATATTAAACTGAATGGAGTTTAGAGAAGAGAGGGAGGTACGTTCTGCCTTTTTTAAGAGATGGCTCTGTGACAAGGTTTGTATGGGGAACTTAGCATCTCGACCTCCCTGACGTGGGCTCCCCACCCCATGGAGGGAGGTGAGAAGTAAGAAGATACTGAGAAGGGAGAGATGAGAACAGAGGCCAGGGTCCCTACAGCTACAGATCGAAACTCCCCGATGAGGCCTCATACATCCGGCTACCCTCCCCCTGTGAGCTCCCCCTGTGGGGTGCTTGAAATTTGGAGGCCTCCCCCGATTTGGAAGACGAGTATCTACGGAGAGTATGCCATGCTCCCCCAGACATTTAGAACCCTGAAATAGCCAACCAGCATAAAAGGTGAAATGAAATGAGAAGTGAGGTGAAATGAACGAGACTGGAAATTCGAGGGAAGTACTTTTGCTTCCCAGCATTCTCTTAGCGACCCTGGGAAACGTCCGAAAGGATCTATAGTCTGGAAGATCCTCCACCGGAATCGAACCGACAACCTCCCGATTACGAACCACAGATGCTATCGTCAGTCATCCAGTCCGATTTTCAATAGGCAGCAAAACTCCTGTACTTTTTCAGTGAATCGCTACTGATTGGTTGATACGTTCCACATTCACATACAGTATTGCTCCATATTAGATGACGGAACTATGTATAGAATAACCCTCCAAAATAGTCCAGCATTAACTAATCCAATCTTTGTTTATACAGTGCGCCTAAGGTACAAACAATTCAATTCTACTATGGTTTTTGAAAGGGAAGTGTTCTGATCTGCAGCCAATGAGATAAATTTACGTGCACAGCGTTGCAAGCTCATTATCCCTATTCTTTTCATATTTTTTGGCGCGTCAAGCCGCAGTTAAAGGGAAAGCAATAGTAGATGCTTTGGAGAATCAAATGTACTGTGCATATGACGAATCTGATGTATGAAAGCCAACATTAGATTTATTTTTGTCTTTTCTGTTGGTATTTCCTTGTCTGCCCATCAGATAATTTTATGCAGAGACGCTCACCAATGCATATTTATACGAACATAAGCGCTCACAGAAGACATGGCACTCGAACCTATCTACCTGGATGGAGCACACTGACCACGGGCACGGGGACTAGAAGATTGGTGGTCTCATAAACACCGGTCGTAAGTACTGTCATGAAAGAAATTTAGAAGAAACATGATTGTTCAAAGGGTTTGTTACTTTAGACAGCTAAATAAGTGAGCTGTGTGCATCTGAAGTGGACTACACAATCGAAATGTGGCAGTAGAGAACGTGAACAACTTCTTTGTACGTGACTATTTTTTTATGAAAGTTAAGCTACAGCACCTGGAAATTCTGCGGGGAATTAAACCTGTCAAAACTCAGCGGAATACAAAACAGAAATAATAGAGTTAAAGCCCATAAATAATAACTCACGGATATATGTGTGATATAAAATTTAAAACCACAACATTTTCAAAGAACACAGAAAGTGCATGACTAAACTAGTCAATACCATGTAGAAAAGTGAGGTTAAATGTACCGTTGCGTATGCAGAGCATCAAATGTTTATAAATTCGCAGGCTTTATATATTATAACCAACTTCTTTGGATAAGTGTACTATAGCGTCATTTTCGCCTATATGTGTTGCGGCACAGGTCACGGCAGCGGCAATATAACAAAGGACGGTCGGAGCCGGACTGTCCTACCACACTGGCGCGGCGCGTAAGAAAGGCTCTCAAGGTGAAGCTTCTCCATACCACTCAGGCGAGCAAACACGTGACTTAGAACAATCGAGCGGCAACACAAACAGTTTTCGGAAAGTGTGTGGTGGCCGGCATGTTTGTAGAAGTTCGAGAAAGATCATTGCTGTGTCATCCTTGCTATAAGGAGACGAGCCAACGAGTTAGCGGAGTTACGGTTACAGACATGAATCGGTTAATGTGTCAGTGAGTGCGAGACAGCTGTGTATGTGTGGTACTGTCGTCGTGAAAGATACATTACGTTCTAGTGAAGAAATTTTAATCAGCGTTGACTGGTTCTATGATCTGAATTATTACAGGTGAAGAAATACAGTGAAAGGACTTGGTCAGGATTACGAGAAGAAAACTGTTGTGAATTGTAATATCAGGAAAGACTGTAGACTATGTTAACGTCGGTAAAAGAGAACTGTGTATTTCTAATAACTTTTGGAGGAAACAAAGTGAGAAAAAAGTAGTTGGAATGGACATTTGTCGATTTTGTCAAGTAATAATATAAGCCATATTACAACATGTGATTAATGATCCATAAATTTACGTCTGCTAAGCATCATACAATTGGTTAGCATCAAACGTCATCTTGAGTAAATATAGGGCCTTAATTAAATTTCCGTTTTTATCTTTTTGAAGAACGATTAGAATGTAAATTCCGTTGATGGTCTTTTGTAGTTATCAACAATTTCGCAAAATATTTAAGACAATATCTACGGATACATCAACTTAGCTTTGATGCTTTCAGACATAGTACCAAAGTTCCCTCGGATAAATAATTTTAAAGAGAAGGGAAAAGGGATCTAAAAAATTATGCTATTCCTTCAGAATTATTTCTTTCTGATTCCTTTCCTTAACGTCGTAAAAGGCTGAAACATCAACTATTTTTCCGAAATCATTTATACACCCTGCAAACGATAATATGCGTATTTTGAAAGAAAAATCTCTTTTGTACGATCAGAAAACGTTTTAAGAAAATAAAACCTCTTGAAGTACAGTTTTATGTTCCCGAATAGAGAACGCACTGAATGAGGAAAATGTATCCTGAACTGGAAGTCAATGGAAATTTCTCATATCTTATTCATTCCTTTCTTTTGCGTATTAGAGCCCTATAAGAAGTCTAGCAGATATGACTTATCATAAGGTTAAAATGTCACTTTTACAAAGTCCCTTCCATAACTTTTTCTGTAATACTCACAGGAAGTTAGCGTTTCCTTTTTCTTAGTTAAGCGGAAGTACCGCAGACAATTTTAAGCAATGCAGGATATCTCGTCTGTTCTTAAGCTTGATCTCTTCGACAACGATACATACATTAATAATATTTAACGTCCATTGTTACAGCACGTATCATTGTATGCATTCTCATAATTTATTATGGAAAGGCATTTTTTGGAAGGAAGCTTCCAGGCCTGAGAACAGGGGCACCGCCCCGGGATTTAGCTTATGAAGACTGACGAAATTGGAGGAAATAATTAAAACAACTTAGGAAGACGGTACTAACGGACTTCCCTTCACTAATCAGTGACTTAAAGACCTAAAATCATGTGTGTTGAACGCGTAAGGTTAGACAGCTCTGCACCTGGGGTGTCCACTGCGGCGCCCATGATGTGCCTTTTTTTTTTTTTTGCACCCTTCATAAACAATTTTTTTTATTGTTCCATTTATATCCCGCCTTTAATTGCCGAGGTCATATCAGCGGCCTTGCCTATTGGCAAATGGTGTTACTCGTTTAACAGTGGGCTTTACGTTGAATTCACACACACACACGCACGCACACACACACACCCACACACACACACACCCACACACAGACACTTCCATTCATACTTCCAGACTCAGGGAAGGATGAGGAACAAAATTGGCTGGAGAAAAATTCCTACCCCCTGCCGGGAATCGAAACCGGGACCCCTAGTACAGCAGGCAGGTTATCTACCAACTGCGCAACGGGGCCAGCCAAGCAAATTTTTTCTCCGATGATTTCTATATTAAATTAAATTTCAAGACAAATCTACTTCCTTCCCAAGATAGTCCCAGAACTGTGTTTTTGTATGCCTAAGGCTGAATTCATTACGTCACTAACCAGTACTTTCCTTTTTTTTTTCTCTCTCTTAAAGGAACGGTACTTTCCCTAATGGAGCTTTTTCATTTCAAGCAGCTGTGCCGACAAGACAGACAGATTCACCGATACCCAATCATTCCTTCCGTTTATTGTCGCTTTCCTCATACCTGAACTTGTCACAGTCGGGGACAAAGTCACTATAATTATAACAAAACTATGCCGCTAGCAATAAGTTTGCTCATTTGAACATTGTTATTTGCAGTGATAGCGAGGGAAGAGGGTTAGTGTTTGAACCAAAAATTCAGCATAACTTGAACGCTTGTGAGCTTAAGCTCAGCTACGTTCCTTGTGTTGTGAGTATTCTAAATCCAATATGGCTAATGGCAGACAACATGAGTAATTTTAACAGTGATTGGGAGGAGCAGTATTATTTTGTTGAACTCAGAGGAAATCCCGTATATTTACTATGTACAAGTGATACATCTGTTCCTAAGAGAAGTAATGCACAATGTAATTTTTCGACAAATCACAATAACTTCGGACTCTCTGTTCGATGGTCACAAAGATAAATTTACGCTTATATTTTCCATAAAATAATTCAGTTGTCACAGCAATGTGTTGCTGGACGGATTGAGCAGATTTCTGACAATTTAGAGCCTTAATTATAATATCAGGACCTCCTATCGTGTGAATATCCTTCGCTTCACTTTGTTGAAACCACTGATAATTCCGATATTGGATAATTGCCTGTATTTATTAGAATGGCCCTTCCTGATTTTACAGTCAAGGAAGAGTTTGTAAAAATGCTGCTGCCACTTCATGAACATCCTAGAGGAGAAGATATATTTGATGCACTCCTGAAATTTGTGAAATATAGTAATACTCCACTCTTCAAACTGGCTGCAATAACGATAGATGGAACGCCTTCCATCACTGGTGGAAATTATGGGTTTCTTTCTCTTTGTGTTAATGATGATTACTTTCTAAGGTGTTTTTCTTATCACTGCATTATCCACCAAGAAGCTTTATGCACCAAGTTCGACCATGTTATGAACGTTGTAACTCGTGTAGTAAATTACATCGTCATCTTCTGCACGTCACTGATTGTTCAGAAATCTTTTGAATATATTAAATTCTGAACATTATGAGTTATTATTCATGCAGACTTAGTGACTTAGTAGAGGGAGCACTCTGGAGGATTCTGTAGTCTTCAGGATGAGATCGGAGATTTTCTGACACCGTCTGAGTATCATTATCAAGAACATTATCATGAATACTAACTTTTTTTTTGGCAGATATCACCTCAAAAGTGAACGAGCTATACCTGAAATTGCAAGAGAAAGGTTTTATCATTTCAGACATAATAAGAGTAGTAAATGTTTTTCAGAGGAAACTAAAGCTATGGATTGCACATATAAAAATAAATTCGCTTTCACACTTCCCAATTTTTAAATCAATAATTATGGAAACCGTAAATGTTAGTGAATGTCTTTTTCGCAGAATCTTGAAATCCTATGCAATAATTTAGTAACACGTTTAACCAGTTCTCAACACTTCAACCTGTTAGAATGTTTATCAATAATCCATTCGCTTCAGTTAACATTACTGATCTTGTAGGTAGGATGTGTAACATCATCCGAAATTGTGATCTTGAAGAATTAGAAATGGAAATTTTAAATCTTCAGGAAGATACATCTTTAAAATCATGTTATACAATTTCAAGCAATTTTTGGATTCCAGTAGACAGGGATAAGTATCCCATAGTACGCGGTGTTGCTTTGAAAACTTATTCTTGTTTTGGGTCAACATGCCACATTTTCATATATGAGCATAATCAACAATAAATACCTGACTCACATCTAGATGATGCCTTAAGGACAGCTCTCTATAAACTTGTAGAGGTCATGTAGTGTCAAACTTCACACTAATTATACAGGATGTAAATGAATAACACCGCACGAACTTTACTAGTGATCCACAGTTCATAGGCAATCAATATGAGATAGGAAACCTCTGATCTAGGATAACAAATTACAGAGCTGTGCCTTAAAATTGGTTGAGAGAATGCACGCCACTGATTATGTCCACTGCAGCTGTAATGCATGATGAGAAAACAAGAAGGCGAATTCCGTAGTCTGCCTATTTAGCCCAATGGTTACGGTGCCAGCACGCGAAAGTGCTGGTTCAAATATACATAACTCCATATTTTTTATGTTCTTGTTTCTTTCTTTCTTTCTTCATAAGCGTATGCTTAATCTAATTTGATTTACACGAAACATTTTTATCGTGTTAAATTTTTCATTTAGCTAATGTTTAAACTTTTTGTTTCAAGCTTGTTTAACTGTTATTTACACCTGCATGACCTAAATAGTAGGTACACTCTGAGAATTTCGTTTTCACTTAAATGAGTTGGTTCAAGCCTAACTAGCAGCTTAGAAACAAGTAAATAATGGATAAGCACCTGAAAGAGCTAAATATGATTGAAACATTATAAACATGAGTTTAATTAGTATTAACATTACAATACAATACTGTACAAGCAGAACAAAGGGAAGGAAATAAATAATGCGGAAGTGCAGGTTTCATATCTGGATACCTTAATTAAATCTGATAATAAATTAAGCGATACAATAAGAGCAAGAGTACAGGCAGGGAATGAGCTTATTATGCAAATAAAAAGATTTTGTCTAATTCAATAATAACCAGAAATACTAAACTGAAAGTTTATAAAACAGTAATAAGGCCAGTAGTAACCTATGGGTCTGAGGCTAGGTCTACCACAATGAACAATGAACGATGAAAAGGCTTTGTGATCTTTCGAGAGAAGAATACTCAAATTTTTGGACCTATACATTGTGGTGCACAGAATTGCAGAGTGAGAAACAATCAGGAAATAAATTATTTAATAGAAGGTCAAAATACTGTTAGATATGTGAAATCCCAGAGATTTAAATGGTTGGGACACTAGGACAGAATGGAGGATGAGCGGAATCCAAACAAAATGTGAAAGGGAAAAATATTTTCACGAAGAAGGAAGGGCAGAATAAAGCATATGGGTTGTGCGTAGGAAGATCCTGTTACAATGGGAGTCAGAGGCTGGAGAAGGAATGCACATGATAGAGGAGAATGGAAGAAAATAGTAGGGAAGATCAAGGTCCAATCGGGCTATAGAGCCATAATAGAGAAGATGCAGCTTTCAAAAAAAAAAAAAAAAAGCTCAAAACGGTGACCTCTAACATCAATTCATAGGCGACATCGTCGCAGAAATGATTCGCGAACCCTGTTGAGTAATCCTGGTGCATTGCGAATCTCAGCACTGCCTGCAATAATGCGCGCAATCAGCGTCTACTCAGAATCAATTTAATGATGAGTACACAATAGTATGAAGATGGCCCCAGAAAAAAGAGGCATCAGATGTGAGAAGAAGCAAAAGTAAACAATACTCTGTGCATATTAAGGTCGTATTTTGCTATTTTAAAGCAAACACACAACATTTCTCTAAAAATGGAAAAGAAAGGGGAGAAAAAGCGCATTCCCTCCCCGGGGTTTGAACTCGATTTCTCGGGTTTATTAGCTCGACAGTCAGTTGACATAACCGTGTGACCAAAACACACGGTTTAGAACTGCCCTATATTTCTGTAGCTGCTCGCCTCAACCAGTTATCCATTGCAGTGGCGTGCAGCCCCACGTTAAGTCTCCAATCTAAGCGCTCTTGGTAACGCTACAATTTAGAAATGCTTCTTCAGAGAGGCAGCAGAGAGGCTTTACTAAGTTCCTAATAAGCACTATTTCGTTTCCAGTGGATAATACTGACATTTCTTTCTGGTTATGATATATTGGTCACAATCTCTAATTACTTTGAATACGTATAACTTATTAACTTGACGTCTCAAACTCATTGTCTATGAACTCTCTATTATCAGTAAGATTCGTGCGGTGTTATTCATTTACACCCTGTATAAGTTGTAAATCAAAGTCATTTAAATGTAATTATTTTGAAATATTTTTACAGTGTTACATGTTTGTTTGGGAGTACAGGTAGGGTGGGGGTGGTGGTGATGGTAGTGGTAGTGGTGATGGTGTTGGTAGTGGTGGTAGTGGTGGTGTTGATGGTGATAGTGGTGGTGGTTGCCAAATAGTGGTTATAGTAGTAGCCAAATAGTGGTTGTGATGGCGCCCGCGCCTCCTTAGGCATGAGTTAAATGTGCCCGAAGCATAAGAAAGTTGGACAGCACTGCTCTACACAATTATATGACTTTTAAAGTTAACCGTATCCATGGCACAATCATCTTCATCTTCACTCCAAGGATTAGTTAATGCTTCCTGTTCCGGCTTCAAAACATATCTGACAATAATTTTCTTGGTCTTCCCTGGTGTTTTTTCCCAACAGGCCTATAGTTTAACACTTACGTTGGTATCCTTTCTCTAGGCATTCTATTAATGTGCTCTCTCCATTCATTCCTGTAACTGAAAATTCTTTCAGCCAAAGAATTTATTTCTAGTTCTTCCTTTATTTTTCAGTTGGAATTTTATCTAAAATATTTTCTTACTAAAAAGCTTCAAGTAGATGAGCCGGATGGCACAATAAGTAATATAAAACTGTTCAATTTAAATCTCAGTTAGGAGGATTTGCTTAGCTAAGACTTTCTTCAGGATGTTCCCCAACTTCGTACAACCTCCATTTTTTAGTTCACAATCTGTAACGCATTCTCTATACCACTTGAAATGCCCAAAAAGTCATTAAACTTTATCGCATTAAAATGATGAATAAGTTAAAGCAATACAGAATATGTCAGAAAACTGTGATACAACTGGTCTGGAACTGATCTACTTCAATGTCTTAACCGATTCAGCTTTGAGGAACAAACCGAAAGCTAGCTCCTGAATTTAATGTTAGGAAATTGATTCATACCTATCATCAATATAGGACATCTCACATGTATTTTAAGGAATTGGGAGTTTTATTTGTAACAACCCAAACTTCTTCTATTTGGCTTATTAAACTCTCATTTTACTCTACTTCTTAAACAATGCAAATGACCTACTCCATATTTTCAGCTGCTAGATCGACTATAGCTTTTTTTGGACCCCATCATTACATTTCCACTTCTAAGTTCCATCACTTTTTACTGCTACGTACACTAAGTAGGGGAAGTACTGTATTCGATCCAAAAATTCGGTGTCGAGATTTCACCGGAAATATATTTTGGAGACCCTCTGAATAAATAAAGGCATCCTTAGAACACAGTCCCTCTGTGCGTATCTATGTGTATATCGGTTGAAAACCAAAGTGGCTATTTAAGTTTAATATCTTTGAAGGATGCGACACGAAGATTTTGAAGAAAATTTCTCCACTCTAAACTTCCCTTTACATGTAAAATTCTTCGAAAGTTTTGATTTTTTTCAGAAATGACTGTAACGATTTTTATCAAAATGCGATATGCTTAAGGTATTTTTATGACAAATGAAGTCCTGTTCGCTCTTGATGATTTTCGTGTAATGTAAACCATAAGGTACAGACCACAGCCTACTACAGAAATATAGGTCTCGTTAAAGCACACAAGTTATGTTTAAATTCATTTTTTGAAGTGAACCATTTCCTTGTTATTTGTGCAAGTTTTGCAATATTTATGCTTTTCTCAAATGAAAGGACGTTATTCGTTTTTATCTCTTGATTATGCAAAGAGGTCATCATATATTGCCAATCTTAAAACATTTCACTATCACTTAAAGCCTACAGTAATCCCCTTGCACCTGCAATAAAACAGTAGCAGAGAACATGTTTCTTTAGGTTTGTCAACAACTGCTATAGGTTACTGCATAGTTGGTAACAAAACTAAAAATATCTCACTTGCAGAACGAGGTATTCGTGGAGGGAGGGAGGGAGGAGAGTAGAAAGTTTGGCATTGAAAATCCCAGAAATAGCAATTGATTGACTGAGATGCCACTGACTAATGTACCTGTCATACAAGTTGCTCTGAAAATAAAGTTTTTGATTACAATAATATTGTTTTGACGATACTGACACCATTATTTCACTTTTGTAAGTACGTGTAGCCCGAGATATAATTATTAACCTTTACTGATAGTTCCGACGATTATCTAACAGGTCCATCATTAGCGGAATTGGAGCACTTGCAAGTGATTATCTGAAAAGTGGTAACACTGAGCTGTCACTTCATATGGATTGGAGACCCACAACGACCAAAAACCATGTCACTCAGAAGAGGAAGAATTTAACTTTTCTTAATCAACAAGTAAATTACTCAAGCAAATGCGGGATGTGATAGAGTAAAATGTAATAAACTGAAAATTTGAGTCACTTCTAACGCTGGTGTAATTACAATGGTAATGCCACATTTAAAACCTAATCTTTAAGAACGGTTTACTTTTTCTCCTCTTATCAATCTTACTCTCAAATAGAGTAATAATTTTTTGTAAATGGTGCTTAAAATGAATCCGAATTTTAAATATTAGGTCTTAAAACGAAAATAATTATAGATGTGGTGATTACACAACTTGTCCATTCCATTAAAATTGAAATATGAAGTATTATACATGTAGAGAAACAAACTTAGGGCATTTTAAACTGTATGAGGTCTCTCACCTCTGCCATTGCTACTGCATTCCTTAATGGCTTCTTTATAAAGTTCATATTACTGTACAGAATGAGTGTTTGCATTGTCAACTATAAAATTAATAAAATTGTTCACTGTGAAGGGTACTATGGCATAAGGGCTGGGGAATTTTTGGGAAATTTTCGTGTTGCATCCTTTGAAGACCCTGAAATTAAATATCAAATTTTAAATTTAATCTACTTTTTATTACTCAGAGATAGACAGACGCACACACGGATACACATGCACACTAACACTAACACAAAATATAGTCTGAAGACATGCATTTCTGATAAAATATCGGTGTCGAATTTTTGGATAAATACAATACTTGCTCTATTTATTATAAGCACTGCGTAGGGAAGAAAGTAAATTAATAAATAATAGTAATAGCAGAGGTAGTTGTAATAATTATAACCACAATAATAACAATAGGTTATTATTATTATTATTATTATTATTATTATTATTATTATTATTATTATTATTATTATTATTATTATTATTATTATTATTATTATTATTATTATTATTATTATTATTATTATTATTATTATTATTATTATTATTATTATTATTATTATTATTATTATTATTATTATTATTATTATTATTATTATTATTGCAATTTTGGATGGAATACAATACTTCATGTATTTAGTATAATTACGTTGCGAGAAACCTTAGAAGCAACTGGCAATTTTACTCTTAAAATGTTCAAGTAGTTCACACTAATTTCAAGCCCCGAATAAAGAACATCTCGGAAATGATTAACGCACATATTATATGCCAAAAGCTTTTACTGGCAATTACTATGGCAGCGAAAAGTTCTACTTTCCGCGCTCTTCACATTTGAAAAGGTTTTGTAACGAAGGAATACGAATTATAAATTATATTCTAGATTTGGTGACCACATTTTCAGTTTATGAGTTATTATTGGTTGGCTTTCCTACACATACCCTATTCATTAAGTGACATGTTTATTAAATTACCAATAAAACACTAAGCACCAATAAAATAACAACACAATGTTAAACTAAAGGAGCTGAAATTGCCACATGAGACATTTTCCTTCCTTATCGCTTAGCTCACTTAGCTGTTTCTCTTACCTGTTTTGAGACAGATACTAAAAAAATAAACAAAAGAGTCACGAGGAAGTTGGACAGAGAAGTTGAAAGCTTCTTAACAGAACTCCCTGTCAAAAGACGAGTTCAATGCACTCATGTCTCTGCAACCACTTAACGCAAGAAGTTGGTTTTAGACTGCAGGTTTCAAAATAAAATCATTTTCATGAACACCTTGTTCTCTTTCATGTAATGCAAATAAACTTTTTGGGCTCAAACGATATTTATATCATCGGATCTACAATGTGATTTCACAGCGTACTTGGCTGTACAACATCGGAAGGCGTGGCAAGTCTCTCATTAGGTGCTGCGAGGACCATTTCCTCCTGCCACCAGCCTTTAAATTTTGCATCCGCCATAATATAATACGTTTTAACCTCTGTCTTATGTTTGTTGAAGTGTTACACCTTGGCCAACTATTATGTTCCGTGGCTTAAAATGTAACCGTATTTGTTTTTATGCTCTGCGGAGTATAGCAACTATTTACGCTCTGTGATTTTCTGTTCTTGTCGCAACTGCTGACTGGCTTCGCTTGACTGGTGTTGGAAATTCTGCCAAGTCTCTTCTCTAAATGTCTAACTTAATAGAAACATCACGTAATCAAAGACAATCCCCTCAGATTCAATTGGGAGTGAAATTCAGTCATGTATTTCGATTTTCAATCTCAGACGATGCAAGATATAAGGTAGAGAATTCTCTCAACACGCATGTCCTGCATGAGCTGTTCGAATTTGGGTTTCAGGTCAGGTTCATCTCGCTGATTTCTGTTGATATGATATTTGGCTTCGGCGCAACCTATTTATATGCATAAGGCCGGCGGTTTTAAGCTTGGCGACAAATAGCTGCTCTTCAAATTTACTCGATAACTGGACGATGCAGTGACCGAACTGGATAAACCGATATCCGAGATAAAATCGTAGACATGTTCTAAAGCAACGATTAACGAATTGGAGCAACGATTAACACAGGGTACAAATAGTGTTTAGGAATTGCTTTCAAAGGTCATTTCAAACTTTAAAGCATTATAAATCGTGCTATATAGTTTGCGAAAGAAATAGAATCATCATTTACTGACCAATATGTGTAATATGGTTTTTACAAAACCCTGAGCGTATGCCAATATTGCGTTATCCCCAATTCTGCAAAGTTTGAGTTCTGTTGTGAACAATCGTTTTTAGCCATACTCTTGGAATTTCCTTTCTTAAGAAAATATTCAGCTTTAGTGTTTCGGATAAGCTATCCATTAATGTAACTCAACAACAGGATTGAGAACCTTATACTCCTTAGACTGTGGATGTCGGGTTGATTGAGTGTATCTTATATGTAATGTTATAACCATGGATTGCTTCTTAAAACTTCCTGTTACATTATTAAGTCGTTTCAGTTAAAACGGCTAATCCATTATTAGAAAAGACAAATTGAAAATAAAAACTCCATAAGAGCATCGGGATAGTGTAATTACATTCTTTCATTCGAGCGTAGCGGTTCAGTGTATATTACGAGCATATTTTCTTTTTATTATTTAGCATTCCGAAAATATTTTCCTCTTATCCGTGCTATAAGTACCTACATGATTTCCAAAATTGACACTTCTCAATCTTAAAACAGCATACAGAGATCAGCACACTTTTAGTCCAATTTTCCTACTATTATGTTTGCATTTTCAGTACTTACATGTAACTCCATAACCATTAAAGATAGCCACTTAAAAGGTTGGTGCATGTGCATATAAATATGTTTAAATTGAATTGATCTTCTCTAGAACTAATGATCAATACATTACACTTATAGGGAGTTCTAATTTAGTTTTCTGCTTTGATGTTTGAAATGTAAATTTTACTCCAATATATTAAACTATTAATATGGTAGTTTGTCAAATTATATGCATGGAAAACTCCACGACCACGACCACGAGAGAACCTTTTGGCACAAAAGGGTACTTAATGAGGATACAAATTTTACATAAATTATGTTTATAACCAATTTAAAGCTTGCTAGTACACAGTGTTACAATGTTATTGTTACAGCATACAAAAGAAGCAATGACATGCTAATATTGTATTGAAATATCCAAACAAGGGACACCATCAAAACTTTACATCAGTGGAAACTGGCTTATTTTCCCATTACATTACTAAATTAACACTGAACTCATTCAGTCATAACAACATTGTAAAAAATCCGCCTCTATAGTGTGGGGGTGGCATATATGCCTCACATTCAGATGTAGCGAGTTCGAATCCCGGTTGGGGTGTGTTGCTCGAATAATACTTTTATGGGATTTTACCTTATCCAGAGAGGAGGAATGTCGGGTAACTATAGATCCCTAGCTCATTTGAGCATCATTTCAACCCATTTCATTCATTCACTCAGTGTCCGATATGACCTACCAGGTGAAAGGAGGTTAAAGATATTAACAATGTATGCTGAACACAAGAGACAGTATTTACGGACAATAACGTAATGAGATGTAGTTTTATAGAAGAACCGAACTATAGAAGATAGCATTAATTGATACCTGCACTCTTATTTCATGAAAATCTGAATTGCCTCTGCTCTGAATTTTTATAAGTATTACACGGTCTGGATTATAACATATCATGTTTTAATTGTTGCATAGTTAACATGTACATAAATATCATACTCCCTACAGAAGGAAAATGCAGATTTATTTCATCATTTTGGGTCATTGATACAATTTTTTATTTTAGAGAATTTTTTATTCTTTAGTTTGCAATTTTTTGGCACTCAATATCTTTATTTGGTCACTTTCATGTAATTAAATTGAGTATATAACGATGTTTATATTATTGGCATTTCGTTTAAGAATACGTTTTCATACATCAATAATTGCATTATTTAATTGAAAGATAATAGTGAGCTTATATATATATATATATATATATATATATATATATATATATATATATATATATATGGAAAAAATCCAACATTGCTATTTAACGGTTAATCTGAAAAGGTTTGCATGTGGGTAGAGGGGTGGCTGTTGTCAGGGGAATATGTATCATAACAGTCACAAACTCATGTCCCAAATAAGGGATCAAACTTATGAGTTTATCCCTTATTCCATTAAGCTTAGGTTGCTATAGTTTTTGCGTTTGTCGTTCCACAGGCTGTGAAGCCCTCATCATTCAATATGAAGTATGTATAATCTGAGAAGAGTTAATGCTGGTGTTTTGTAAAATGTGCTATAAGAACAATTTCCTTAATTTTTTCATATTCTTCAAAGTTAAAAAAATGCATATGATTAATTGATGTTTTAAATTAACTCATCATTACATATTGTTATACATACTACAATGTTAAAGTAAATTGGTAGGTTCTTCTGAGAGGTAGAATCGGAATTGAATGGTTAGAGCACCCGCCTGGTAAGCGGAGGGTCTGTGGTTCAAATCAAAGCTGTAGCATTGAATTTTTCAGTTCCGATTCTACCTCTCAAATATTACCCATACATGGCTTCTGTACTTAAAAACACCAACAGTAAGTTTGTTGGCATAATTAAATAATAATTATAACTCTCTGTACACTAACTTTAATAAATTAAACAAATTTTAGTTTTCTTGCCATTGTGTAATACTTACGCGATTATTTTAAACTTTTTAGATTAATTTTATAGGGTATTTATCAGCCGTTTCAGGTCATCAGAATCCTGTCTTGATTAATAGAAACTTTGCTCACAATTAGTGCTCTCCATTTCAGACTTATTTGTCAATATATTGTGTTCCTTGTTCGATACAATATATCGGCTATTTCAGAGTACCTATAGACTCCTTTTTAAATGACAACCAGGAACAATGTTGAATCGAATGCTGCACTCGAACACGTGGCTCACTCTGCATTGTTTGCTTTAGGAAAGTGTCTCATCTGCTCTAAGTTGTTGCGTGGGCACAATGTTATTCCAAGCCGGTACATACTCAATCCAGGTAGACGAGCTTTCCTGGTGATCAATACGGTATACTGGCGCTAAAGCCTCACCATCATGTTAACAATACTCATTATGTACTTATGCCCTAGGTAGGAAAAACTGCACACAAACTTGACAATACCATAATTCAACTTGGTCTTCAAAATGCATGGTTTCTACTTACATTTGTAAGCGTAGATGCAGATGGGTTCATTCGTTCATTCATTCGCGCTAGTGAGACATTTGTTTACGTTTAAACTAAAAATAGTTTAACAAATGGAAGCTTAAAACTGAATATCCGCAGATGCCACAGTTCGTACTTTGCATTTAACAAAACTAAATTATCTTGTATTTCAATAAATTGTTATACAGCATCCATTCTCTTATTTACTCAGAATGCTTGAATGTTTTCACTGGACGACTCAATGCTTATTCTGACCTACAGCTTCTCTTACTTGTTTGATCAGTCTTTATGCATTCTAGTTATACGACCGTATTGTATTCTTCTTCCTAAAATCGCCCAACAAGAGACATGTCTCCACGTTAAAGAGGGAGGCTGAAATTTCTGGATGAATTCCTTGTTAGTCCTCTGAGGGAGGAGGGTAGTCGCTATCCTATTTTCCCCCTACATTCTGTTCAGTTTTCGTTTATTTACTCGCATACATTTATGAACACACAAACACCCCGTCCGAGGTGAGATCTGACCCCGTAATCCGCTGCGCCTCGGAACACAAATCCTAGGCACCTCAAATAACATGTTTATCTTCTGGGAGCTATATCTTGTTGCCTAAAGCTGCATAATTGGGATCTAATGCTACATTGTTTAGTTGTTTTAGTGGGTAAACGGGATTTTAGAAGCCTAAGAATTGCTTTTTAAGAGCAAATTTCATATTTACTTATTAAGTACAATAAGCACCTAAAGTAACAGCTACCCCCATCATGGAGAGTGGATTAATCTTCCCAATCGAGACAGGGAATCAACCCATGGATGTCCACGAAGATCGCCTAATAGTGTGTGTTGAGGATGTGGCCAGAGGACACCTGGTGAAAAACTGATTACGACCTAGCCGACGAGTCAGGTGCGAGTGGCCGTCGGTACATCTTATGAGCGAGCGTCTGTATTTGTCTCAAGAGTTTAGCTATGACCTTGTGGTTGACACAAGTGAACCTGAGATAACGCACTGTTGTTCATTCCTCTCGCGCTGACGTTTTACACCCTACTTCAAAAGCAACTTATCCTTTCTTTCCCAATACAACGAAAGAGCATCACCAATACATTATATTACCGCAAAAAACAAAGCAATGAATGATCATACTTTCAGTAATATCAGTAATAAATTATGTTTATTGGAGACTCAAGAATCACACATATAATATTGTAGCAACCCTGATACAGCTTACAGTTCAACTGCCTTGTAGACAATAATTTTGATTTGCTGGTGTTGCTCTGTTTACATCGTACCAAGAAGCTCCCCACTCCACAGCGCGATCGCGCATTCAAGGACTAAGACATTCTCCGGAGTTAATGACAGTATAAGCATATTGCGGTATGTACTGGGCCAGTCAGGATACTAACAAAGGACTGTACATAACGAAGTCGACGAGCAAGCGGAAATGCAAAAGGGACCGAGATGGCAAGGAGCATGACGGAGCCTTTGGAGCCACCCTCTCGAGTGATGCTGTGTGCCTTGGACAGAAGAATGCATGGCAACCTCACCACAGAGGGTGGATATAGGGTACTAGTGAAGACAGGTGCAGCTGCATCCGTCTGTGTCTATGACTTCCCGGACGATTTGCTGTCAAGGAAGCAGAATTGGACAGTGACGGCATCGAGCAATAATTTGCCAGTGGAGGAGTCCTTGCCTTCTGGCGGAGGCAGTGACTCTGGGATAGATGCCTTCAGGAGCCACCGGGTGACCGTCGACATAGGCAGAAGGGCCTTGCGACTCGGACGGGAAAAAGTAGCGCTCCAAAGTCCCAGTGAACTTGGGGGTCTTAAGGAAGATTGCGATTTGGCTAGCCAGATGCGAAGTGGTTGAGAAGACGTACCAGGAAAGCTAGCGGTCATGGGACTCCGTGGTTTAGCAATATCCATGATGTAGCGGCTGACCTTATGAAGACCCGGTACAACCGAAAAGTCAAAATCTGAGGTTTTTAGCAGTATAATCTGAAGATACTGCATTGCGCTACCGGAACAAGGACTTTTGCTCCAACTTTCAACAATCATGACAAAGATTGTATCGTAAGATCAAGAGGATCAACGACGTAGTCCATCGCATCTAGAAACTGCCTCGAGGGAAGGTGCTGGTGGCGGACTCGGGTGGTCAGGCTCGCTATGAAAAGACTGACAGAGATGACCAGCACTGAGGACTGAACAGTATTATCGCTGACGAGAAGCTAAATTACCCGCTGTGGAGAAATTAGGTCAACCAACCTACCAGTACTCTTGGCTGAGCAATAGGCCGATCAGAACAATGCCATTCTATGTCGTGTTTCAGCTCTCGATGGTTCTCTCGGACCGTTTCTAGCAGTTTCGTCCTCGAGAGGATTTTCTTTGTGTTCGGGCCCTTTTCATGTAGCGGGCCATTGCTGTTGCCCACTTAGTTGTATTGGTGGAGCGATCAGTCATGGCGAGTGAATTGGAATAGACAGTCTTTCAGTAGTAGGACAGTTGAACTTGGGAGTTCAGAGAACCCAGTGGACAGTGCTGAATGCAGCTCAGTTGTAAATTTAGGCTCGGCAATTCAGTTGTTTTCGACTCAACAGACTGTATACAACAATATCTCCAGTGTGAAGTTTACGCCTACATAAGCGTTTAAGAGAAAGGCAAAGTGTTGTAGAAATAGCTAATGTTCTCATTTGTTACACTACAATCTACCTGGAATACTTGTTTATATCATTACGTTTATTTCCTTTCATCAACAAGTTCAATGATTAATAAATTAAAAAACTTTTAAGGTTTATCTTTATTGGCTTATATCATTGGCTTCCCTGCTAGTACTAGTACTTCAGATGCTGTTTCTCCTTAGACTTTACTGTCGCTTCTCTAAACCGATTGTTTTTTAATCTTCTACCTCTTAACAAGGTTTAGGCCACAGGTCTGTTACGAGGCTAAATAAATTGGTCAGTCCATGTTTTTTAATTAGATTAATAATTTCACTTACAACCTTTACTATCTGTAAGTATTTTCAGCAGAATTGATTTTCCAACTAATTTAAAACCTTATGTAACTCTTCAATACACACTGCGCGCGCACGCACACTCATAAACATTTTTAAATTCAGTTTGTTTTTTGCTTTGTTTACTACTTACGTATAGCATGTTCGTAATTGAGAAAATATTGCATTTCAGTCATAAACTCTATATTTAGATTTTGCTGGAAAGACAACTTTCGTGATCCACTGAACAGACACGCACATAAAAAGGTATTTTTGAAAACTTTCTATGTGTGTATGTGTGTGAACAGTATAACTCAAAAACAAAAACGATTGTTAAATACGAAACTTTGTATTTTAGTTCAAGATTCTCCAAGATTTTCCTAGAAAATGCTCTTACTCCAAACTACCATTTCGTGGAAGTTTCTTTGTCTAAAATGTTTAAAGAGTTTTAATTAAGATATCGTATACCTTAGAAGTTCCATGGCAAATAAATGGCAATTATCTTAAATTTTCTGCGAGTACGCTATGAAACTGCGTTCATTCTCTGTGACCTATGAATATATCATTGTTCAATCGTAAGAGATGCAGAATATGTTAAAAAACAAACATTTGGATCTTGTTTGGGCACACAGTTTATAACAAATAAACATTTTTCTGGTTTTATTCATTTTTAAATATTATTTTTTAGCTTTTTTGTAGTGTTTAACGCCCAGTTTTACTATATACGGCACCGCAGGCGGGTCTTCTTTTCTAGGGGTGTGTATTTTCGTATACTTAACTATACGTTTTCAACTAGTGTTACTATTTGTTTTCCTTTACTCTTTTAATGCATACAAAGAGAAAGGAGTTTTTCCAGATATATAAAGAACAATTATGAAACATGTTGAAACATAGGTATTATACTTGTCCGGAATATTTTGTACTTCCCTGAGTTACGTATTATTCTCCCTTACATTGTCAGGATCAGAGCCGAACCTGCTATGCGTTCACACGCTTCCCACCCTTACCGACGTGAAGTAAACCTCTTGAAGATCAGGATTTAAAGAACATTTCCCAGAATCACTTACCTTTTATGCTCTGCCAGGCAGAAGCTTATTTTATCACTGTAACAAATAACGTGCTTTTCCATAAAGTAGTTAGCGACTTCGGAAAATATAGTATTATTACTTGAGTGTTTTAGGAATTGCGAGTTATTTTGGTCTAATTTCCTGCTATTTATCTGCTTCGGTGAAATCATTTGTTCTCTTCGTCCCAGTGCTCTTCATCATTTATTTAGTCCATCCCCTGTGATGGATTTTTCCCCCCATATATTTGCCTGGTCCGGTTCAATTTACCTTTTGCTATTATACATCTTTCTGTACTGGTTTATACTTTAAAATATTTAAAGTTCTGCATTCAAGCATAGTATCTAATACTGTAGTACTTATAAGCTATTATTTGTTTACTATTTGTATCTATTCTTAATTAGTCCGTCTGTCACTATTTTGGATATTGATGTCTTTCTTCTTATAGTTATTCCAATTTTCTCTAAGTTTCATTAATATATTTTATATTTAAGGTTATTTAGTTGTTCCCTTTACACTAGTGAACAGAGGATATGTTAATGCAACACATAGGAAATATTGTTTGTTATGTATGTAGTAAACAAATCATCCACGGTGGATCTTTTCTCACCGAAATCATATTGAACTTCTTCAAAATTAAAATATTCAACTAATTTACGTTTCACTCTCCCTGTAATTTTATGTGTGGTGTACAATTGATTAACCGTATATTTTTGTTTTAATCATTAGCATTGGATGTTTCAAAAATAGAGGACATAAATTTAAGTATGCCTTCCGCTCATGTGGACTATGAAAAAGGTTCACAGCAGCATAAGTCCGAAAAAGCTTGGTTTCTGAGTTATGGCCTTCGAAACAGTGGTATTCGCCGGAACATTTACCTTCCCACAGGTTGTTATCGTGGCAGAAGATTTAACAGACACTCTTGCAGTTCATTCCTTGGTGAAGGGCACATTCCACTGAGCGACATGTGGTCAAATGTGGAGCTGGCAGAAATGGACTTCATGCACGGTAAGGTGGATGACAATGCTATGCCAGTTTGCACCAACAGAGGTGCCCACAGAAAAGATGTCCAGATCGGAGGACATTTGGGCGTCTCCATCGCCGTCTGAGTGCTAATGGTAAGTTTGTGTCTCCTGATTTGGGGAGGGTACGACCAAGATGTACAACTCCAGCTGACAGGAGGAGATTATGCATTCTGTGCACACAAGTTCTTCAATTAGTACACGAAGATCAAGGCTGCAAGTGAGTGTTCTTCATAGACTGTCTGGATATTGTTGCGAGACTACCAGTTACACCCGTAGCCCCTGTCAGAAGCGCGTTGCCCCGCTCGATGAGGTTCTCACATTGGTTCGTGCTACAAATCCGAACTTTCCTGCCTCAGTGTTATTTACAAATGAATCACAGTTTACACACGTGACATTAAAAATTTTCACAATCAGCATGTGAAATGCAATTGCTCCATCACCAAGCGCGCTTCACTCTCAACGTGTGGGCCGGTTGATGACCAGTTAGTTGGACCCCATGTATTTGTAAACGGGGGTAGGTGTAAAAAACTTCCTGGGAAACACAGTACCTCATGTGTATGAAGACACTCCACTGAGCATTCGTCAACAAGTTCACTTCTTGCATGATGGCATTCCTGCACACTTCAGTCAGACCGCTTGCCACTACTTGCATTAAGGATTTCCTGATCGATAGATAAATAGAGGTGGCCCGCTTGTGTTGGGGTATTCGTCTCCGGTGCCTGACGTGGAAATGTTTGAGAATCGAATTGTGGCAGATTGTGAAGAAATACGCAATACTCGTGTAATTTGAGGTCGTGTTCGCACGACCATTGCATCTATGTGAGGCCTGTATTCAACAGGAGCTGCACACTTTGGATATCTTCTGCAAAGCAAGCTACGCGCGGGAAGAAAAGCATTCTGGTGTGCATCACCCATTTGAAGAGCATAACTCAGAAATAAAGCATTTCCGGACATGTATTGTAATAGACTTCTTTCATTGTCAGCATGAAATGGAAACCTGAATTTTTGCCCTCTAATTTTGAAACATGCTGTATAAAGTTTGAAATATATGTTTCTCTCCCAGTTTCGTGCGCAGAGCATTAAGAATCCCGTAGAGAGAAAATATAATACCTTATATTCGTAACAGAGAAAATTAAAGCGAAGCAAGAATTGCTAATTAAAAATCTTACTAACAATTTATACTATTCAACCGCAAGGATTAGCTTTCTTTATTCCTTTATTCCACTTCTTAATTTAGTAGCGCCGTAATTTATCAGAATGATGCGAGGTTGTTAAACAGCATAATAGCTGAGGTTACAAAAAGTATACTGTTTTGCTTAACTTTGATGCAAAGAATCTCAAGTAGCACGATGGTGCACTATCATACTTATAAGCTATAAACATGATGTCAATAGCTGATGGTTAGAATTTAGTCAAAAAACCAACTTTTATTTAACTTCTTTAGTTTTATGTTAGCTAAGAAAGTACATAGTTGTTTAAAGTTTAGTTACTCAAGTAATTTGGAACTAACAATTAGCATTATATACTAATTTTGAGATAAAGTATGTCAACATTGCCAACTGGAAAAGGATTATATGCAGTAAGATTGTTATCACAATCGCTGCAATTTTCAGCTACTACTGTTTGTTACTAAGGGAGAATGGTTCTCTACTTAACATGTGAAATGCATTATTAATGTTCACCTTCCATTTTTACTTTCTCTACGGGTAAGCAGGGGAAGTATTGTATTCCACCCAAAATTTCGATGTAAAGATTTCACTGGAAAATATATGTTTTGAGGCCCCCTGAGTCCAAAAAAAGCATTTTTAGAAAAAGGTCCGTGTGTGTGTCTGTCAGTCTGTGGACAGCATAACCCAAAAACGAAAAGTTGATTAAAAACCAAAGTTGGTATTTAAGTTTAATGTCTTTCAAGGATGCGACACGAAGATTTTGAAGAAAATAACCCCACCCTAAACTACCCTTTACATGGAAACTTTTTCGAAAATTTTTATTTTCTTGAAAATGGCTCTAACGATTTTGATTAAAATGTCATATATTTGAGATATTTTTATGACAAATGAAATGTATATCTTGAATTTTCTGGCTATAGTCCCTGTAGTCGTATTTACTCTGGACGACTTTTGCATAACTGGTAAACCGTTAGAGATAGACCAAATCGTACTGCACAAAAATTGTAGATCTTGCTAAAATACACAATTTATGTCTGAATAAATTTTCTTGTAGGGTGAACCATTTCGGAGATATTCCTTGTTATGTGTGTGAGTTTCGGAAAACAGAACTTTCGTGAAATGGATCATCGTTCATCTTTTTATATGTTAAGTGTGCAAAGACAACAGAATCTCAAAGCTTTAAAACATTTGACTACCGCACAAAGCCCACTATATTTTAACATTCTCCTTGCACCCACAAGGAAATAAGCAATAAGATAATTTGTACAAATGTTTATCTTAGCTAACACGAAGAGGATATAGGAATAAGAGTTTTTTAAGGATGCTTAGTAAAGAGTAGAGTAAGTCATGTGAGTGCAACACATCAGATTTTTCTATTAGAGTCACAGCCAGAACAATGGAAATCTATTTTTATTTGGAAGCTTTTAGTCGCTTTAGATATATTTCTCATATGGTGGCTTTATAGTAGGATAACATTTCTGTATGCAACTTTTTGTGATACTTACGTATTTTCAAAATTACGATTTGTGTAGCATGTACATCAGTTGACTAACTAGTATAATAAAAGTATAGTATCGCTTTTACTCAAAAAACTATTGCGTATTGGCAAATATGTAAAGTTGTTATGGAGCAAAATGTGACAACATTTTGAAAACATTTAGATAATGACTACTACACTTAGAAACTACATCTACCCTTAATCTTCATAGAAGCCTCTTAAGTAGGTAGGTGTTAGGGAGGGCTAAGTAACTAATTTGCCTTTTAAATGAGCGTAAAACCACCTATTCTGTGTTATTTTTAACGCTAGTCTTATCTTCCTTATCATTTTTAATCCCTTTCAGTAGGCTCTGAGGGGTAAACACACCCTGAACTGAGTAAAGTTATTCAATGGAGCATTCAAAACAAACCAACAGTCTCTCTTTCAGCCCCTCTCTCTGATATATAAGATAAAAGGGGATAATCGTGCCTTTTATCAAAACTGAAGAGAGGTATTTCAAACTTCATTTATTCCCAACAGGATCATAACAGAATTTACAAGCTCCATCCGCATTCTAGCACAAGTTTTTCTTTAAAATTTATGGGATGAAGCAAAGCGCATCAGCGTGCGCTTCACTCACTGACGAGAACTACATCAAAGAAAAGGTGACAAAGATGTCTTTATAAAATCCCTGACGCGTAGGGCACAGAAGATGTAACGAAAACAAGATTTCATCTCTCTCCATGAGGCAAAGTTTGCTTAAAAAGGTACGAAAACTGTGAAAGTAAAGTTTCGAGGTACCTTTTATACTGTAGAAATGACTGGATTGAGAGGTTGGCCAAACTGCGTTACTTAATTCCATTGTCGCCGCACAGCTAACCCACCGGTTTACCTACCTGAAAAAGTAAACAAAGAATCATGAGTTATACAAATCACATACACGCAATGTGCATTATACATACAGGGAACATATAATCTGCTTAGAGACTAACGAGGGAGACTGTCAGTTGTAGATTACACTATGGTAAATTCGTTATAGCAGCAAGTAAACTCATTTTTTCCTCTTTCTGGCAGGATGTGTGTGTGTGTTTGTATGTGTGTGTGTATGTGTGTGTGTGTGTGTGTGTGTGTGTGTGTGTGTGTGGATGTGAAGCTATTAGTGGAAGCTGTTGTGTGTGTTACGTCTGCTACAACATGTTAAGCGAAATTACACTCCCCTCCCTTCACAACGTCGACAGTTCTTTTATGGTGGTCTACCGTATGTGGCTGGAAGGCATTTCTCTGACGTGTCATTTTGTCTGGCATTAACATTTAAACTGTGGCTTTCACCATAGGTTCCATCTAGTTCTGAACACATCTCTGCGAACCAAATTTGGAAACATTACACATATCTCTTTTCACTCTTTGGCTCTTTGGCCCTCTAGTCCACTTTTTTGCCTCGTATCACATATTTTAAACTGCCGCACAGCAGCGAACAAAGAGCAACACACTTCTCAAAAGACAACTGAACGTAATTTACTTCCCAAAGAGTTTTGGTTTATCAAAGGCAGAAACTTTGAGTGAGAAACTTTTTGAATTATTGCAAAGGGGAGCTTAATTTATTTATTATTTTAAACATCTGTGCTACTTCCTGGTCATGCTTGATTGATGAATTGCATTATGATAAACGTATGTGACTAACATAGGTTAGGTAACCACTAAACACAGGGCTAAGTGATAAGGATAACATAACAATCGAGAAGGTTAGCATCTTTAATTTTAGATAGCACTGTGGATTTAGAGACTTCTTTTAGGGTACATATTAATAAGTTGCAGCATCCTTCACATTTAGAATATAAATATAAAGGTCTTCTACCTTTATATAAAGGTAGAATGTAAAGATGTATGTAAAGATGTATGTAAAGATGTATGATGTATGCTTATGTAAAGATAGCCCATTCGGTAAGGGTGTCCCACACCTTTATGGAATTCACAGGTGAGCTGATTCCTGTGAATATTCCTGTTGGAATTAATAGTAATTTAGAAACATACTTCCATCTCTCTTTGTCTCTTGCTACTCTTATCTAATGCTCACCAATCACTTCACTCACTTCAGCAAATCTTGTGCTCATCTTTGTTTCTTGGTCCTCCTCTGTTTCTTTTTCCCCGTCTGGGATCCTACACTGTCGTGGCGTAAGACCATCCCTTCTGAGACATTCTGGCCACGTGTCCCCCATCTCCAGTTAAGTGTTTCTGCGCTTTCAGCCGCATCCTCCATTCCACTTATTCTTCTTCTTGTTCTTCTTTTTCTTCTTCTTCGCTCCTCGTTTCCCACTTAATCCGTTAGTCTGGTCTCTAATAACTTCCTCTCCATTTTCCACTGGCATATTTGAATCACCTCGATTTGTTTTGCTGTGTATGTCCAAATCTCGCTGCCATACAAAAGTACTGGGATGACAGGTTTGTAGGATTTCGAATTTCAACGCGGGGCTGATAGTTTTTTTTCCATTAGTATGAATTTTAGACTCCAAAATTTTCCTTACGCTCAACTTATTCTTCTCTGTGGTTCCATCACTCGTTCTTCTGTCATGCTGATTGTATGTTGCAGATACATGTATTTTCTGCAGTACTAAAAGAGTGTGCCCTCAAATTTAACTCGTATCTCCGTGAAAGTGGTCATTACTCTAGCTTTTGTCGGATTCATTTGTAGTCCTACTTGCTTGCTTCTTACACGCGACTTCTGACGTCATCTCTTAAAGTTCTGCCGCGGATTTTGCAAATAGCACGATGTCATCCACAAATCGCAAGATTTAGAATATACTACGACTAAATATTTCAGGTTTTACTGTTCATTGTCTAAGTTTATTAAATTTTGTTCCTTCTGACCATCCTACCTCATAGTGACCGAGGATGTTTTCTTCGTGTATTCATTGATCTTTTACGATGCATACGATATAAATGCTGTTATAGACTCAAAGACTGCAAGGAGTGTAATAAGTTTTGTCGTGTATTCTGAAAAAGCCAACAGAAACCATGAGAACTTTCAACATGGGTACACTTTCGGAAAAGTTAAGCAGCCAAACAATACAAATGTGAAATACATTTAAACACGGATACCGTTTTACAAGAAAGTAAAATTCAAATTGTTTTCATCTAAATCCAAAAACCAATAAAGGGGAAGATATTCCGGAAGGTTTATACTACATCCCAGGGCAGAGAGATATCGCAACGAGGGAAGAAGCCAAACCGGACCACAAAAGAAGACAGCACCTCAACCTCACTGCCTTGCACGCTGGAAGCACTGATTCAAATCAGACTTAGCCAGACGTAAGGAGCCTAGCACGTGCAACTGTTCAGATGGGATTACAAGCGAGGTGCCGCAAGCCCGATAACATTTCCTGTCCAGCCTACGTTACCACGGTAACAGCCAGGGCTAATGACCAGATTGCCTCGTATCGGAAACACGGCTTAATGGTGCTACAGACCAACATTTCGATACCATCGTGTGAACCTTAACTGTTACTGCTCTTTTCTGTTTCAATGACAGGATTCCTTTCTTTCAAATAGCCCTTACTGTGCAATTATGTGGCACCAACATTTTAAGAACAAACTAGAAGCCAAGCACAAAGTAACTAAACGCCTTTATGAATGTTAACATATTGAAGTGACTGATTTACAAGAAAGCTAGTAAAATAAAAATCTCTCATGTTATCAATCTGTTCCCAATTCGCAGATAATTTGCAGTTCTCCGTGGTCTAGGGGTAACTATGCTAGCCTTTGGTTCCCAAGGCCACGAGTTCAAACATAGTCAGACCGATGTTTGTTTAGTATGCTTAGAAGCGACAACGCCAGGTCAGTACTTACTGAAATATAAAAGAACTCCTTCGGGAGGAAATTCCGCCACATTAGTGACGCTGATATGATCTTGGCAAGCAACGTTCTGATTTAACCGTACTGGAGTATTTTATGGACAATGTTCACGTCGTTAATAAATAAAATATTTTTGAATCTTGTTTATATTTTATAAGTGTCAGAGCTGTGTAACATTTAATAAGAAGGAAGAGTGCTTCAAACGCTTTTAGCAAAGCAGCCTAGAGAGAGTTTCACGGAAGGAAGATTGTCCAATTCATAAGCATTTTGTAGGTGGTTAATCTTCCGTAAGGAGCGATGAACGGTAGGAGCCTCATGGGGGTTTACAATCAGGAAGACCTCCTCTTCGCCAAATGCTCTTCCCAGACAGAAATTGCACAAGTGTCTCAGGAGAGCTTCTCCATAACTATCAAGCATCCTTTGTGATATTCATTTGGGATATTCAATTATAGAAAAGATGAAACGACAGGAAGCGTAGAAATTTGATCATTTTTGAAAATTTCAGCCTAGCGTTCGCCATGGCCAAAGAAATGCGTAGGACTGGAGCCACGGATATCTCAAGTGAAAGCTGTAAATGATACCATCTCAGCTATCTCGCTCGGCTATCTACTAATAATTCAATGTTTATACTTTATTTACCACCGTTTTAATTGCCGCAGTAGTTTCTGACAGTAAAACGAACGTTGTTCATTTTGGAGGTACCATGAGACTACTACTGGGAGGAGGATGTGCCCGCAATGCAGTATAAGGAGCACCAATTAGGGCTGACAATTGGCATGACGTAATAAATATCACCCAAGCATATGTGATCGCGTGGCCCACGATCTTACGCCGTGCCTTGACGCGCGGACTCTTGAAAGGTGGAGTTATACAGACTAAAGGTGAGCCATAATGGCTCACTGAGTAGGTTAGAGCAACTGAACGGAAAATATGTGATAAAATTCAATTCAGTTTTATTCTTTCTTTCCAATGCAGTAAAATACTCTTAGATTTTTGAAAGTTATCAGTCGGTCTGCTTAAATGTTTAGAAGCGGGTCACTATAAGCTGTATTATAAATTTCATTCTCTTTCCTAACATCGGAGAAAAAACTATGGTCAGAGCACTTTAAAATGTGAGTAAAATGTTGGTCCACCTCTTGTCTAATAGGAATTAAATACTGGAATGGTAGAACAGAATGGTTTAAACCTTTTTCCTTCTCGACAAGATCGTAGTACAAGATAGTAGAAAGTATGTTTTGCCTTTCAAATCAACCGCTACTGTAATCCCATTGTTTCCACCAAGTTGAAATGAAACTAAAAGTCAAAAGCAACATGCAGCAGTGCTCTCCCTTTCCTATCGCACAAACAAGATGTATTGCTACGAGCGTGTAATTTATCTCCATGAAATAAACCCCACCTCCAATGGTGTTGAAATTCTGCGTGTTTAATATATTGATAGCTGCCTCACATGCCACCGCATTGTTCACGCTGATAAAAAACTACAATCACCAATTCGCTTGTGAGAAAATCGGGCTTTATTATCAGCCTTTATAACGTGCCGACGTGAAATAAAAGTCGAACTCAGATATTAACACTAATTTAGCTATTATTTTCCCGTTACTTTTTGAAGTGTTGGAAATTCCGTGCGTTAGTCATATAACTTATTGAGCGGAAACTGAAATATAGGCATTAAAATGCATTTCGAAGCAACAGGTACAATCTTTGAGCCCACGAATTGCTCAAACTGATTTATAGATACCACCATTGAAACATCATCATCATCATCATTATTATCATCATCATCATCATCATCTGTGCCTAGCCACTTAGATCGCGTTAAGCCCCGTTACATTCATTTATTTAATTATTTATTTTGTTATTTATAAGACCAATACTAATTTCTGTCTGTGTTTATTTAGCCCTCGTCCCTTTTATTAATTGATATCTGGAGTCGATAGTTTTATAGCACATTTCCTAATTCAAAAACATTTTTATATAGGTAATTTTGTGTTTCTTGGATTATTACGATATCGTCAGCATAGAGTAGCATATTCATTATATTATTTCTATTTCGTCTGATTGTTCACGGTATTTTCTCGTTTATTTCTCTAAGAGTTTTTCCATATATACTGAGCTGAATCAACATATATTTAAACCACGGAGCTGAATGAAGCTCTAATTATCACCAATGTTCATTGAATAAGACCAATTAAGTTTTTTTCAGTTATCGTACTAGAAATCGATCCTCAGGTTCTTGCTTGCTGTTTGTGTCCTATTGTTTTCTTTCGGTTCAAATGATTCCGTTCCTATAATCTTACATTTTTTTTTCCATATATACACATAGTATATTATGAAGCTTTTTCTCGTGGAAGCGGCACTGCATTTGCTTCAATTCTTCTTTGCTGAACCCTTGTTATTGTCCAGTCTGCTTAACATGAAGCATAAGATCACTTGTTTGTAGCACTTTAGTAGGGTATGTTATTATAGTACTTCTATAGCAAACAAGAGCTCAAATAATTTAGTCATGAAACGAGAAGTGAATATTTAAGGAATTTTGTACTGTATTAAAGAATTAAGAGATATTTTGGTGACTCAAAGTGGTGAGGCATTAAAATTAAAAAAAAAAAAATATTTTGTTGTTTAACGACGCTGTCAATTGCCAGGATCACATCAGCGTCGCCGGTGTGCTGGAATTTCGTCCCGCAGGAGTTCTTTTACATGCCAGTAAATCTACTGACATGGAGCTGTCATTTTTAAGCACATTTAAAAACCATCGGCCTGAGCCGGGTTTGAACCCGCGACTTTCGGATCAGTAGGCCAGTGTCTAACTAATTGAGCCACTCAGACCGACAGGTGAGATAAGAGAAATCACATAGGTATACGTTACTCTACTTGTATAATATTTTCATGGTTGCATGCAAATAAGGCATTTTAGTAATACTCTTAACTTTTCCACAAACTATTTCAGCTTGCTTAATTCACATGTATTTACATTTCTATGAGCTACGTATAATAAAATCCAGCAGTCTACATATTGCAAAACTTTTACTAGCCAAACCCTTCGACATATTCCCGATGTATTATTTTTATTACTAACTGATGCATAGGCTCTGACTATACGTTTACACGTTCATATTCGTACGTCGGCCTCGGTGGCTCAGTTGCTTAGACGCTAGCCCAGACCGATGGTTTTTAAGTGTGCTTAAAAACGGCAATTCCGTGTCAATAGGTTTACTGGCATGTAAAAGAACTCCTAGGGGACGAAATTCCGGTACACCGGTGTCTGTATGTATTGTGTATATGTATATACTGCATTATGAAATATACGGACCCATTACAGTTTACAGGTGGCGCCGTCTTAAATCACTAGTTTTCTTCTTCTTCTTCTTCTTCTTCTTCTTCTTCTTCTTCTTCTTCTTCTTCTTCTATTATTATTATTATTATTATTATTATTATTATTATTATTATTATTATTATTATTATTATTATTATTATTATTATTATTATTATTATTATTATTATTATTATTATTATTATTATTATTATTATTATTATTACACATACCACAAACCCATTGTAGAATTAAGACGCTGGGAAAATATTATATCATAAAATATCATATATCAAATTATATATCTCAAAACATTTTCAAATTTAAGATATGCTCTAGATAGGTATTTTTCAGCTCTGTCAATTGTAACAGAAGTTGACTTGCAGCATCCGGAGGTGAACCGCACGCAGAGATGGTATTTGGGCCACATATAGCAGTATAACATTACCAATTATTTTACCAGCGACAGCAACGACAAATTTTTGTCTACGTTTCCCGCTAACGACCTCAGATTTTCACAATTTGGAGTTTTTTTCATTCATATCAACAGCCATAACAACACCGATTGTTAGAATCCGGTTGGATTTCCCAACTTTAATTATTGGGTTACCTGCAACTAAAAGTCTCTCATTACTTTTTGATCAGCAAAACAGATTCAAAAACGGCTTTAATGAGTTTGACTTGGTGGCTAATGTGTTGGTGTTGTTGCGTTTTCCGCTCTCCAAACTTATTTTCTTATGTAGCGGAGTTTTCATCTGCAAGAGCAGATGATGGTTTCTTAAATTTAATTGAACCTAAGGTACCAGCCAAAACGGCATGTAACGTTCGGGTGCATTTTCATTGGGCCTATCGCTGATCGCTGTGACCATGTCCCCCCCCCCCCTACTTCTGAGGTCCGCAGAAGTAGTGTAGTAGTGGAGTAGTGTTTCTCTATCAGGAATTTCTTATGCATAATTTTTTGTCACCCTCATTTCCTTTTATCTCCTTCGCGTCATCTGTTGTAGGAAAAGGTGAACACGGTTACTTTGTTGTGGTAAAATAACGAAATTCACGCTCTGGAAGAAAATTCTCCTTGGTGCTTGGTGGCACTGAGGAGGTCAACTTTCTTCCAGGGGACTGTGTCACAAACATCAGGGACCTCGGGACCGTGGCTGTGTCTGGCTAAGTGAGGCCTAGCCGGGAATTGTTAGAGGCCCACTATTATGTATACGCGGGGCTGTGCTCCAGTTGCTCGAAGTCTGTCCTTTTGCTTTCTCTACTACGTATAGCAAAGTAGAGGAAGTATTGTATTCTACCCAAAAGTTCGATGTCCAGATTTTACCGGAAATATATATTTCGAGGCTCCCTAAACCAAAAAGAAAAGCATTTTTAGAAAAAGGTCCGTGTGTCTCTGTGTATGTGTGTTTGTGTGTCTGTATGTGGACAGTATAACTCAAAAACGAAAAGTCGGTTAAAAACCAAAGTTTGTACTTAAGTTTAATGTCCATCAAGGGTGCCACACAAGATTTTGAAGCAAATTCCTACACCCTAAACTACTCTTTAAATGAAAAGCTTTCGAAAATTTTGATTTTCCTGAAAGTGGTTCTAACGACTTTGATTAAAATGTTATATGTTTGAGATATTTTTATTACAAATGAAATGTATGTGTTGAATTTTCTGACTACAGCCCATAAAGTCCTATTTAGTCTGGATGACTGTTAAACCATAAAACAGACCAAATTTTACTCCACAAAAAATGTAGATCTTGTTAAAACACACGCTTTATGTCTAAATAATTTATTCTGGAGTGAAGCATTTCGGAGATATTACTTGTTTTGTTGTGTGAGCTTTGAACAACTTACACTACTGTCAAATGAAGTAAGGTTATTGATTTTTTATATGTTCACCGTGCAAAGAGAACGGAATTTGAAACCTTTAAAGGATTTGACTATCGCTGAAAGCTTATTGCATTCCCATATTCTCCTTGTACTTACAAGAAGATAAACAATAGGATAATTTCTGCAAATGTTTATCTCAACTAACATGAAGAAGATACAGGAATAAGAGTTTGTAAGAATGATTAGTACAGGAGTAGTCGTGTGTGTAACACATCAGATTGTTCCTCTAATGGTGGAAATTGCATGTCAGATTTAGGAAGTGATTGCCAGTTAATGCAATTAATACGCATGTGCATGTAGCCTTGTAAGTTTGGAATAAAAGCGCTTCATTTACATATGTTACATTTCATCTTCTCTGTGTGAATCGCTACGCAAAGATGATACTCAGAATTTTAACTAGGGTTACAAGAACACAACAAACATAGTTGTTGAAGTCCATGTACCTTTCTTCATATACGTTAAGACGCCTTAATTATAATTTGTTGCCTACTTATTGCAGTTCCGCATTCCTGTAAGCAGAACCGCCCCCTCTCACTGCTTTTATGCAAGATTTTCCTCAGTTCCCATCTTCCCCTTACCATCCAACTCGACTGCAACGCTTTGAACCCTGAGAGCTCATTAGGAGTTGCCCGTGCGAATACGCAGTGTGATCCTATGCACTGGAAGTAACGTTCAAAAAACTTCAAATGTAAGTATATTTGCTAATGCTAACCATAATTATAATAGTATTGTTACCCTTATAAAATGGTTTCACTATTATGAAACCTTGTTGGTATTATTGCGTTTTACTAATATTCTCTTAAACTTCTGTGTGTGTGTGTGTGTGTGTGTGTGTGTGTGTGTGTGTGTGTGTGTGTGTGTGTGTGTGTGTGTGTGTGTGTGTAATGTCTCATCACAGGATCGGAAGCACCTTAAGTTTTCTCAGCTCAAGGTTACAGTTCGATCTCTACCCATAAAGTACAAGATGCTTAAATCTGACAGACATTGGATATAAGAAACTCTTCCAGTACAGAATTTCGGCACAACAGCAAAGCAGATATGATCTTGAGAGTTTTATTATTATTATTATTATTATTATTATTATTATTATTATTATTATTATTATTATTATTATTATTATTATTATTATTATTATTATTATTATTATTATTATTATTATTGCCATCATTAAGACATCCGTGAGGGGAAGGAAGGACAAAAGGAAAATATGGCTACTCAAAAGAAAATGTACAAATACTACCTTGCTTCAGTTTGATAGCCTGATGTTGCATTTTATATGGTCTATTTGGTACTATACTGGTTTCAGCGGAAGAACTCTTCGTGATGTAAACAATGCCTACAAATGTATCCTCCCGCTTTCTCGCTCTGATTGTAGCAGTAACGGCGTTACTTAACTAACCAGTGTTGCTAAGACTGAAAACCACGTGGAGCCTGGAAATAGCATCTCCAGCCTTTGACCCACCTTCACAAGGTAGTTTAAAAAACGCTGCTGATTAGATAACAATTTTGTGTCGCACTTTAAACTAAAAACATAATAACAAATATAAATTTAAAATCACTATAGAAAAGAAAGCCTTAACATACCCAATCATAATCTGAAATAGGTTGTATTCCATCTAGATCCTCCTCTCTCCTTTTATCTTTGGTATACCCAGTGGTTGCTAATTAACCTAAAATTATAACTAAAACTAACGCTAACTTAACCTCCCGTGAATCAGAGATGTAAGCATATATAAATATCGGATTATAAACATATAACTATACCGCTCGCAAAAGTTAAAGGCATGTGAACGCTGGCCAATGATCAAGCGGAGCGCTGTTGCCAAGCGTAGTGCGTATACCGGCAGAAGTTCTGGACATAGGAGTGTGTACCACATTCGGCAGCGCTGGTAGGAGGGGCAAGCTTAGGATTCGCTGGAGCCTGCAGTACGGCCCGCCTCCATATGCCTTTAGCTTTTGCGAAGATTATAACGCTCACAAGCTCACGTGATTTGGTAACGTGACCAGTGGTAAATAAAAATGTTAACGGCTATAGGCGTGGTTCACTTCCATGCTTTTAACCTTTCACTGCGCGCGCAATTTATGGTTATTGCAGATACACCTGTAAACTCTGCTGTAAGGTTAACAATATCTTTTATAGCTAAAGCGGGATATTTCTCGCATAGTTTGTGGAACACATTGAGAATTGTAACTTATTCGCTACTCGTTAGAGGCTTCCCTCTACAATGTTTTATAAACTGCACTTGTTCCAACATGATGGTGCACTGACATTCTCACCTTCTCGCTTCCAAAGATGAGCAGCAGAAGGCAGTCTGTGTATGTTCTTCGCTCATTTTCTGATTAATGCAATTAATTACTTTGCATTAATTTTGTTGCAGTTCTACATGGTACAATAACACGTTATACATACCATTGTTACATAATACAGAGAAGATCTAGTAGTTTTTGTTACTATTGAGCTGACTAACTTGTAGCCCATGTACCTTGTAGTACGCGGCATCAGCCAATGAACATACACTTTAATTCTATTTGTACACGGTAAAACCAGTGTAATAGAAGATACCGGTCATATTCGGATACTCAATGCACCAGTCAAATGATAAAATAAATTCTCCACTATTTTCTGCATCTTAGAGACAAATGAAACCTACCGTGAGAAAAAGTGGAAATGGTAATTAGCATCATCATGTAATAGGAAAGCAGAGAAGACGGTGATCGGAACCTTCGCAGTGACAGATACGTTTATCTCTGAAATGCAAACTTTTGGAGTAAGGAAATTTTCCGCTGGGACCCCAACCGAAGGATGAGAAAGTAATCAGCAGGCCAAATTGCTCTTGTGCAATTTAAAATAATGTTTGACGATCAGGAAAGAAGGGAAATGAGAGTTAATCACAGGGAATAATTCAAAGAACAGCCGTTATTTTGGCAACAGTGCTCCCTGTTGCATACATTTGGCAGTCGTTATTCGCTAGGGTTAAACACTATTAGTATTTTTCCTGTATGTAGAAGCTCTAGGTTTGCTGAATTAGCGTTTACTTCTAACTTTTAAAAAATGCTAAACATTTAAAAACACTTTAAAAGAAACCAGAATTTTATATATATATATATATATATATATATATATATATATATATATATATATATATATATATATATATATATATATATATATATATATATATATATATATATATATATATATATATATATATAACCAGAATTATATATATACTGTGTAAAGTGCATGTTATTTTACTTACAAAATATTGTTGTTCTAGTTACATCTTGTAAATCCATATACACTTTCAATTCATATTTACAGGAGATAAAACCATATATTTTTGACGCGCGCATTGTTTGTGATGTCTTTGAGATTACATGTTTGTTGCACCACCAGGGGAAAAAATAATGACAATAGCGACATTCTATATGAGAAAGGCAAAAATATTTGAGACTTTAAGTCATAAAGTATATGCTTGAAAAAAAATCCCATTTTTGAGCAGGAGAATATTCTCTAGCCCTCTTGGCTTACTAATTAGGAATACAAAAGTCATTCGAATGAAGAGGACTTCAGAGTTATTCCGGAAAATGGAAGATATGTATTTCGCTTCTAATAGAAAATCTTAAAAGATGTGGTATTTTAATCAAAATCGTTCGAATTTTTCATAAAATCAAGACTTCCTAAAGTGTTTCCATGTAAATAGTACATACACGCACAAAACACACACACATACATACAGAGAAACACATTTTTCTCAAATTCCCTCTATTGATTTATTTATTTGTATTCAGGGAACTTCAAAATGTGTATTTCCGATGAAATCTCAGTATCGAACTTTTGAATGGAAAACAAAACTTCTCCTTACTAAGAAAGACGTTTGGCAATGCGCATGTGCTGGTGGCGTTGTTATCGTGTTTGCATGCGCTGCACATTGGTAAGACAGAGGATGTGTAGATTCTCCGTTGGCCGCAAATAAATGTAATGCTATCTGTCCAGAGTAGTATAATGTTGTTCTACTTTTCCCAATTTCAACATTTTTTACACGGAGTTTCAATAAGATAAGCAAGGGTGAAAGTGAGGAGCTGATTAATTTATCTTCCGCAAATGTAATAACAAAATAGGTCGGCGGCACTGGAACAAGCCTAGATGCTGATAGTTCGGTTGCTTGTTTGCCTTTTAAGATACTAAACATAAATGTCATTAGGTATAAGAGGCGGTTTTGCTATTTTGTCTCAGGAGCGTTTGTAGTTTTACTTTATCTGTCCTTGGGAATTTTATTATTATTATTATTATTATTATTATTATTATTATTATTATTATTATTATTATTATTATTATTATTATTATTATTATTATTATTATTATTATTATTATTATTATTATTATTATTATTATTATTATTATTATTGTTATTATTGTTATTATTGTTATTATTGTTGTTATTATTGTTATTATTATTATTATTATTATTATTATTATTATTATTATTATTATTATTATTATTATTATTATTATTATTATTATTATTATTATTATTATTATTATTATTATTATTATTATTATTATTATTATTATTATTTAGAATGTTTATATACTCCAAAAACCAAATATACGTTAAACTATCACCCTTGTGTAGTGACAAATACCATTCTGTTCTATTTGTTCACTGTCTTTCTCTTACCTCTCCTTCATGGCTTCCTAACTCGTTTCTTCCACACCCTCTTTTCTGCAAACGCATGTATTCATTGGAACCAATGGAAGCACTGCCTCCGCCTTAATTGTTATTAATGCATTAATTTCTATAGTTTCATTCAATTCTCCCTTGTGGAAAATTTAGCGATACAGTCTTAAAAAGCGCTCAGGAATTCATGCACTGGAGACACTTTCGCAAGTAGTTTTCTGCAGCCCCAATAGATGGCATGGAGTGTTTGCTGATGATCTCTATTTAGATGTAGGTAATATCGTTTAGCGGAAGCAAGGTATTTCTTGCTTATTACCTCCCTGAGGGTGGCTCACGTTTTCTTTATAAGTAATTATAGCAGTTCAGCATCACTTACAGAAGTTTGTTTAGCAAAATTTCTTTCTAAAGGCAAATTTTCACTTTTTTGGTAATTAATCGTAGAATAGCATTTAGGTACTGGAAGCAATTTTGAAACTGCTTGGGCGAGAGCATGAATGGAGTGGTGAAATATGTGTGACTGAAAGTGCGGTCTATTGTTGTGAAATTTGAAATTGAAGCTTCTCTTCATTTGTCTCTGAAAGGAAGGAATAAATCATCGCAAAGGCTACAGAAAACCTGAACGTTGGAGAGCTTTAAAACAGAAATTCAAGACGTATGGCAATATAATAAAGGTTTTTATCGCATAGAATGGCTCACAGGTTGTAAAATTAGAGCCAAGTTATTTTGTTGGCCACGTCTATTCTTCTTAATATTGTTACTTCCATAGATTGTCACCACACGCCTGTTATTATTTTGTTTCTCCTTAATTACATTCACGAGTAATCTTTGGCAAGATATCCATGCATTACTTGAATGCCAAATTGCTTGTTTCGTTGAATATTTTTGATGTCCACTTCCTGTCTTATTTTCTCGTTTCCAATTTTGTCCCTTCCAATTAATGGACCCTCCATCTACAACTAATAAGAAGTTGACATGTAGTGTAATATCAAACATCATTCACGTTGTTGTCTTGTTTGAAGTCAACATTCATATCCATTTAGACCTCTGGAACACTCTGTAATCTAATGGAACAATAATCCCCTTTCTACGTGGAGAGGAAATGTCAGTAATAAAAATAATTGTTATATTGCAGCGCGCCCACTTTAATCCAGCTGTGGGCCTCAATACATAGCGTATAATTTAATTTTGTGAATGCGTATTATTTTCATGCGCTGTTGGTTCATTTTATAATTAAAGTGAGATTCCGCTACCGTGAAATTTTGCATCTATATATCATCTAAAAATTTTCCTGGGGTTATATGCCTTCTCTTTCACGTTGTTGAAGTAGGTACCAAAATATTAGTGACTATCGTTTTATTATGCCCCATTAGAAGCATATGCCTAACGTCTAACCAATGCGCCACCAATACTTAAGAAACCTTAGCCAAAAATGATAAAAAAAATTATCACTATGGACAAAATCAATGAGTTAAACTTGAATTACTTCATCGAGCACCCTATTTGACAGATTTAGCCCCATGTGATTATTTTTTGTTTCCTAACTTCAAGAAATGTCTTGGTGGCAAAGAGGTGGAGTCTGCAGTTGGTTCTCACTATAAAAATGATATTGAGGTATTGAGCAACGCTGGGAAATTGTATCGAGCTGAAAGGAGACTACGTAGAAAAATAAAGATGTTTTCTCTTTGTTATGTTGGGTACTTCTGGGCAGGTACATATACATAGGTATATATTGACAAATGTAATTTTTTTTATTTGAATCTGAAAAAATATTTTTACTCTGTGACTTGCTAAACTGTAACTCCCTTTCGAATTTTTAGAGCTAGCGTATTAGATATCGAAATCTAGAACCAAAGATTTTCTAGGTGCCTGAGTTCTAAACACGCTTAATTGCCTTAGCTACCCGATTTTCCTCAAAACGGAACTATTGAGTACTTGTACTATGCAGTGAGTTTAATATAAGTAAATTGTTTATTGCAACTGTTTGTGTATGTCCATCTTATTTGTTTATAAACGTATTGATATTATAAGTCAATAATTCTGATATCAACCTCCTAAAAATGCTTGACTGAGAGATAATTCATATTTTTTCTGTTATTCTTAAATATCTCCACACGAGGAATTTATAACCATTATTCTCACTTTCGGTTTTCTTTCAATTTTCCTTTATTCAAGAATTATCTTCTTAGATAATACTAACGACTCTTTTTGGAATTCTCTCTAAAAATTGTCATGAATTTTCCGATTGTAGTTTTGATTTGTTTCGCTTATTTTAAAGCAACCTATACTAAGCATGCGTTATGTTTTGCCCTTCTGCTTTAGAGAACGAATATTTAAACTGTCCATTATATGAAAACTTCTACCATAAAAATAATATAGTAGTATAAAGAAGTACCACAGTTCTTTATCAGTTCCATTTTACTTTTAATCAACAACATTCATATAAAATAATACCAAAAACTTAAAGTAAAATTTTGTCATTATACTTTATTATAGTTCCCATGTTGGGAATTGCACTGCTATTTTACTATGCATGTAAGAAATATGTTAAGCACAACAGCAGCTTGGTGGATAACCAGATGTGATCTTCGCACCCGAGATGACCTGTCTGCAGTTGTTATCGAGAAAGAGTTTTGTCCAAATCCCTTAGTTCAGCATTAACATATTCCACTTCACGATTCAGGCTTTAACAGTATAGGCATCTCCATTTATTATGTTTCACTGCCTGATGGATTGTAATGTTATTTCTGGCATCCGTTCTCTTGGCGTTATCATTTCAAGTTCTTGCCAGTTCCATTTCAATGCGCGTGACCATTGTGTTATATTGAGTACTTTTAATTCATTATAAATTTCTTCATGTTATTAAAAAACGGCACACACATCTGCGGTCTGTGCAATACTTTGATTACATATTTCAAGTTCTGCTGATATCTCTCATGTTCAGAATCAAATTAAAACCTCCACAAGCTAACAGAAATTTTGGCTTTAGTTATAAACATTGTAGTTCTTTTCTTGTCTTTTGTTTAGTGTTTTTGTTATAATTGTACATATTTTTATAAATGTTTGAACTTGTATATTAAAATCGTTTCTTTCGTATTATGGGAACTAAAGCCACTTCCTTGTCCCGTAATGCATCCAACCAAATTGCACTGGATGTATTTGTCCTAAAAGAGGTTCAGTAACAAGCAATAGCATGGTTAATGCTTCCCCCCTTGCTTCCAATTACCTGATTGGTTACATTTTTACCAACTTCGCTTCATTTCTTCAGCCACAAGAGCCAAGAGCCAAGAGCCAAATCAGGTCGCTCGGGTTTACCCGAGCGGGATATATGCCCACGGTACCTATCCATTTGGTATGGATTTACCCGTGAGGTATGAAAGATGTAGTCATTATACAAGCTATTTTTGTCAGTGTCAGCCAATGGTGATGATTGGTTACTCTCTCTTGCTATAGACTAGGGATATGAGTGCCAGTTAGAATGTCTACCCATCCTGGGGCACCCATGCCCCTCTGCTCACTTAGCAAAGGTCAGCTTGTCTAACCAGCAAGTCAAGCAGTGTCAAATTAGCGAGAAACCGAATGCATTGGAATGTTTGGTGAAATGGGGAAGCAGCGAAGCTAATCAGCCCAAGACATCCTTGGGTAAACGATAGCTTTTGCGCCTCCTGGGAAGATGGTGATCATATTGTCCCAGGGTATTTACCAGCTGGTTAGGGTGTGGCGTAAGTTTCGCATACATAGAGCGGGCTCTATCTCGCACAACATCCACAATATATGGAATGCCAGAATGAGTATGGAGAATATGGGAAGAAAATCTACGGTCAGTATCGTAGATCATCCTAAGGGCCCTGTTCTGCACGACTTGCAGTCTGCGGATGGTGGTTTGAGCCACGAATCCCCATGCCTCGCATCCATACAGGATCAGGGGAGGGATGATCGCACGATAAATGCGTAGTTTAAGTCGTGTAGGCATAGTAGACCTAAAGATGGGATAGAGCTTTCCCAGAGCTCCGTGACCTTGGGCAGCTTTAGCTGTGACATGTTTGGTGAAGGTAAGTCCTCGGTCTAGTTGTACACCAAGGTACTTGGCTGTGTTGACCCAAGGGATTCTCCTCTGACCAAGTGTCAGGTCCCTTTCTGGTCTCCAGGAATGAATTTTGCCTAACACAAAAGCAGAGCTTTTCTGTGGACTGATTCCCATTCTCCACTTTTCACTCCAACTCTCAATGGCATCTAGGTGTCTTTGCAATGGGGGAAGGCAGTAACGTAGATTTTTGTTACGGGCCAGTATGAGGACGTCATCGGCATATTGGCACGTAACAGTGCTGGGTTCAACGGGGAAGTCAGACATGTATGCGGCAAAGAGCAGTGGCGATAGAACACTACCTTCCGGTACTCCGGCCGCTATTGGTCTGATAGTTGATAACCTGCCCTCCACTCGCACCCTGAAAGTGCGGTCACGAAGGAAACTGGCTATGAGGGTCAGGTAGGGGGAGGGGAGATTTGCATCTCTAAGTTTGTACAGTAGGCCATGGTGCCATGTTGTTGCAAAGGCCTTATCCACATCCAGAAGTACTGCGACAGTTTTGAAGTTTTCCTGGAAACCCAGGGCAGCCCTCTCAACAAGACGCAGGAGCTGTAAGGTATTCAGCCACATAATGACACCTTCGAAATATAAATATTCTCGAGAAACACTGGAAACAAAGCTAACCAATGGCACATATAAATACGTCTCTGATATTCATGATTTTTCTTGAGAATGAAAGAAACATACTACGATGAGGCATTTATGGATATGAGATAGTACCTCTCAACAATAATATATCAGCATTTTGTGCACATACTAGCAGAGAACTTCACAATGATTGCGTCTTCCATCTCTTTTCATTTACATAGAAACCCCAACATGCGGAACTACGCTAAAAGCAAAGCATTTAATGCCCCTAAATCCCTGACATTAAACTTTGCTGTAGTGCCCCTGATATAAACAAAACACTGCAAGTTAAATGCCTCGCATGTGAAAATATTTCAAAACAAGTGAGAGATGAACGTTTTTGCTAGTGTTACACCACGGATAAGGGAAGATAAAACGTATAACACATCCCAAAGCCAATACAGCTAACACATTCTAGGTACAAATTAATTGCCCAGTGCTAGCTGCCCACTGTGCCCTTGTTGTTCTGTTTTGTTTCCTGTTTTTGGAACCATTCATGTAGAATGAGCCCCATCCTCTCGACAGGATTACTCATAATAGATAAAGGGAGAGGAGGCGGAAGGGATATATTGAGCATACCTTGCGCTGCCTTCATGTTACCCTTATTGATGGTAATGCTGAAACAGCCATCGATTTCTTTGTGGTTCACGCAATACAATTATCAGTGTTTCCTGTATTGTCATACATTCTCTTCTGTATTTACAATGTTTATGCTTCATTAATTTACGATATATAGCGCCCACACACGTTATATTAAACTAATGAAGCACAATCCCATTAGCCAATGGGAACACCTTCTCAGTCTCTCTGTAGACTGGCGCGGATATGCAGCGATGTTGCTTTATTATTACTTTCTCTACTAAGTGGGGGAAGTATCGTATTCGACCCAAAAATTCGATGTCAAGATTTCCCGAAAATATATGTTTTAAGGTCCCTTGAATAGAAACGTTTTGTAGAAAAACGTTGAAGCGCGCGCGTAAGTGTATGTGTACTGTGTATCTGTCTGAACAGCACAACTCAAAAACGAAAATTCTGTTAAAATCCAAAGTTGGTATTTAAGTTTAATATCTCTTCAGGATGCGCCACAAAGATTATGAACAAAATTCCTCCACCTTAACATAGAGCGTTTTTTAAAATGTTCATTTTCTCAAAATTTTCTCAAACGATTTTGATTAAAATGCCATAGGCTTAAGAATTTTTTTTAGCAAATGAAATGTGTGGATATACATTTCATATCCATACTATATCACATGTTTCTTTGTAGTGTTTAACGTCCGCTTTTACTACATACGGCACCGTAGGCATGGTGGTTGGTGGTTTGTGGATTTAAGGGCGCTCCACTTCGAGATCATCAGTGCCCATAAAAAACTCATGGCAATAGCCAGATATAAATTTGAATCAAAAATGAAATTCCTAGCAACAAACAAAATGTACATATAGATAGTACAATGTACAACAGTGGCAATAGCCAGATATAAAGCAAGGTGATAAATATGTCAAAAAGCATAAAGAGAAATATTTAAAATTTTAAATCCTCAAATTGATATTACACTCCGCTAAAAACTGAAAAACTCTATCAACCGCTGTTTTGTCGTCCTCTAAGACTTCTGCAAGTCTGGCAGGCAGCTGCAGAGAATCTCGAAAGTGCGCTAGAGAGCAACACTCCTGCAGCACGTGACGGACTGACAAAACGTTGTCACACAGCGGTCATAGAGGGGTAAGGACCCCTTTAAATACGTAACCATGCGAAAAATTGCAGTGTCCTATTCTTAACCGAGCCAAACTAACCTCCTCGCGGCGAGATATGCGACAGGAAGTTACCCAGTTTATCGGAAGTTCTTTCACTTCTTTAAGCTTATCACCACGGAGAGCTGACCACTCTTCGTGCCAGGACGACAGCAACACTCACAGAGGTGAAAAACGCCGAGCGAAGCTCGGTCGTCCAGGTACTAAACAATAAACGGAGCAAAAGTCCTCAAAAGTACTATCTACTATCCTGACTTTTGTACTTAAGTACCCCACAGACTGCCATTACATATTCTTCTATGTTAAACGCAAAATAAATGTTTTACATAGCCATATATAATAATTTCAATTAAGCCTTGGGTAAGCAGCTAAATCGGTGCTAGCATATTTCCTGAGAAATAGGCATTTTAACCTAATATTTTAAAATATCGAAGAACCTAGTGAACTGTGAGCCAACATAAAATTTCATATATCACAGAAACTTTTCTCGTTGCCACCTGCAAACGACATATAATAGAGCTGTCATAACCATATAACGGTTTTCTTTTCTATTTACCAGCTTTATAGCATGAGATGCTGATAAGTGTTGGTCCCTGCCACTGCCAATGTAGTTTTGGCAGCTGTTAAAGACTAGACTAGCCAACAGTGAAAATGCAATTGAGATGAAATACATGTTTGTTAAGTATATCTCGGCCACACTAATGAGAACGACAGTCAAAGACTTGAATTAGCTCTTGCTTCCGAGTTAAAGAGGTGCATTTAATTATATTTAATTACAGTTTATTGCGAGTAGCGTTCAAATTCAGTCCCTTCCCATATAGGCTTCGAAGTCCCGCTTATGGTGGACAGAATGATGAAGTTTCAGGCAACAATAGCTGCTGTATTTTGTTGCCATTTTTACCCCGGGCTCGTAGCAACAAAGGGAAGGGGAAGAGAAGGGGAGAAGCGGGGCATGTTTCATTTGAGCGTAGTTTCAGTCTATTACAAACTGTGGTCTGGAAGAAAAGAAGATTGGCCTCAGCGTCAACCACTTGAACCACAATGCTATGCACGAATAAATCAAATTCAAGAACACATAAACATATAAACTGCTCTTCATATAAAGTGCTCCCTGTTTGCTAAGTCCATGGACAAAACTGGGGAAGCATTCCTCTATTTGTGCGAGAAACTTCCAAGTTTTAGTGAGACGAAAATAAAAGACGGAGTTTTCATGGGTCCCCAGATATGCAAACTGTACACAAATGAGCATTTCAACACCATTCTGAAAGGTGATGAAAAGTTAGCCAGCGGTGCCTTTGCTCAAATGTCAACAAACTTTCTATGAAATAAGAGGGCCGAAAACTATAGGGATCCTCTGCACTGCTACAATAGACTGGGAACTGCATTTCTTAGATTCCCACTTGGACTTCTTTCCTGACAACTGTGGTGCTGTAAGTGACGAGCACGGCTTGCATCAGCAAATTTTGGACGTGAAAATGAGGCACCAGGAAAAGTGGAGTGTACCAATGTTAGACGATTACTGCGGGACACTAATCAGGGATTCACCAGGGGAAAAAAAAAAACTATAAACACCGTTATCTTTCGGTGACTTTTCTTTTCATGCAGAATCTTATATCGGCAATAACGTATAGTTATTACAAGTTAAAAACAAAAGCTAATCTTTAATTTTCACTAACAGTTTCCTTATCAGCACACCCAAAAACATAAACATTAGCTATTTTCAAAGTAGAATGCTGTAGGCTTGTGTTACGATTATTTCCTTAGAGATACTTCGTTGGAGTTTTTAAAGGTATGTCATGAAAGGGTATTTTTATTTATACCCTAAACTTAAAATTAAACCTGCAATATTACATCCGGGAGTATTTCTTTAATCCGTTTTTGACGCTCATAATGAATGAACTGAACTCAGCCACAATCAAGCTCGGGTAACACTATTTCTGGTAGTGATGGAGGCCACTACACTTGATATTTAATCAATCTGGGAAAAGCTGAATGTAGCAAATAAAACATTTAAGAAAATATCGATATATGAAAAACCGTTTCGCATTATTGTACACCTTGTTTTGTGGCAGAGTTTCATCTACCCTTTTTCATTTTCCATTTATGTAAGATTCTATAGAAACTAAACGCAGCTAACAGGGCGATTTTCAGAAAGTGTAGGACAGAGAAGTAACATTTAACCGCAACTCCAGGTGATAGGCAAGTTTTTCATCAAAATCATTACAACAGTTTTTAATAATGATTCAATTTGGCTACAAGCTAACTTTTTGGAAAATACTGTTCATTTTATATAGCTCAATCTCTTTACACTTGAAGGAACTAAGCATCGTAGATTTTAAAAATTTCCTGATTTAAAAATAGGAAAAGAAAGGAAAAAACTAATAGAAAATGGATAAAAATTGTCTACTCTGCAAATCATACTGGTAAGTAAATAATGACTTTGAAGGGCAATAGAGATTTTATTCCACTGGTTTCTATAATATTAAATGAAGAATAATTTAAACTGTTCTTCCTTTGGCAATGCCGATATCACTTTAATGGGAAATTATATTATAGATTAGCAACAAACAAGCTCCATTTGAATAAAATCATGGCACTTACGTTAATATTGCTACAATTTATCACTTTGAGGCATACCCCGCCTATACAAATTTTATATATTTTGCTGCCCAATGTCTGTATTATAATACTGTAAACGACATTGAAAGTTTGCTCTGGCAGACGTTTTCCTAGTTAGCACGCCTGACTGTCCGGTTACGTTACAGTGAAATTAATAAAACGCAGTGTAATTTAATGGAATAAATAAAAGGCTTCAAATGCAAAAATGTGAACAAAATTCGTGCTCTCCCGTTTACAGGTTTTGTTTGTCTTTTTCCTTCCTTCCGCATGGAAAAAACAAGCACGCACGTCAAAATATGTGGTTTATAAATCCATAATATGTCTAAAATACACGGGAATAAAATCGGTGGAATGAAACAAAATTGCCCTTTGATGGGAGCACAAATAACGGGGCCGCTTTGTTTTTCTTTTTTAAAGAGCGGTTATAGCGGATATGCACTTGCGCTTCATTCTAGCGTGCTGGACGAAATTCAGCATGAGACACAAATTGAAAGCATTAGTACGGTATCTGGCCCTATAAATTAGATTCGATAATGCATCCCTACTACAAAAAGTACACTAAATCTTGAATTGGTGTTGCAAAATGTATTATGAGTAGATAACTGACCTTAATTATTAAAGATAAAATGAAAGCCCAAGAGAAAGGATTCAAATAGATATTTAATTAGGCGCTGTTTTACCTGGTATTTCAGATGACAAATATTATAATGTGACAAAATGACAAAATCTAGTCCAGTTACTCTTCTATCACTTTATTTTCCTTCTAAACTTTTGCAAAAAGACACAGTTTTTTCTACTGATGTTGACACACCATACAATGCGTCGTGATATTAAAACTCACAATTGTTTTCTTCTCGTAGCCTTGATTCAGGTCTCTCTTTACTTTCTGTGTCTCTCATGCACTAACTCCGAAGAACACTTACTCTACAATTATTAAAATCTCTTCACCTCGACGCGATGTTTCTTCCAGTGCTATCTCGCAGTCACTGACTCAAAAACTGCTTCACTCCACGCGCTCCGCAAGCTTTTTATACCGGCGATGACGTAGCCAAATCTTTCGCGAACGCTTACAAACAAGCCAGCTGCCGGACAGTCACCAAATCCTCTGGAAAACTCTTTTTGTTACCACTTGCTTATTAGTGAGTGATGTGGGGAAGCTTGGCCTTGAGAGTCTTGTTACGCGCCGCAACACTAGGTTAGGGCAGCCCGGCCTACAAATAATTTAAAATGAAGGACTACTTTTAGAAAATACTGTACAGTTTTATTCTGATGTATTTGTATGTACTATACCCATTGGAACTAACGATTATTCAATGAAAGGTAGAGCTACTAGATCTTATAAAACTGTAGTTTATATTCCCTAAGTGGTTTCAGGAATTAAAAACATAAAAGTGAGAGGCGCTGGATCATTACAGCGGAAAAGAAACCTCCACCAATCAGCATGACTGGTGACCGGCGTCACAGTTAGGGATAATAACCAGAGCCCGAATTTGCATGCATAATAAACAAGTAACACATACATGCAAATATGTATATAATTTAAGATAACATTCGCCAAAGGCAAACATACGATAAAATATTTATTTTGTGTGTAATTTCTCAGCAATGAGTAGGAGTTCTGGTTCCTCGCCAACTACCGCGTGGCCTTCAGATCGTAACGACCCGCAGTGAATCCTCCGGTTTCTCTTGTTTTCGGAATTCAATACAGATTAGGCTAGGGTGAGTGTGAGTTGGTGAAAACAAGTTACGAGGAAATCTTTTCCTCTCACTGACTCTTAAAATATATATTCGACACATACCTTTATTATTTTGAAACTTAGTTCATTCGCACCTTGCTGATGGGCGCTACATCTGGATTTAAATGGAATCATGATGTTGCAATTTATCTCAAAGACCCTGTAAACTATGGTTTTGGCATAAATATTAGTCCTTAGAGTGTTCAAGTATGAACGCGAGTGTGAATGTGTGCGTAAATGTAGTATAATAATCAAGAGTAAAACAACCCGAACATCAATATCACTATAAGCGAGTGATTGTCATTGTTTTTGAACAATTGCTCCAAAGGAACATAAAAATACGTTTATCTCGATTAACATGAAGTAGAAAGAGGAACAAATATTTACTAGAATAGTTTGTTTAACAGTAGAGAAGGCTATGTGAGTGCAACATATCACACTATCTCTTGGTTATGCAAAGAAAACGAAATTTCAAAGGCATCACATGGTGGCCAGCTTTAAAATATTTGACTATCGCTTAAAGCTTACTATATTGACCACATTCCCCTTGCACCTACAGGAAAATTAGCAATAGAATAATTTATGTAAATATTTATCCCGATTAAATGAAGTACATAGAAGTACCAGCGTTTGAAAGAATACTTTGTGCAAAAGCAGAGAAAGTCATGTGAATGCAGCATATCAGATTTTTACTTATATAAACAAAATATTATACTTCTGCATTTCACTAAAATTGCAACATTTCAGGTCTCTTGGGCCTAAAGCACGAGCAATTTATGCGGTGTTCTTAAATTACAAGTGTCGAGGAGGTACACCAAACTTATTGGAAGATTTCCTTCCGAAATTCCCTTTACCAGCAGACGTTTCATTTAATTTCATGCATCATCTCTGTCCACCGCTTGCGGTGCCATTCAGTAAAATGGGTATTAAGCACTAAAGAAACAGAAACAAACAAAAATGCCCGACTTGTCTGTGAACACAAAAACTCTTGATACGAAATGTATGATCAGACGCCATACATGATGTAAATAACATTAGGAATTTAAAGTAAATACTTTAAATGGAACATGAAGCACCCTAAATGATACTTTACATTGAAAAGTACTGTGACGCCGGGCTTGGCGCACAACAAAGGACGACGGGACTAAGCCAGATGGCATACCGGTGAGCAAACAAAGGCCCAAAGTCAAGGTTTCTCACACCTCTCACTCGAGCCAACACGTGACTACCAACAATGAAGTGGCTAGATAAAAAGGGAGCCTTCGAGCTTTCCAGCCTTCTTGAAAGATCCAGCTGCGTCACAGCCGGCGCTTTGTTGAGACAGAGAAAAAACGATTGAGGATGACGTCATCCCTTCTATACAAGGGTGCAAGGGAGCAGCAGAGGAGTTAGTGTGAGAGTTTCAGTTACAGACACGAGTCGATCAGTGTGAGAGCTGTGCATGTGCGCTGTAAAGAATTCACGGGCGTCGAGTCACTTGCATAGCCCTAACCCATAGAGACAAACAAAGTAAAGAAGGACACTGAAAGGATTGAAGGAAACTGTGTATTTGTGATAACAATTTAGAAGACAATAAAGTGATAGAAAAGTAGCCAGACTGATTTTTGTCATTCGGTCACAGTATATTTAAGCAGTTTTATGGCGTTTGTAAGCATTTTATTGTAACAATAGAAGCTTTACAACAATTTTACGTACCTATATAAAGTAAACACAGGTGTTTATGAGCTGAAAATTGGTAGACACAATTTTATTTGTGTAACGGTGCAGACATATTTTAAATAAGGAAAGAAAGTTCCTTAAACCGTAATAAACAATGTAGATGTAATTCTGTGATGTAACGTGTGTATGTGGAGAGTGCTGGGGAAAACGCGACAGTAAATGTCCCTCAGAAACGGATTAAAGTGATGTTTAGGACTTTATGGCAACGAAATGTTCAGTAAGCGTATAATTGCTTTCCAGAACTGCGACGGAAACAGCTGCACATGAAAATGCACGGGGGATGATACCTCGCAATAACATGAATAACGTTTAACCCTAAGAATGGTTGCCTGAGGCTTGTTTTCTAAATGGAAAAACCCCAACACTGCTTTTCATTTTCTATGTGCACTAGGTCGTAAGATATACATATTATGTGTTTGTTTTTCTGTTACCGTATACGATGACATTTATCTTACGTTACTGCAGCGTATGCAATTTTAGTGTTTTAATCGGATGAACATCTATTCTGCTCAGTCATTGTGTTTGCACGTGTTAAAATCGTTCGAATTTTACTGGTAGGCTTTCAAACTGTCGACAATGTTTACGTAACCCTATATGTATTTATAATCAAATACCTAATATTTATAATAAGTAGCTGCGGGTTCAAATTTGGCCCAGACCGATGGTATTTAAATGTGCTTAAAAACGACAGCTCCATATCAGTGGATTTTACTGGCATGTAAAAGAACTCCTGCGGTACAAAATTCCGGCACACCGGTGGCGCTGATGTGATCCTAGCAATTGACAGCGTCGTTAAACAACAAAATAATTTTAATTTCATAAATAAAATATTGCTGCGTCATAAAACAAGATAAGACAAATGTAAGATAACTGTAGATGATGATGATGGTGATGATGATAACAACAATAATAGTAATAATAATAATAGTAATAATAATAATAATAATAATAATAATAATAATAATAATAATAATAATAATAATAATAATAATAATAATAATAATAATAATAATAATAGTCTGACATCTAGTTGCATAACTCAGGACATAGTTGAATTATTGCAACATTAACATTCTAGATACAATTAGAACAAAACATCAGAAAACTAAAACTTATTACTGTATTACACTGCACTTTTATACGGATAGTTTGATTAAGATAACTTAGACACTAACCACTAAACCGTTCAATTGAAGCAGTTATTGGACGGTACATTTAATTTTTGCGGCGTGCTGAACAACACAATTTGTCAGCTATGACTTGACATGGCAATTTTCTTTGGAGAGGAACTAAGGGCGGAGAACGTGATGAGAGAGGAATACGGAATGGGGAGGACGCACACTAGTTAGTTTTTCGTGCCCTCAAAACGTCGTCTTTTAAAGTAAACGTTGGCTGAACTGCTTCTAAGACATGGTAAAGAGGACAGAGAATAATATAAAATAGACGGAAAGCTCAACAGACTACTATTGTTTTAGCAGCAGAAAGATCCTTCACATTCAGTTAAAGACTAAAATGCTCCCGTTTAAAAACATCTGCTAGTTAATGTCTTCCAACAATACATTACACATTATTTAAGCGTAGAGCTAAACACAAAAATGTCTATCATAAGTGCAGAACTGAGTTAAAGATATCTTGGCAGTTTATCCACTTAAGGTATTGTGACGAAATGACAATTCGACAAATTCCACTCCTGACACCAATGTATCAAACTGACAAAATGCCAATCCAGTTATTTTTTCTTGTCACTTCATTCTCCTTGAAAACTTTTGCACTCTTTCACTGACGGTAAACAGACGTCGTGGTATTATAACTCAGAGTTGTTGCCCTCTCGTGCCTTAACGCACAATTTTCTATCTTTCAGTTCTCTCTTTGCCTCACAAAAACTAACTCTGACGATACGATCACTCAACACTCATTAACTGCTTCACTATCTTGTTTTGGAGGCTACGGTTCTCTCACAATGACCGTACACATTCAGCTCACACACACACACACACACACACACACACACACACACACACATACGCGCGCGCGCACGCACAACTAACAACTTATATAGCGAGGATGACGTAGCACGGAGCTTTCCAAAACTTCACCTTTGCTAGAACTTCTACAAATACGCTGGCCGTCAGATGCTCCACAAATAATTTCGATAAACCTTTGTAGTGACGCGCTCATTGTCACGTGTTCACAACAGCGCTGCGACGCAGGCTAACCTTGAGCGCCTTTGTTAAGCTCCGCGCTTGGTTTATGGTGTGAGGTAGCTTAACCCCGACCGTTCTTTATTGCCACATGCCGTTTAAGAAAATTAGATAAATTCCGTACTAGTCCACTGTCGATTATATGCTACTCTAATACGTACGTTCAAACGCCAGATTCTTGCCATACTGGAATCGTGCTTGACTAAGGAAATCTTTCTCGAGTCCAGCCGAGAATCCAACCCGGGACCTCTCGTATATCAGGCAAGTACTCTTCCGACTGAGCTACGAGACCAGTTATAGCAGTCTTTCATTTAGCTCTGTCACTATGTAGTCCCCTTTTCAGTTCTGCTTTGGCAAATCTTTCGGCATCCGTGATATCTGGGATAAACCAACTTCAACAAAGCATGGTTGTCTGGGTCACCTAATTTTTGTGTATTGTTTTCGTGTGTATCCGTGATATTTTTATCTTATTCTCCTTGGGGATGGTACACGGGATAGAGATAATATTTGGTTGGTGTAGTATGACATTTTCTTTCTTCCTTTATGAGCATTATAAAACAAGGGCAAATTAGGCTAAATTTATGAAGAGAAAGTTTGCTTAACACATGCACAACAAGGTTATGCAATGGAAGTATTCAGAGCGATTTAATTAAATCTAAGTTTAACATAACACGGCAAGGCTAAAACACAAAAGCTTACAAATTCCAGGCTAACTCTCTAATATTTACATATGTAGCTTGAAAACAACATATGGTCCTACAGCACTTGTTTATAGAACAAAACAGCTGGATTTTAATTTTACAGTAAACATACGTCCATGTCTGGAAAGATCCGAGTAACACGATGCTCTACATTATCTAGCTGTGGGAGGAATTAATTTTAAAAGCCTTGATTACATAGCTCAAAGGAGGAAGGTCTGGCCATGTAACATACATTTCCAGAGGTAAATTTTTACTTCCTCTATTACATACACATGGCTACCAGGGGAAGCACAACATTCAGCCCAAAAATCTGATATGAGATTTCACTGGAAATATGTTTTCAACTTCCCCAAATCCAAAAAGGGTATTTTTGGATAGAGGACCGCTCGAGCATATTAGTGTCGATGAACAGTGATAGTCAAAAAGAAATGTTGAATAAGTATCACACTTTGTAATTCAGTTCTCCTTTCAAGGATATTTCCGAAGCTGCCTTGTTTTCCTTTTTTCAGTTCTTACAACCTGCATTTTCCCTGTGTGTATATCGCAGGTAATTTAGTTTAAGAAATAACCTGTATTTATACATGAGATTGTTACACTTCGTGATACACTGACTCTAGTGGTGTCTAGTATATTAAAGAAATGAGCTGACATTTTTGTGATAAGGTCTTGGATTTTGGGTAGCGTTTCTTTAAAAGTATTATACTACACTGCACTTCAGTATACTGGTTCAGTTAGTATTTTGAAAGAGTATTCACTTTATTCACTTACGTTTACGAAAGTTACAATTTAATGGCTTGAAGAATTCTGGATTATACGTGGTGATGAACGCACTTTTCTTAGCACAATGTGGGTTCATATGCACCAATCTGTTCCTGGCTTGGAGCTTGTAGTGAAGTAAGAGATGTAGGGCTGTTTTGGTTGTCATCTAAGCATGGGCAAATCGGTGAAGTCACTTCTCCAATTCTGTGTAGCTATTGTTGGAGTTTGTAAAGAATTGTGGTTATGAATGACTATTTCTTGTCGGTTATGGACGTTCGGAAAGATGAGTTATGTGTGATGACCTTTGAGGATGTATATATTGCCATCCAAATAATTATCTTCACCTTTTATACAAAAATGGATTTAACGATATTTCTTGAATTATTTACCTTCGTGAGCCTGTGAAGTCCTCTTCATTGAGAATTGGTTTGTGTATTTTGTATAACCTTAAGAGCTATATGAAAACTTACTGCAGTAAAATGAGTTCGTTAAAGCGCAAATAAACTTTCCTGTGACATTAACAATTTCGTACTTTGTTATTTATTTGAACTTCCAAATGGTTATACCTCTTTTAGTAGGTCTCCATTCATTTTATTCTCGTGGCCATGCGTGATGATTAGAGTGGAGTTTGTCATCACATAAATACCCCCTTTTACCATGTTGCAGTGGCTTTAGACTTCGGTATTTATCTACATCAAAACGATTAATATAAATATTTCTGCAAGTGTTTACCTGGATTGGCATGAAGTGGATAAAAGAATGGGTAGTTAAGGTCATGTCATGAGATTGCAACGTGTCAGATTGTTTATACCGTGGTCGGTATGAATATGCTGCGAATAAAGCCTTCTCTGACGGTGAGGAGGTATACTAGAGGACATGAATATCACCAATAATTGTCTGTTAAAGTAGACAAGGATCTCTGTTTCTTAAAATGGTTTCCTCACTAGATCATTACGCACGAGACAGATTAAGCTATAACGCACATCTCCAAATAGATTAAACAGAAAATGTAATCCTTACGCCGATTGAGGTGAGTGTATATGTTTGTGCGTGCCTATGTCTGTCTGTCTTCTTTGTCTATCAGCCTGTGTATCTGTGAAGACCATAACTGAAAAAACTAAAAGTTTGATGATAGCCAAACCTCTTATTTAAATCCAACATCTTAAAAGCAGGCGACACGAAACTCTGTAGTAAATTATTCTCACCTCAAAATACCCTTAAGTTATACTTCTATATTCTCAATTATACTTCCATATTTTAAAAAATGACTAATGGTTTTGGTTTAAATAAATGGAATCTTCTTTAGATATTGACGTGGGAAATAAAGTGTAGAAATAGCTGTTTTCAAGATATTTAAGGATGTAAATTTCCCCAAGCGTGAGTGCATACCTGAAGAACCTTTGAACGTTTGCGATTCTTCTTTATTTTCATTCGCATGAACTTGTGAACTAAACTACTGATTGCTCTCTAGAAGCAAGAGTTAATTTGTAACGGGTATAAAAATGCGTGTGAGAGTACCATATTGGATTATTTTTGTTTGTTGTCTCATATGCTGTTAAGTCTTCCTAACGCACAGATAGAAGTTAAAAGACTTGTGAGGTAGCGTCTTGCCCTTGTTAATTAAACTAATTAACTTAATTATTACGCTGCATGTAAATAGACACCACACTCCATATTAAACTGGTTTTAATTTAATAAAATTCTCATAAGTTTCAGTTAGAAACAGTCACCCTGTAATTTACATAGGCATCATCATTATCATTATTACGGTTTATTATCGTATTCAGTCTTTTAGTTAATGAATGCATTTAGATTTACAGCACTGCCATCATTATTGCTTTGTATACCATTATAATAATAGCTGGATTAATATCAATAAATGACTGTGTCCGACATACTGATCTAATCTCCAAAGCAAATTATGCTTTTACAGCCAACTAAAAACAAATGACTCGCTATTAACCTAACGTAACCACAGGGGAGCTTGGCCATGATGTTAAAATCGTTGCGCATATGTCCTTATGGTAATCACAAAGTTAAATAAAGTGCACAAAGGAATGGTATGTTTCTCTAAGGTTTTACAGCACATTTACGACTCAATTTCATTACCATTTCACCAGCACCGTTTAGCAGGAAATGCACCTACGGTTCTATCTATCCTAGTGGGACATTAATGCTGTGTGCTGCGACGTACGTAGAGCTTCCATTACAATCATGAATGCTCTGGGAGATACTTTTCCTGCCATGGCAAAAAGTATTACCTACGTATCTGCAGTGTTTCTCTTATTATGCCATATCGCCCTTGCCTATCTTTCGATGTATCCATCGAAATCCAAAATAAATGAAATGCAATTCAAAGGCAGTTAAATACATACATCTTAAATGAAAAACTAACGGAAATAAAAATAACTTGTACTGGCATACACCAATTCAGGATGAAAGAGAAACCATGTTCTACAATTTCATTGAATTTTATCCCTAGAGCTGTGATGTTAAACAGTGCGCTTGAGCGCAAGGGCACGCTTTGGAATTACTCGTAGATCTCCGGGCTGTACCATGGAAAAAACGAAGCCACTTCCACATTTTCTGAGATAATGTGAGATAATGAAGGCACTCTTAGGGGAGCTTTTCGGAAGATTTTCAGATTTGGAAGCTCTGAGCTCTAAACAGGATCTCTTTTCCTTGCCCAGAGAATGTTCCAGTTGAACATCAACTAGAACTTACTCATTTATGCTGAGGTTCAAATCTAAAAAGAAACTGTATAGGGATAAATATTGTTTTTAAGTTTTATTTTTAATTTTCAATTAAAAATTTTATATTATTAAATATGTTTAAATTATCAAGTTTAACAATTAATAATGTTGATATTTTTATATTATTTAGGTGTTATTAATTATTGTGTACTAATAATGTTTATATTTTAGTTAATATTTAAATGTTTTTTCTTATATATTTATAGTTTTGAAATTTTGGTTTGGTCTGTCTGTCTATCCGTCCCTCCGTCTGTCTATCTTTAATTCGTTTCTTATCTCTTCGTTGTTTATTTGGTGCATACTTGTACACCCCTTAATTGCTCTTAGGTATCTCACTTCGACTGCATTAACTCTGTGTCAATTCCCCTTTTGTATACCCATGCTTCACATCCGTACTTTACTTTGTAAAGTTTTGAATGCACTTCTTTTCTTATCTTTCTTATTAATGTTCTTGCTAATATCACAAATACACTATTGCTTAGATCTTCATTATTGTTATTATTGTTGTTATTGTGATTGTTATTATTATTGTTATTATTATTATTATTATTATTATTATTATTATTATTATTATTATTATTATTATTATTATTATTATTATTATTATTATTATTATTATTATTATTATTATTATTATTATTATTATTATTATTATTATTATTATTATTATTATTATTATTATTATTATTATTATTATTATTATTATTATTATTATTATTATTATTATTATTATTATTATTATTATTATTATTATTATTATTATTATTATTATTATTATTGTTGTTATTGTTGTTGTTATTGTTGTTATTGTTGTTATTGTTGTTATTGTTGTTATTGTTATTATTATTATTATTATTATTATTATTATTATTATTATTATTATTATTATTATTATTATTATTATTATTATTATTATTATTATTATAAGTTATGTTGCATCCTAAGTAATTAAATTTATTTCTTTATTCTAATGTATTATTGCTTAAAACTATTTTTGTTCGGACTGGATGTTTACCAAGGAATGCAAAAATATATTTGTTTTACTTATTGAGATACTAAATCCATATTTTTCAATTTTTCTTCTAGTTGATACACGCTTATTTGTAAATCTTTTCATTTGTTTGTGTAATTATTACATCACCTGCAAAGAGCATCATACTCATATTGTGCTTGTTTGATGCCTTTTGCTATTTTTCTCTTTATTTCACTAAGAATATCGTCCATATAAATTTTAAAAAGTAGTGCGGACAAACTACACTCTTGGCTAAGACCACTATAATAATTGGTTTTGAAAATCGTCCATTTCCTAATTTTATTTTTATCTTTGTTTTTTCATACATATTTTGCAATACTTTTATTAGATGTTTGGGATATATATTGAGAATTATCCAAATTATTTCTGCTTACTCTCTCAAAAGCTATATATAGCTCTATAAAAGTCTTATGCATTTCCAAATTAAATTCCATTCTCTGTCATAATATTTAAATTATAAATAACACATTGTCCATACAAGTGCGTCCCTTTCTGAAGTAATTTTGATTTTCTGATAGCAGTGTTTCCGTTATTCTCTCTAGGTGACTATTAATTATTTTGCACATCATTTATATGTATTATTAAGCAGGCTTCTACCACGATAGTTTGAACAAATGTTTCTTTTCCCATTCTTAAGTTTGTTTTAATTAAAAACGTTGGAGCACGCAAAGAGAACTTTGCGAAAATCCTTTAGAGGGCACTGATCTTAAAACGAAGTTTGTTATTTATCCAACATTTCATAGTATATTGAGTTTTACAGTCACTAGACAGATAGGCAGTTGGAACGTTTGGTCTATATGGGATACTATTTATAGCTGCATTTAATTCACATGGCATGAGTTTGGAAGAAAAATATAAATAAATACGAAAAAGCTATTATAAAGCATAGGGAAGTCAACTTAAGTTCCTACAGGAAGTTCCTGCTTTGATTTGGAATTCAAAACACCACGGTACTTCCGTTTGCTGAAATTAAGGGCGAGCAAGCGTTGAATTTCAAATCTACATCTATCATTCCATTCACGACTTTATTCCTTTTATCCAGACGACGTTCTCTGCGAATTACAAAACCTTGTATTCAAAACGTTAAGAGTGTAAGAAGTGGTGAATCGGCTTCCATTACTTTTAATGTACGACGTATTAACCTGCTGAAACATGGGATGGTACGTTCTATCTCCTCTTGTTGCAGGTATATTAATGCTGGTAGGGATGAAAGACAATGCATCATGCAGGATAGACAGCAAACTGAACTGGAAATAAGTGGTTAAGTAAGCAAGAAGCCGAGGAGTTGGAGGACAACCTAAGAAAGCACGGACGGAGAAAGAAAACTAGGGATAAATTTTGAGAGCAAGTACAGTGTAAGTATATTTTTCCCTCATTTTCACGTTTCTAGAGCTCATTTTAAAGTCAAATATTTTGTCACCTCCCCCTCTACTTTTTGAATAGATTTTCTATCTCCCTCGCGTGTTCAACACTGAACTTCTTTTTTGCTCCTGCCAAAACTTTCTCTATCACAGAAACTGGGTTTCCCCAGCAAACACGAGGCCAAACGGTGGTAATGTAATTCGCTATCTTTGCCTCTTTCCCTCAGTCACAGAGCTGTCTAATCTCGTACTTTCTCTGAAGAGACTAGACGCAAAGACCAGAGTTGGAAGATAACCTTCAAATAAACTAGATATGAATTGAAATGTTTTCCTCCATTGATGCAGAACCAATTATTTGGTTCTGTGTTCAGGCTGAAGTAGAAACTGTATTAAACATTTACAATCGTCGATGTTGCATTTCCTTTACAGTAACACTGCTGGTGCAATATACTACTATTGTTTGTCAGAGAAGGTGCAGTAAGTAAACCCGTATCTTTTTCCTTTCGTTACTACCTGTAGCAGTTTGATAAAGTAGCAGTAAACAAGTGCCAGTAGTATTGCTTCTCTTAGATTGTATTAGAGTATAGTGCATTTTGTAAATTGATACGACATTCACAGTTGTGAAACCCAAGGCACATGCATGTCAACATACAAGCTTGCATATTGTAGTGAGGTCCAAGTGCTTCACATTTAAATAACTAATAAAAGATAGTATTTGCAATATTAACATGTAGTGTAATCCAAATACACAAGTTTTCAGTATATAGGGTGTTAATGAACTACACCGAAATATTTTCAGAGCAAGTGGAGATCTCTGAAACAAGTAATTTGGGATAGGAGACTTATAGCCTGTTGGTTCAAATGTGGAAGTTGCGGCTATAAGTTTCTAAAATGCCAGTACGCTACTGCTAATGAGTGCACAACACACAAAAATGAAGAGACGGTCGGAGCACTCCCTCTGGCGCAATGGTTATGAACTTATGACATTAGCTTTCAAGTGAAAGGCAAACGAGATCGCGTCTCCTTCACTTTACTTGTCTTCTTTGTTTTGGTTGTTTTTGTTTTAATATTTTGTCTAAGGTTTTAATTCTTGTACAATGCATTTTACAGAGGAATTTCACCTCGTGAGTGCAATTAACTAAAATTCCTTCTAACAAAGGTTGAATCTTGCTTAATACTCTAACATGCTATATGTCTAAATGGGAGGAGGTTTAAAGGTTGAACGAAGTTACATAAAATGAAAAGTAAACGCAACTCTTTACGTCAGGTTTAAAGGAGCTGCCTATTGTAATTTATGACGAAGAAAAAAGAAATTAACCATATGACAGTAACCGAACCAGTGACCTCTGGACCAGCAGTTTTCGATGTTACGGATTGGGCCACTAGAACAGTTACACAAACACTACTAGAGTAGGCTATTGATGCAAGAAGGCAGTGAATCGCTGTTCAGTGTCGCACTGGCAGGTGATTAGTTCGAGATTTGAAATATCTTTGAGGCATTAAATCTTGAGAACGCTAATAACGAGCTATTAAGTTTCGATACTTCTATACTCGAGAAGCAGTTTTAAAGACATTCTAATCCAATAATCTCATCCACCTTGTTTAAACACCAATTTATCAGCATCTGATGCCAATTAGGTTTAACACAATTAACTGCGTTATGTTAAGCCGCAGACCATGCATTGCCTATCTCAACTTGCTTATATTAGTCACGTCTACAATCGCTGAAATTATTTCGGTGTGGTTCATTAACACCCGGTTTTATGATATATATTGTAAAAAATGACAATTTCACAAATCCCACTTGACATCAGTGTGACAAATGACAAGTCCAGTTAGTTTTTTCTTTCGTCACTTTATTTGCATTAAAATTGCGTCACCAAACACTCATCTATGTTACGGTTAACATAATCTACAGTTTGCTGTGACCTTGCAACTCACCGCTGTTCTGGCCTCTCCTAACATTGACACATCCTCCACTGACCTTCTACCCTCTCTATCTATCGAGATTACACTAATACTGATTCACACAAAGAATAACTCCGACGCGGCTATTACATGTCTCCAGCTGTCTCTGCCGAAACACAGTTAATTTTCTCTCAACGACTGTACACACACAAGCATACACACACGTCCGCATACGCACACTGCTAATAAATGTCTTGTTCAACACTTAAGGACTCAGAGGAAGTGCCCTCTCTGGCCACTGCATTCGCTTAAATAGGCGAGAATGACGTAGTTTCTCTCGAAATCCACCTTTTCTAGATTTTAATGTTGTATGGTGCCGCCGGACAGATAGCGCCTATGCTTTCTCAAAGAGTATTCCTATGGACACTAGACTGGTTCGTTTGAGCAGCTTTAGAGAGGCTGATTAGGAAATAATTTGATCTCAAGAGTGCTCTGCAGCTATTTTTGCTATATTTGAGCTTTCCCAAGAATTATAAAATAATTATTATTCTGATCCCGGGGCGGCACAAAACTGTCGGGGCTAAGCCACTTCATTACATGCCGGGCCTGCGAGTGGACAGAGACGTTCAAGGTCAGGCTGCCTCGTGTCTGTGTGTACGAGAATAACAACAATCGAAGCGGCTACACAAAAGGGGGTTTTTCTTCGGTGCTTCTGACAGGCGAGAAAACAGCAGAGATTGAGGTTATGGTTCCAGGCATGAGTCGTTCAGTGTGTCAGTGAGTGCCAGACGTGCGAGACACGTGTATGTGTGTCGTCGCGAAAGATACGTCGATCGTCGTGGTAAAGATTCTAACGGCCGTCGAGTGATTCCATCGTAGTAGTGAGTGTAAGGGGGAGAGAAAGGAAGTGAAGAAAGACACTGAAAGGACTGGGTAAGTTTACAGGAAGAACAAGTTGTGAGCTATAATTGCATTAAACACTAGACTATGTTAAGGACGAGAACAAAACTGTGTATTTGCGATAAAAGTTTAGAAGAAATAAAGGGATAGAAAAGTAACCGGATGGATGTTGTCATTTTGTCACATTATTGTACATTTGTGCCATGAGTATTGACGTCACTATGTGGCACGAAAGTACTGGTTTGCATCGTCTAATGCAGCACGTGCTGCCTGTACATGTTATGCTGACCAGATTAGAGAATGTTAGAATGAGGTAATTGTGTTGTGATGACAAGCTTTAGGCTTCACAAAGGAGAAGTAGGATTTGGGATGCATACCAAGAGTGGTAGAGCACGTAATGCTAGAGAGTGCTGAAAGGACTTCTTGAAGTGCGTAGAGGGATTGCGTTTCCAGCAGTGATGTGAGTGGATGAGAGCAACACTGATAATTTACACAGCTTCCCCTGAGCGTGCACTAACCAAACACGTGCTGCATATTTCTGCCTTCCGTAGCGCTTTCGCAGCGCTCGCCTTATGCACTGGAAACACGCTGTTTAACATGATGTTCTAAACGTTTTTCTCTGATAATTTTAATCCCATGAAATGGGCATTTAGTTTTCAGTGATACTCGTGCGTTCTTCTGCAGGCTGTAGTCCTGAAGAATATGCGCTATATTAAGAGTGAGCAATATTTGATAGAAATGAGGACTTTCATTTGTTGCTTTCTCTAAGTAGAAGTATTGGATCGAAAATTTTGATGGGAAGATTTTACCGGTGTTTTAAGGCACCTGAATAAAAAAAAAAAAAAAAACAGTCTACTACAGTTCGCATTGAAGACAGATATTGATCACGAGTACTGTTATGTTGAACCAAAAAGTACAATTTCTATTTTGATCATTTAATACATCATTTACATACTATACTAAAACTACGGAACAATTGTCTCGGTGGAGTGCAACTCTAGCCCTGAATGTTCTAGGTGAAATGTCAAGAGTGAAATGTCAATATTTCCTTTTCTCTTATTGGGTCTACACCGTACACTACACCAACCATTACTTTAGACAGCAGTTTCTAAGAACTATGCCTAAGAACTTCCTGTACATTTTCTTTTTCCTAAGCGTTGGAAAAGTGCTGTCCTTATCTAATATTTCCTTTTGTGCCGTATGTCAATGTCAGATACATGTGACGCACCGGAGTCTGTGAAGCGTAAGACTACTCCGGAAAATTGAAGGTAAGGGATGCTAAGCGAAAGGCAACATGGCTAACCCTTATCTTGCTAATTAGTTTACTTTTCATTTTCTTCAACTCTATACTTCTGAGTTTCTCTTTCTGTATCGGGAGCAAGAAATGTCTGTTCTCTTAGATCACAGAACATTAAGATGGTTAAAATATTTGTGATAGTCTTATAAATACAGATCTCTCTTTACCAATCTAGTGCAGATTTTGAGTCAAAACTGAATATTATTCACAGGAAGCATTCAATAATATGACATGTGCATGACACAAGGTTATTGGGAGGTCGGCGCCGTGCAGTTGGATCAGAAATCAGATTAACAGCGCGCTCGCTCAGCATAAACATCGGAAGCATTGTCGCCAGCATCTTCTGTAAGTTTCCCCATCTCGAAGATTCTGGATCTCTGTGGAAATTTCCAACGGCTGTATAAAGAGAGCTTTTGAAATTTGAGTGTGTGAGTCAAACAGTGAATGAGTTAACAAGTGTGTTTCGAAAATGTATCTTCCTAGGGAGTTAGTGATGACCGTGATGGTGTGTAGTAAATGCTGTTACTACAGGGGATTAGAGACGACTTGTGTTTGTTTCTCCTGTGACTGAAACATCTCAAAGAAGAGGCTGCGTCATGTTTATTTCATTATGACGCGAAGAAAGAGAAGTGACAAAGGAAATTAAACCATTTCCCATTAGTGAAATGACAGTGTGAGTTCAGTGATGTTTCAGTGAGGTTAGAACTAGATCAAAATGGGACAGTGAAAACTTAGTAAAATGACAGTTAAAACGGGACAAAGTCGCAATACGTTTGTCACTTTCTCATCATATTTACATGCAATTCTAAATGAGCAACACTCCCATTATTGGAAATGCAACTTAGCAACAACAACAACAAAACGAATGGTAATTAAAATGGTATGTGCAGAAACTATGACGAATTGTGAACGGAAAGAGACGAATACGTAAGTAATCAACATTTCTGTGCGTCCCCAAGAATTGTACGCTATAAAATTGACATCTTTATTGAAAGCACCTCCTTAATGCAACTAGGTATATAAAATCGTTTCACAATAGGTTAAGTAGTGTAAATAAGCCCTATCTAAAGTTTGAATTGAAATAATATTTTGGAGGTCAGTTGCATACCAGCAAGACCATATTCGAATGTGGTCAAACACTATATGTCGTTAAACTCAGGTTCTACCGAAACCCGCATTGATCCCGAAAAAGTGTTAATTTGCTTTGGGTTCTAATAATGAGTAGGGACAGGAAATATACACTTTGATCTCTAGTCATTAAAAAGGCTGATTATCACATCACATAGCTAATTTTAGGTCAAAGAACGCAATAGACGGCAAACTGAGTGTCCAGAACATTCTCTTGAGACATTCGTTTAAAAACCAGTTACTTGAGACATTATTTCTATATTATAGAATCTGTTATCGCACTCTGCTTGGAATGAGCAATGGTCTAAAAGTAGGGCGTGTCCTTAATCAGATAAATACAGTTAGAATTGAACTGATCTAGAAGTGCATCTTGCAGGAGATTAAGACCACAACCATCTCTAAAAGTTTTAAGTGATCATTGTTAGCAAACTACCATAATAAAACGTGAGAAAGTATCTGTCAAATATAAGGAAATATACTTGTCTTTATGGACATAGGCTTCTAGATATTTTCAGTGTCATCCTCGTATACAGTACAAAGAGCACCAAAGGAAATCTCACTGCACCTTGCGTCTATGTCACATTATTTACCGTCGTACGAAGCTATCGCCAGTTCATTTGATGCTTTAGGGCAGATACAAGGGTTGGCCACTCCTTACGGTAAATAGTTACACCAATAACCACAACAAAAATTACTCACTGATACAGAAACAAAATATGTGTTTACGCTGCCGATTGTATTAGCTAAAGTAGAAAAAGTTAGCGTGAGTGCATTGAAGTTTGTAATACAAACTGAATGATTATATTGTGATATGTTTGGTAGCCATACTTTATTGGCTTGCACAGTTCACGCTTTTGAAGGGATTAAAATCTAAGAAGAAAACTTAATGAGTGCCCAGGTTAGCGTAAAACTCACACCCTTTGTACAAACCTATTTGTCAGAAGGTAGAAGGTATATTGACTACTTACAGCTTCGGAGTTTTCAGAGAGAGCTGTAAAATTTAAATGCTCCTGTTGGTATACGTTGTCGGTTCTATTTCGCAATACAATCGCTGGTTTACATCATAGAGGAAGAACCATTACTAAATTTGATACAGCTTTGATCTCATAAACCAAGTATATCTTAAAAAATGTAACAGTTTTTTATATTATGTGAAACAGATCACATGCTCTTTACAAAATTATAACTGTCTCTCATTTCAAATAATAGTTACACTAATCATTTTCTTCTTCTTCTTTAGTTTATCCCTATGCCACAGGCATTGAGGGTTCTTGGTAAAGGCTTTCTTCGCTCGTCTGCAGCTACCATCTGCTTAGTGCCCATTACGCGCTAAAGGCTTCCCTTCTTCAATTATTGTGTTGCCTATTAGAAATTAGTTTAATGGACAATGGATTATAAACATGAATAAGTAGTTCAAACGGTTTTAATATCGTCGCCGCGTAAACCCCTTACCGAGTGAGCTATCGTGGGTGTTTTCTTAAAGACATAAAACCAGTTCTAATTAACCCCGGCACTCACTGTTGTTATTCCTTGTCAAAAGACAAAATCGATCAATATACAGGAAACATCCAAGAACAGTAAAATTAGTGATAGTAAGTATCACAATAGAAAAATAAGCAGTCATAGCATGAATGATGGTTTTACATATGATACACTAAGTACATATATCAAGAAGCACTTTGGTAATACAATGATTGACTTCAGGTAGAGAATCTTTTATATAAATCAACCTCCAAATAATTATGGCAGTGAAGCATTACTTGGGAAATCGAGCCAAAATTTAACACACCAGAAATGTACTTTCTGGCATCTAAGATGTTCGGAAGGATTAACTTTGGAGAAAATTGTTACACTCACATGACTTTCTCTACTCTTGTATTAATTATTCTTACAAACTCTTATTCCCCTATCTTCTTCATGTTAGTCGAGATGTACATTTGTAGAAATTATTTTATGGGTAATTTTCTTGTATGCGCAAGGGGAATATGGGAATGCAGTAGGTTTAGAGCGACAGTCATATCCTTTTACACTGGTCGCTAAATAGAGGCTTTGAAATTTCGTTCTCTTTGCACGGCCAAGAGATAAAAAAGTGAATGACGACCATCCATTTGAAAAAAGTAGGCATACGTACATATTGCAGAACTCATAAATAATTATGAATATCTCAGAAATGGTTCACTCAAAAAAAATTGTGCATAATCATTAAGAGTAAACAGGACTACATGGGCTAAAGCGAGAAAATTCAAAAAAGTACATATCATAAGATAAAAATATCTTATACATGGCATTTTAATAAAAATGTTAGAGCCGTTTTTGAGAAAATTAAATTTTCGAAAATGTAAACGGTAGTTTAGGGTGGAGGAAGTTCCTTGAAATATATTAAATTTAAACTTTGGTTTTCAACCGAATTTTCGTTTTTGAGTTGTGCTGTTCACAGACAGACACACGCGCGGACCTTTTTCTAAAAATTCGACTCTTTTATTTCAGGGGGCCTCAAAACATATATTTCCGAACATATAGGGGAAAGTAAAGTGAAAATAGGTGACTATCAGATCTAGTGAAAGTATTATATCAGGAGAATATCTCTACAAATTCACAAACTTACGCTGCTTTGTACGCCTAAAGGTAAAAGATACCAGAGGCAATCCTAAACGAGCGATCAACACATTTGAAGACAGAGACCTCAGTGATCTAGTAATACATCATATCTAAAATTCTCTCGTAAAATTGACCCTATCAAGCATCAACAGTTTTTTCTCAGACGAAAGTATTCTTATACACTTCACCCTAACTGTGACACCATGAGCATCGGTCACGTGGTCAACTAACTGGGTTAATCGGATCCCCGTAGCGTGTTTATATGCTAATTGATTTTATCCAAGGTGAAGCTCGGACCTGTTGATCGCGCTGCCCACCTATTATCAACACCGATAATCGATAAACCGTGGATTTTGAGTGCAGGATAAAAACCGTAAGCCTATAAATTAACTAGAGCGCTTAAACGCTCTTATCCGCTTTCCACAGAGAAACGTGGGAAACTTGGCAGATTACGCATGAGCTGGCAATCCTCTCTGTAAATATTCATATGAAAATACGAAAACAAGATAAAATAGACGTGGGTCGGTCGATAACAATGCAATTTTGAAGTGCATCCAAATATCGATGTTATGCTGCGGGAACCAAATGGCTAATAACGGTAGAAAGGATTTTTAATGGTCCGCTAATGAGGTATATGCATACATAAATAGCAATGGGCTATCAAAATCCATTATTATCATTCATTATTATTTACTTAGCTTTAATGAAGCAGAATTCTATAATTCAGAATGAATGCACTGTCATTAATAATGATAAAGCATTAACATTATTTTGTAATGCTCATTATTTAACAAAAATATGCCTACAAAACTGCACGTTAAAACAGCTTGTCATTAATTAATCGATTAATCACTATTTATTTATTATTTTCCCCCTTAATTAAAATGTATACGCAGTTTTATTTTGAACTAAAGAATGCAGGCATTTTGAATTAAACCTTCAAGTAGTATTAGTATACCTACAGCCCTCTTGGCTGTTGTAAACAGGGCTGATTATATCAAGTTGCGAACGTTATTCGTTATACAATGTAAACGTAAGCTGTTGTTTTCCTAAAACCATTATCGTTATCCTTGTTCCAGACTGGGCCTTGTTGACCGTTAGGATCTCAGCGTTCACCTCTTACTTGGACGCCCAAGAGGTCGTCGTCCTATTGGGCTATAATGGAGCACTGCTTTCGGGATCCTAGTCCTGGCATCCGGAATATGTGATCATTCTATTTTTTTAAATTTTATTGATTGATTGATTTGTTTGTTTGTTTGTTTGTTTGTTTGTTTGTTTATTTATTTATTTATTTATTCATTTATTCATTTATTCATTTATTCATTTATTCATTTATTCATTTATTTATTTACTTATTTACTTATTTACTTATTTACTTATTTACTTATTTACTTATTTACTTATTTACTTATTTACTTATTTACTTATTTACTTATTTACTTATTTACTTATTTACTTATTTACTTATTTACTTATTTATTTATTTATTTATTTATTTACTTATTTATTTATTTATTCATTCATTTATTTATTTATTCATTTATTTATTTTTTCATTTATTTTTTATATTGTATGAAGGTTGAAGCTGAAGTTCTTTCAATATATCTTCATTACGGACGTGGTCCTATTTCCTACCGTGAATCTCATGAATCGCATCTCACTAGCTGTTATTCGACATTCATCTGTTCTTCTGAGTGTCCATGCCACACTTCCATAACAAAGAATGGGTCGTTCTAGAGTCTTCTAAAGGCTATATGCCGCTATACTAGAGAAGGTTTGAGGACTTTGTTAATCATACTCATAGTTCTATCATATTTAATATCTTTTTCCGGAATATCTAAGTCTTCAACGAAAGATAGTTTGTAGCCAAGATAGTTAAATGCATTAACTTTTTCTAAAAATTATTATTAATACAAATTCTACTAGGAATGGCATATTTCCCATTTCCCATTTTCGATTTATCTTTATTAATTTCCATATCATATTTCATCCCTATGATATTTAAGGCTTAGGCGATGAATAAATTATTGAAGATAATTTTCATTTTTTGATAGTAAGGCCAAATTATCAGCAAAGAGTAGAGAATCAATTTAGAAATATCTATTTATTTTGATAGTACCACTAGTTTCTCCCCACTCTTTAATTATTCTATTCATGCATGCGATAAAGAGTGGAGGTGCAAGTCCCAGCCCTGTCTCACTTTCGACCATATCTCACGCCTGTGTGATAAGTGGTTGTTAATTATAACAGCTATTAGATTACTGCTGTGGAATATTATCCCAAAATAAATGTACGAAGTAACTGTATTGGGTATTCTAGACTTCAGTTTAGTGTATCGCAACCTCCATTTATCTTGCCCAGTGTTATGGATATTAATAGGTAAACAAGAAGAAATGTTGCAAATGTTTGTAATGGTGGATTAAATTTTAGGATCAAAACTGCAGAAATGACTGGCAAACCACATAAACAACCAACCACGTGGTAGGTATGTTACACAAGAAAATCTTCAATTAATGTACCTGAAAGTTCGAGATTTGTTGTGAAAACTAAAACTGCAACGCAAAGAGATGTTACAATGCTGCACGACGTTCACCTGTTCAAGCTATGATGCCAAGACCAGGTCAACCTCGTTGACAGCTCAATCCGTACTTAGGAGAATGTTTGCGATGAAGCAGAAGTGCGCGATCCGAACCAACACATAATGATTATTCCATGAATTTGGAGATGGTGCTATATTAAACCTTCTTGTCGATGTCTGCTCATTTAATGACGATTGAAATGCTTGTCATTTAACATTTCAACCATTCAGTACAACTACCTTCTCTGTGTTTACCGCAGAGTTTAGTGAATGTTCTTTGTGCTGCACTAACACAACGATTAAGTTTGTGCTTCAAATTTAATGTATAGTAACATCAGAACAGTTTCCTTTCACAATAGATACAATAACTCACCCTTTGGACTAAGCGATAGATTAAACCTTTGGACATATGAGTGTAAAGCCAAGATCTTCTTCTTCAAGGCTTAGACTTTTGGTCCATTCCGCCCCTCCCTCCCCCCTCATCGAATTGTTCTTGCCATCAAGTAACCTGTTGACCTCCTTCCTACTAGCCAACATTGCCATTGATTGATCAGTCCAGAATTTCCTTGGAGGTTTTGAGTAATTTAAAATGTCCTCTGGAGAAGTTACCAGCCTCTCGCAAAGTAAGATCAATGATGAGGCTGTCATCTTTACAGCTTATGATTCAGCTCCTCTTACGTAACAACCCCGTAAGAGGGAGTGCCTCTTTCGCTGCATTTAACTGCACCGTTAAGGACTAGGTCCTTATTACTCCGGGCGTTAGCTCTCGTGCATAACCCCGAGAGAGTGAGTGAGTAGGTGAGTGAGTGAGTGAATGAGTGAGCGAGTGAGTGAGTGAGTGAGTGGAGTTTAAGGGCCCGTTGACAGACAGGTCATTTGGGCTCTCAGTCAGAGTTTAAAAGCTAAAACACTGACAAAGTGATTTGGTAAAGAAGGTGAAAGCTAAACAAAAGATTAAAATAGTAAATAGTGAGAAACAGTAAAGAATAAACATTCAAAGTTAAAACGCTCAAATATCAATGCTAAAAGAGTAAGCGTTAAAACACTAAAACAAACCGTAAAACCAAATGTCCAGAAATAAAACACCAGTTAAACTTACATAAGCTTTGACGGCCAGTATCCATAATAATAATAATAGTAATAATATTTCCGGCGAAGGCCACGTCTTGGTTATGTTGTTGATTCTCAACAAGAATCTCAGAAGTTGAAGAGACAGCACAGTTCCTGCGGTGCTGCCAAAGAAAGCATTAGCCCTGAAGAAGCTCTACATAGTAGGGTGAAACGTTGGCAACAACAACATAACCAAGACGCGGCCTTCCCCGGAAATACTTATTATTACCAATTAAACTGTTTCGCGAAATCAATTTTCTCAGCGAACCGCAACACCGTGCCGAGGAGGACCGGGTCGTCGCCTAGAATTGACCGCAGGGTGGAACCCAGGTCAGGACATAGGCACTCCAGTATATCGCGGGCAATCAACCAAAACATGCGACACGCTGTACGTGTGACAGACAGGGGCCGGGTCACCACGTAAAAAGTGGCCATCAGTGGCGCGTATGTGACCAATCCGCATCAACCGACAGGAATCTCTGTAAAGCCCGAGTGAGAGTCGCCAGGAGTCCAGGAGCCTCTTCTATTCCAGAAGAAAACAAGAGTTCTTACTTCTTCTGCTTAGGCCACTGAAGGCTTCGTACGCAACCCTGAACAAGGTACCCTATCCCGGTACTACACTACTGGACACTGTGCCCGGGACGCATACAATTTGTGAGGCTGCCTATACTATAGGGTCCTCACCTGCTGTCTTCTGTAAACCCAAGTTTATATCTATATTTACTTAACTGACGGTCAACAAGTCTTTAAAATGATGAACTCTAATCCGAAGCCCATATGAACTTTTTTTTGTTTTTTTAATTTAAATAATGAAAACTACTCAGTGCTGTAGCTCTCACCACTTCCAATCATGCTCATAGCAGAAATTTGCCATCTTTTGACAAAAATAAATCATGCATATTATTTTGTTTACATACATAGAGGTGTTTACCATATATTTTCGTAGGTGTGCTGTGTTGTCTATAAAATAGTTATAAAATTGCTTATACATAATGCTTCCAAATTAGACCTATAAACTTTGGGAACAATAGATGAGACGAAGTGTTGCAACCCACGGTGTCTTGACAAAAAGTACTTGAAAGGAGATTATCTATCTCATCCCAGGTTGTCATCTGATTTAGAAACATCCTGTATAGAGGAAAGCCGACAGTATAGCTACGTCAGTTCTATGACAGTGAGTGTAGGCCTATATGTATTTTAACGAGACGTTAAATGGAAATCTTCATACCAATGAAGCCCACATGCATGATTTGCTCACTTGCCCACCAAGCGGCAATAATTGAAACCTACATGTAACAGATGAGATGACTGAGCGAGCTTGTAATGTAACGTAATCGTAAAGTGATGGGATAAAGTAATGGACTAATACCGATACTTGTCAAAGGGAATGAATGCAAAGGATTTCGCGGTCTAATAATTGTATACAATAGCACCGTTAAAAGTGTGTAAGCTATTACCATAATGGAAGTTCAACACATTACATACATTACCATTATTATTATTATTATTATTATTATTATTATTATTATTATTATTATTATTATTATTATTATTATTATTATTATTATTATTATTATTATTATTATTATTATTATTATTATTATTATTATTATTATTATTATTATTATTATTATTATTATTATTATTATTATTATTATTATTATTATTATTATTATTGTGATGATTATTATTATTGTGATGATTATGATGATTGTGATGATTATGATGATGATTATGATTATGATTATTATTATTATTATTATTATTATTATTATTATTATTATTATTATTATTATTATTATTATTATTATTATTATTATTATTATTATTATTATTATTATTATTATTATTATTATTATTATTATTATTATTATTATTATTATTATTATTTTATTGTTATACTTCCATTCTGTTTTAAATTTAACATAGCGTTCCTGCTCATCTTAAGTTTGAGTTCTTCACGCTTCGTAATGAAAAATATGTGTTGCACTCACATGACTTTCTCTGCTCTCGTACTATTGTTACAAACTCTCGTTCCTGTATCTCCTTCATGTTAGTCCTCGACCCACTACAGTTATTGGTGGGGTGCAGTACTGGAGGGTGGTATGTGGTCGACATCCCGATCCCTCCCGGCCAGTTTTGCGGTCTTCACGACCTGGGGCCGCTACTTTTCCATCAAATAGCTCCTTAATTGGTCCCTCCGGGACTAACGAGGCTGAGTGCACCCCGTGCCAGATATCCCAGAGGGTATAAAATCCCCATTCTGGTACCGGGGATCGGACTCGGGGCCTTCCCCCCCAGAGGCAAGTGCGCTACCAACTGCGCTACGGAGGCAGTCTTGCAGAAATTATCTTATTGCTAATTTTCTTATAGATGCAAGGAGAATAGGGGAATACAGACTTTGAGCGACAGTCAAATCTTTTACTACTTGTCGCTATATGAAAGCTTTCAAATTCGGTTTTCTTTGCACGGCCAACGGACAAAAAGTGAATAACCACCTTCCATTTTAGAAAATGTTCAGTACTGCAAAACTCACTTAAATAACAAGGAATGTCTGAGAAATGATTCGCTACCCAAAAAATGCATTTGGATATACTATGACTTGTGTTTTAACGATATCTACGTGTTTTGATTGTAAGATTTGGTCTATATGTTACGGGTTACCACTCTGCAAAAGTCATCAGAAGTAAGCAGAACTACATGGCTATAGCCAAAAAGGTTCAAAATATCTACATATTTCATTTTCCATAAATATATCTTAAACATATGGCATCTTAATCAAAAACGTTAGAGCTTTTTCTGAGAAAATCAAAATTTTCGTAAATTTGTCCACGTAAAGCATAGCTTAGAGTGGAGGAATTTTCTTCAAAATCTTTATCTCGCGTCCTTGAAACTTAAATACTAGCTTCGGTTTTTAACCGATTTTTCGTTTTTGAGTTATGTTGTGCACAGACAGACACTCACACTCACAGACACACTCACACACGCACACACACACACACACACACACACACACACACACACACACACACACTCACAAACACACCTTTTTCTAAAAATGCATTTTTTGGATTCAGGGATCTCAAAATTCATATTTCCGGTGAAATCTCAACATCAAATTTTTGGTTGGAATACAATATTTCCCCTACTTACCCTACTTAGTAGACAAAGTGAAACGGACCACCGAAGCGCTCATAATTTTTTTAGAAATGAAGCATTTCAAGCATAGGTTAGTAAAATTCAGATCTAGCACATGTTACGTTGACAGATGAATTATGTATTCCCCAGTTAAAAGCTTAAAAAACTTGACTTTAAGCTATTCATATGCTTTTGCGATATTAGAACGATTAAACAGAAGTGTTAATGACATGAAACATGCGCATTAGCATATTGCAGACATTGGGTAACCTGGTGTCGCAGTATTTCTTATCTACACAACGCCAGCGACACACCCTGTCAAGAAATGCGACAATCAACTGGAGTATGTAGACTACTTCTGTGGACTGGTGATAGCATGCCTCGAAATTCAGAGGTGCCGTGTTCGGTTCCCAGCTGGAGGATGCGAATTTTTGCCAGCATTATTCCCCATCTTTTTTAGAGTTTGGAATTATGAGTGAGAGAGCAAATGTATGAGTTGAATACTAGAATACTGAAGTGGTCCTGGACAACCAAAGGCAGAAAAGAAAAAGGAAGCCAACTGCTGGTATTTTACGCGTGTATCTTAACAAAAATACTGCAAAAAAAAAAAAAAATGGAATAGGAAAGAAATGCGCAGGTTGGTACAGCTTAATTTTAAACAAGTAAATGAAAATGTGTCGCAAATTTACTTTGAGGATAACGTGGCTTCTCATTCATCAGTTTAAACAAGTAAAATATTGGATTTATTACTTTAATACAAATCAACGGTTTATCAAATTTACCAAACCCCTTTCTAAAGCTTAAAAAAGAATACTAAGAAACGGAACAGAATTTTAAATAAGAATGGGTTAATCTCAGTAAAATTAGACCATTGGACATGAAGGGACGGTAAAATCATAATGGATTCAGGAGAGAATTCACCATACATGTCTTCCGGGTTATTAGGCAATAATCCAATAAACAATGCCACGGGAGGCAAATGAAGTTAATTTAATCGTCATTCGAGAATAACCAAGCCAGCGTGGAACGTTAGGGTAGCTACTGCTGTTATAAAGCTTTACACCTTCGGGCTAAAATTTCAAAATCACGCATATTAGTACGTTACTTTCATTACTCTATGGCAATTTCTACACATATTTTCACACTTGTTAGCTGCCAGTTTTGTGAATGTTAGTAGCACTGATAATAACAAATAAACAAATATAGTAAACAACTGTTAGAATATCTATTGCCAAAAGGTATGCAATACCAAACTACAAACTGAATTGGTGCCATTTCTCGTGTAGGAAACCTGTAATGAGAAGCACTCAGCCTTCTGAGCTGCTTGGAAGCAACTGGGGAAAACCAGCTTCTGTTTTGTAAAATGTTGTGAATATTTTAAATATATTTCTTCAGCTTAGAATCCCCCCTTTTTGTTATTAGATAGAGAGGGCAGTGGTTTATACGAGGAGTTGTCTGGAACTAACATATACTAACACGATAGTCAGACGGAGTAAGCTCCTAGGCACTAGGGATCACTTCGACCATCTCATTGGACCCATTGTGCCCACATGGCCATGAAAGTAAGGATCCAAGTATTGAAATATTTTTCGGAATATACATATTGTTAAAATATGAACTACTAATAAACATCTTAACGACTGGAAGTTAAAGCAGCAATCTTTACTGCTTTTATTTGATACATAAATTTGAAGCCATATTCTATCTCGTCGATGTGAACTCCGAAGCAAAATCACACACTATTGTCGGTCAATCTATTTAAATCGACAATGCTATTCGCCGCTTAACAATGTCTAGACTAGAAGCTTCTTTGACTGTGCTCTTTTGGCGTTGATGTAAGCGATGAGGATTCTATCTCTGGGTTTGCGTGGGTGATTTCGAAAGAATGACACATTTTTTTAACTTATTGGCTTTTAATGAAGAATGGATTTTTTCACTCTTTTCACTGGAGATATTGCCTACTAATATATTTATCCTCCTATAATGAACAACCTATCAAGACTATTTGCAGACACCAATAAACTTTAAGATGTGTACTTTATTCTGTTGGTTGTCAAGTAATTTGATAAGAAAACAAAATTTGCATCTGTACACTTGGACAGACTGTCCTCCAACCTTCGTTGCTCTCCGGGGAGGAACCCAAGGGACTTGCTGAAGTCCATTGGTTGATTTCCTTGATTGTTTGATTTCTTTTTCTTTCTTTCTTTCTTTTTTTTTTTTTTTAACTAATTAATCTTTTTAAAGTATCTATAAATTTCGGTATCAAATCTACTCACATTTTATGATGTTTATACTTTATAGGAGACTACATAAGAGGCTCAAGGGGCGAGTAGATCTGCACGATGATGCGTGCTAGCTAGAATTGTGTCACTAAAGACTCAGAGAGACTCAATCCTGACGCTGAAGCGAACCTGCCGATGGCATCCCCAAACCATGAAGTTCTCGGGAATAAACACTTCCCAGGAAGGTGAACCAGCCATCCTTTCAAATACCTTGCAGAAATCGTTTGCGCAATGCCAACTTCACCGTCTGCGCTCCACGAGACATCAGCATCGCATGCTCCCGCACTCTATCATGGTGAAACAGATTCAAGGAAATGAACGTCAGAAAACTAAAGGTAAAAGAGGAACAACCTCGGCATTAGCTAACTGATCTGAGAAATTCAAGGGAAAAGAAGTGAGGGTACCGGTTCTATCGTTTCATTAAATCTGTAGCCTGAGAAGAAAATTCATGTGTATGAACCGACAAATACCAATCC
>CM060965.1:111819687-111927187 GCA_030765045.1 Tenodera sinensis | reverse complement strand
CTTTACAACTGTAATCAGCTTGTGGATTAATGTGGTTCTAGCAAGCCTTTTCGACACAATAGCATTTCTTTAACATGTGTGCTACTGCTTCCTGAATTAATTTCATACATAATGTAGCTGTGATATAACAATGTAAGCTATCTGTGTCTACCTTCCATTTGACGAAAGTTTTCCAAAACTCACACAAATCACAAGGAAGATCATTATATATCTGTATACATATGTATAAGAACATAAATTGCGTGTTTCAGCAAGATCTACAATTTTGTATGGTAAGATTCACCCAGAGTGAACAGAACTAAATGGGCTTTAGCCAGAAAATTCAAAATATACATTTCATTTGTCATAAATATATCTAAAACGAATGGTATTTTAATCAAAATCGTTAGAGCCATTTTCGAAAAAATCAGAATTTTCGAAAAAGTTTCCATGTAAAGAATAGTTAAGGGTGGAGCAATTTTCTTCAAAATCTTCGTGTCGCATCCCTAAAAGATTTTAAATACCAACTTTGGTTTTTAACCTACTTTTCGCTTTTGAGTTATGCTGACACACTCACACATAAACACACACACACACACACACACACACACACACACACACACACACACACACACACACACTCTCTCTCTCTCTCTCTCTGTCTTTCACACACATACACAAATACACTCACGGATCTTTTTCTAAGAAAATTTTTTCTGGATTCAGGGAGCCTCAAAACATATATTTCCGGTGAAATCTCGACATCGAATTTTTGGGTGGAATACAATACTTTACTTACTTTACGTAGTAGAGAAAGTAATAGATTAAAAATATACACGAGCATGTAGTGAATAAAATATCAGCCATCATTTGAACATAACCACGGAAGTTCCAAACTGTTACGTTTGTGTCTACGCCAAATTTGAGAAACCTGTCAGTCGAAAAGCAATATTGAAAGAGCTGTAAGTGGCAGACTATAACGTAAACCATGTAAACATAATTTCTACTTGCCAATCAAAGATGATAGAAACACCGTGCAAGGACTTTCTTGGAAAGTCGTTAAATAGATTTGCATATTCAGGGAAATATTAAGACAAATTATGTATTGCTTGATGTTGATTTCGTGCCGCAGAGAGGTCTTGTCTTTATTGTAATTAAAGAAGAGCTATTGTTTTCTACACAAAGTGCGAATAAAATGATTATAAAGCATAAAAAACTAAAAAGATGATCTCAGGTTAAACGAAACAAACTTGTGCACACACCCTCTTTTGCCATTTACACTGTACTCTTATGGATGGTCACCATTTTAGTTTAGCTGTTCCGTTGCTGTGGTTATAACTGTTTCCAATGTTGTTCTTAAACTTCGTTTCATTAAATTTACATTAATTCTTCCTATTATGTTAATTTGTAATCTTCGGAGTGAATGGTTCTCATTGGTCGTTAGGCCTACTGTTTCAAATCAATGAAGGAAAGAAAAACAGAAAGAAGTACACCAACTTTACACTCAACCCCTTTCTATCGGCAGACAGTAATGACTCAGTGAGGGATTGGAGGTCAAGTTATTTTCTTTGATCGTGGTCTTTGAACCAAACGATTTTAATAGGTGATTATATCTTGTGATTTTTCTGGATCACTTGGATTTCAATGGAGAAAATCTTTATTATTTGGTAAAGGAACTCAGCAAGTGCTAATCTGGGAAACCCGTTGAATTTCAACAATAACTGAGATTCCTCCCATTGCTCCATGTCTTATTTTAATTATATGTTATGGTATTTTAACTATACAAATAAAAAACGAACACACAATCTTAGGGAGAATGTATTTCAACACATTTTGAAATTCCACAAGTTCCACAGCCCTCGTATATCAACCAACACTCAAATAGCAGGTCGCAGGATATTAGAACAACCTGTTTTGCTTAATGATGGAGTCTAGCTTTAATTCATACATTTTTCGAATTTCTTAATGGAGGATCAAATTACTAAGTTTTACTAGTTGTGCTATTGTGTTATGCTCGTATGTATATTATTATGGTGGACAAATACAGCTTTACCAAAATTTTGGTTGAATTTTCCTTGCGTTGTCATGTAAGGAATTAAGAACGTAATTTATATCCTAAGGGTATCAATTTTTCTGTTTCTACCAATAAAAGACGAATAAAATCAATTAATCCATTTCCTAACTTGATTAACAATTACTTGCAGTTAAGTACTTTGTTTCAAAATGTATATAATGTACATTGTATTGCCAAGGCTAGTATGTGCTACCATCGTGTTATGTCATTCGTTCGTTATACGCTGCCAAAACAAATTTGGTACCGATTCATAGGTTAATTGGATTATGTAGTCTTCAGTACAGTATGATTCAGTGATTAGCCTTTCACTTTTGGGTGGAAAAACTGGCTAGGGGATAAAAGTCAAATTGGATGCTGTTTGTAGAGATCTTTCGCCACCTATGACAACAGACAGACATCGGTTCAACTACTTCGAACATGGTCCAACAAGTTTTGATGAGCGCACAGGACGCCCGGCATTTGTGGTTACCTAGAAAGTTTTCGAAAAAGTCCACAATATGATTCTAGCCGATCATCGAATGAAAGATCGCAAAGTGGCAGAAGCCATAGGTGCCTAAACGAAAATGGCAATTCATATTTTGCATGAAAAGTGTCAGATCGAAAAGTTGTTGGTCCGATGCGCTTTGGGTTTTTTCACATAGGACAAGGGGCAGGTGCGGTTCTCAACTTCGAAGTTGTGTTTGGAGCTATTTAACTAAAGTGTGAAGGACTTTTTGCATCAAGTTGTAACCGTGAATGAGACCCGGATTATCATTCTACTCCTGAAACTGGCCAAAAAGGTGAGAGTGACGATTTTTTGGGATGCTAGGAATGTCACACTCATTGGCTTGAAGGAGGAAAATGATTGATTGATGGGACAGTGCTCTCTTCGACAGGCAGGTGGAGAAAGGAGACAGGACCCCATTTGGCGAAGAATAAAGTGTATTTCACCACGACGACACACCAGCACATCCGTCTGGTGTAGTCGCCCCAAACGCATGAATGTGTTATAAGTTGCTGCCACGTATTCACCCGATCTGGCTCCCTGTAATTTCTTGTTTCCAAACTGAAAAAATATCTCGCGGGGGAAAAAAAATCTGGATAAAATGTTGAGGTCTTCGTCAAGCCAGAGGGCAGCAATTGACATTTCTGTTTTGAAGAGTTTAAAATTGGCAGGAACGTTGGGAGTTTATATCTCTAAAAGGGGATTTATGTTCAAAAATAAATAATGTTGTTTGACAAAAGTGACATCTCGTTCCTTATACGAGCACTTATTGAACCGTCCTTGTATAACACAAGGAATCATAGTTTACGAACGTTTCCTTTAATAGTGAGGCATCAGCCAAATGCGACGCAACTACTGTAGAGCTTATTTTTGGTGCATTTATGTCAACGAGTCCAAATATTTAATCTTTTGTATTTTAAAGGTCGCTTAAATTTGAGGACCTAATGTAAGCTTAAATGGGGTAGAAATAACCAGAAGGGAATGTTTGGTTTTTATATGTATTATTAGCTTGTTCTTTTGCTATTTCTGCTATTTCGTTAATTATTCGATGTTCAAGGACATTAAACTTAAAAAATAAACGGAATTAATGCATTTAGTAGATGTTTTCTAAAATCGTTGTTTGTGGGCGAGTTAACGAACCTAGGCTGCTAAAGTTGTTATGGTAACCTTTATCGGCGTTTCAAACAAAATCAACTCAGAGCCATTCCGATCCAGTGCCTCACGGTCAGATTGAAATTTCCTCAGTGTAATCACTCATGTTTTCATAAAGCTGAACAAGTCTTTGATAAATACGATAAAATGCTTTGTATACATCGCCGCTTGCCAGCGATATCCATGATCGTAAGTAGCCTATAGCAAATTATTACTATTTTAGTGCAAAAATCACAATTTTAAGTTGCAGCTGACTTTTATTTGCATTTTCCTTTCTTTTACTGACAACTTATTACCTACAACGTCGATTGAAAATATAATAAGCATACTTTGGCTATAAACTAATAATCGTTCGTTTAAACTTTAAACCATATGCTTGTAAACTGAATTTAAAGTATCTATCACAAAACTATAAATTCCTCATTTGTTTTAGCGTATGCACCACAAACGCCAGATGTTAGCAGGCTCATTAAATTATACCTTGTCTAAAAACGCTGAATTCCTTCACTGAATCCTTATTTTGGTACATACACGGTGGAAGTAAAATGATCCACCAGACTTTAACAACGAATTTTTCGTGTTGTGAATAACAAGAAACTCTAATACCAAAATGTTGAAAAGTTTGCACGCTTTAATACGGACATTAAAATGTCATACCTACTCTTTCCATCCAATGACGATAAATCATTGAAAATCCAGAGAACTTCAAAGAAATGACAAATATTGAACGTATTACACATTATGGAAATTAAGGTAAAAGGTATACACAAACAGGGACGTCTCGCGCACCTCGAACTGCACAGATCTATTGTGACTAACACTCCGCCACAGAGAGGCGCGGAAGTCCCTAACAAGTGCTGAGGTCTCTTCATACCAGCGCCAGGCCGGGTAGCCACCACTCTGCGAGTCCGTTGCCGTATCATGCGCAAACATCCACGTCATCTGCCCGGCACTGCCAATACTACTTCGCCTTAGAGCACACCTGAAAGATGGTAAGGAAATGGAATGAAGGTAAATTATGGAAAAGAAACCATGGTATCAAATACAGCCCATCATTCGCCTAAGTGACAAGGAAAAACCATGGTAAAACCCAAGTGAGAGAGCGTGGTCTCCGGGGATTAAACCCGGGAGCTCCGGTTTCCGAGTCGCACACGTTACCGCGGCGCCATCTTGCGCGGTATCTTTGAAACTACCCATGCTATAAAAATAATTACAGTTTTCGATAACTGTTTATGTTTTCGCGGGTCTTTAACGTTTACAATTTATACATTATGCACTATTCTGTCCAAATGAAGAGCACTTCTTAGCCTACTCCCAGAATATGGAAATATTCTATTTATCTTTAATATATAGCAATTTAATAAGAATCGCTAGAGTCAAATGCTCCATGAAAAGGGTAATTTGTATCTGGGAATTTCCTTGAAAGTTCTTGTGTCTTTGTATCTCTGAAAGTTTGATATTTAACCGACCTTTGGTATTTGACACACGCGCGCGCGCACACACACACACACACACACACACACACACACACACACACACACACACACGACACACGCGCGCGCGCGCTGGAATTTTTCTAAAGTGGAAGAGAAAATGGAAATAAATTGAGCATGCGCTGATAGACTGTGAGACATGCACTGAAGCTATAAAAAAGAGATGTTTTCTTCAACAGAGATGGTACAAATACCGAGCTTTCAGAGGTAATGTACCTCCGATACTGTAAATCCTTTAACCTTAGCGTTCAGCTCGGCGACGTGTTCGCCCATCCGTCACAGTTTTAATAGCTTCTGGAGGAAGACGCGGTGATTTATTCCCTGAAAACGTGTTGGCAGGGCACAGATATCCCATTTTAGTAGTGCAGACTGCTTTCCCTTGGCATTTTTGTTCACATTAGTGAAGTGCAGCGCTTAAGGGGAAGGTAAGGCACTTGTTCAGCTCTGTTGGCAGGGCACAGATATCCCATTTTAGTAGTGCAGACTGCTTTCCCTTGGCATTTTTGTTCACATTAGTGAAGTGCAGCGCTTAAGGTGAAGGTAAGGCACTTGTTCAGCTCTGTTGGCAGGGCACAGATATCCCATTTTAGTAGTGCAGACTGCTTTCCCTTGGCATTTTTGTTCACATTAGTGAAGTGCAGCGCTTAAGGGGAAGGTAAGGTACTTGTTCAGCTCTGTTGGCAGGGCACAGATATCCCATTTTAGTAGTGCAGACTGCTTTCCCTTGGCATTTTTGTTCACATTAGTGAAGTGCAGCGCTTAAGGTGAAGGTAAGGCACTTGTTCAGCTCTGTTGGCAGGGCACAGATATCCCATTTTAGTAGTGCAGACTGCTTTCCCTTGGCATTTTTGTTCACATTAGTGAAGTGCAGCGCTTAAGGTGAAGGTAAGGCACTTGTTCAGCTCTGTTGGCAGGGCACAGATATCCCATTTTAGTAGTGCAGACTGCTTTCCCTTGGCATTTTTGTTCACATTAGTGAAGTGCAGCGCTTAAGGTGAAGGTAAGGCACTTGTTCAGCTCTGTTGGCAGGGCACAGATATCCCATTTTAGTAGTGCAGACTGCTTTCCCTTGGCATTTTTGTTCACATTAGTGAAGTGCAGCGCTTAAGGGGAAGGTAAGGTACTTGTTCAGCTCTGACTACTTTTTCCCTAACAAATTTAACTTGTCACACAATTTAATGAGTTCTACTCTGATTTGTATGAAATCAGGTGTCCTCCATTATCCATTTTTACCTTACTACGCACAGTAAGTAGTATTAGTAGTATTAGTACTACTAGTACTATTGTATTCCACCGAAAAATGCGATGTCGAGATTTTACTGGAAATATATGTTTTGAGGTCCCCTGAACACAAAAAAGCATTTATAGAAAAAGGTGCGCTTGTGTGTGTGTCTGTGTCTGTCTGCCTGTAAACAGCATAACTCAAAAATGAAGAGTTGGTTGGATGACAAATTTGATGCTTAAGTTTAATATCCTTTAAGGAGGTGACACGAAGATTTGGAGGAAAATGCATCCACCTAAACCACCTCTTACATGGAAAATTTTGCAAAAATGCTTTTCTGAAAAATGGCTCTAACGATTTGGATTAAAGTTCCACAAGTTTAAGATACTTTTATAGCAATCACGAAGCTGTTTAAGAAATTACACAACTACAAGGTACCTCTTATAATTAGGATCTTTATTGTAATTAGTTCTATTATGTTTGGCTGTCTTTAACGCCCACTTTTACTACATACGGCAGCGCTGATGGTGACACTGGTGATACATGGAATGAAGATGGAGCTCCGGTAGAATGAGATGGCGGGGGAAACCGGACAACCTGCAGGAAACCCGCCCCAGTACCGCTTCGTCCACCACAAATCCCACATGCGGTTGTCTGGGATCGAACCCGGGCCGCTTTGGTGAGTTTTATTATAATTATTATATCAATAATAATGTTTTTGTTAGTCTGATGGTTTATTATTATATTATTTCTCTCATTATTATTATTATTATTATTATTATTATTATTATTATTATTATTATTATTATTATTATTATTATTATTATTATTATTATTATTATTATTATTATTATTATTATTATTATTATTATTATTATTATTATTATTATTATTATTATTATTATTATTATTATTATTATTATTATTATTATTATCATCATCATCATCATCATCATTATTATTATTATTATTATTATCATCATCATTATTATTATTATTATCATCATCATCATTAAATACTACTGATATGCTGACTTCATTCATAGAATAGGTGTTCAAAATGATGCCCTTGTTGATTCATATAATGCTTCAACCGTTCTCTTGTATCCATATGGACGTTTCTAGGAACTGAGGTTGTGACAGAGGCGCATGCTTTAACGATTCTTTGACGTAAGACCTCTACTTTGAGGTGATCTGTTTCAGACGCAATATTCCTTACTTACGCCCATGCCGGATGAAGTAGGCCACCTGGTATATAGCCCTAACATCTGTATAATGGCATTTTAAGAGAATGTGTTTTCCTTATTCCTGTTGTATTTGTAACGGAATGAACATATTTATTTTATCATGATTAAATGCATAATGAGGAACATTCATACATACTTTGTACTTGCAACTCTGTAACATACATCAACCCAAATTTAATTTTAATTGTGTGTTTAAGGCCAAAATGTTCAATTTCAGGTTCTCTAGCTCAGCAAATGAAACAAAAACAAATCTGGAACAGCTTACATAGTGTAGTTATGTTTTCATGAAATAGGCAAGCTTCAAACATTTATTTTTGTCTATTATTATTATTATTATTATTATTATTATTATTATTATTATTATTATTATTATTATTATTATTATTATTATTATTATTATTATTATTATTATTATTATTATTATTATTATTATTATTATTATTATTATTATTATTATTATTATTATTATTATTATTATTATTATTATTATTATTATTATTATTATTATCATCATCATCATCATTATTATTAATTACTATTATTAATTAACTATTATTAATTATTATTAATTATTGTTATTATTATTGTTGTTGTTGTTATTATTATTATTATTATTATTATTATTATTATTATTATTATTATTATTATTATTATTATTATTATTATTATTATTATTATTATTATTATTATTATTATTATTATTATTAAATTTTTTTATTACTGTGGTATTGGTTATATGCGTTAAGATGAGGAGCTCCTATCTAGCTGCTTTTAAAATGTGCAATATAAGAACACAAATGTGTTGCATTCGCATGCCTTGCTCTACCTGTTTTCTACAAATTACTGTTATAAAAGTGTATGCATCTTTATACTTTATATTCCTGAAAGTACTCGCTTTCTGAATGGTTTCATTAAACCTTCCACTGTAGATATAAAGCAAATACAGCAGACTGAAGCTTTGGTGAAATGTTTAAAAAAGGGGTGCTTATACGCTGACTTTGAAATTTCCCTTTTCATGTCATATCTTTTGAAGATGATGAGCTTAACTACCAAATTGGTGTTTGTCCGTTTTTGTTTTTGACTTTATGTTCATTGATAAGCATACAAATACGTTTTTCTGAAATATAGTCTGTTGCATTCACATGATTTATCTGATTGCTATCATTTACCCTCTCGTATATATAATAGCTCCTATTAAATATCCTCGCAAAACCTCTATCTATGACATCACCAGAAACAAGCGAATGATGATAGAACCTTTTCGTTTGTCTTTCGAACTTCTTTATCTTGCTTCGTGTTATCTTTCTGGTGAAAAATTAAGCTCCCTTAGACAGACTCGTGCTCACACTCACATACACGTATGCGCTACCACTCATGGTTCCTTACCCTCCAGAGTAATCTCGTAATATTGGCTGAACAAGAATTGCCAACCTACAGCTGGGAGAAGAATACAGGGCCTCCATATGCTAACCACTAAATTGCAGACGTATTTGACACTTGAAAACATGGTAAAATACTGAAACATTAAAACAGCAAAAATGGATATGCCAAGAATATCACAAGAAAGTTATCTGAAATAAGTATGTGATTTATTAAGATTTATATACTTCATTAGCTCTTTTTTTTATCTTTTGCGGTTTACCAGTTATAAAAAATGCATCTCAAAAGAAGGAAATTTCAGAGGATGTTCACAGAGAATTGAAGATAATACAAATTTTATCTGTTACGTAAATATGTGGAAGTTTAATCAAAATCGTTCGATTCTTTTTGAGGAGATGAAAAATAATGAAAGAGGCACCTTGTTGTCGTATAATTTCTTAAAAAGTTTCTTGATTGTTTCGTAAAGTCGCCTTTTTGTATTCAGAAGACCTTAAAATATGTGCGGTGTAACCTCAATTTAGAACTTTTCGGTGGAATGCACCAAGGGTGCTTGAGAGGTGCAGTAAAAGTATGCAATGAGCTTAGAATCCCTGACTGCTGTATACTTCACAGATCAGACATCGAGGTCACATCATTACTATGAGGCACTGTTTAGCACCGGATTATGTGTGCCTGTGTGTGTGTAGCTATTTGTGTGCACACGCATACAATAATCCATAAAATGCTGTATATAAGATCTTGTAACTTACAAATAAAAAATCTGATGTGTTGCACTCACATGACTTTCTCTACTCTTGTACTAACCATTCTTACAAACTCTTATTCCTATATCTTCTTCGTGTTAGTTAAAATAAACATTTGTACAAATTATTGCTTATTTCCTTGTAGGTGCAAGGGGAATATTGGAATACAGTAGGCTTTGTGCGATAGTCAAATCTTTTAAAGCTTTGAGATTCCGTTCTCTTTGTACACGTAACATATAAAAAAATGAACAACAATGACCCATTTCACGAGAGTTCCAAGTTTTCCGAAACTCACACACATAACAAGGAATATCTCCGAAATGGTTCACCCTACAAGAAAATTTATTGAGACATAGATTGTGTATTTTAGCAAGATCTACATTTTTTGTATAGTATAATTTGGTCTATCTCTGTTTACCAGTTACGCAAAAGTCGTCCAGAGTAAATACGACTACAGGGGCTATAGCCAGAAAATTCAAGATATGCATTTCATTTGTCATCAAAATATCTCAAACATATGACATTTTAATCAAAATCGTTAGAGCCATTTTCAAGAAAATCAAAATTTTCGAAAAATTTTCCATGTAAAGGGTAGTTTAGGGTGGGGCTATTTTCTTCAAAATCTTCGTGTCACATCCTTGAACGACATTAAACTTAAATACCAACTTTGGTTTTTAACCGACTTTTCGTTTTTGAGCTATGCTGTCCACAGACTGACAGACTGACAGACTGACAGACTGAAAGACACACAGACACACAGACACACAGACACACACACGGACCTTTTTCTAAAAATGCTTTTTTTGGATTCAGGGGGCCTCAAAACATGTATTTCCGGTGAAATCTCGACTTCGAATTTTTGGGTGGAATACAATACTTCCCCTACTTACCAGTAGAGAAAGTAAAAACGTGTCAAATTCTTTTCAGGATAATTTGAAAACCCTACATATACATAGTATAATCCCTTCGTCCCAAGCAAATGCATGCGTAATTGTAGAGTACAGATTTTATTGATTTTTTGTGTGTGGGTGAGTGAGTGAGTGAGTGTGTGTGTGTGTGTGTGTGTGTGTGTGTGTGTGTGTGTCTGTGTGTGTGTGCGCGAGTTTCTTCTTTTCCTTTCTTTCTCCCTATTTTCAACAATTTATTTACTTGTAATTTTCCTTTGTATACCCTTTCCTGCCTACTTTCCTTTCTGTACTGCATGATTTGACTTCGATTATGACTTTACATTACTTTATGGTTTTATTTTTCTTTCTTCTTTAAACCATCTGCATACTCGCAAATATTATTAGGTAGCTTTATCTTCCTTCTTATCCCTCTGTACTTCATGATCAAACTTATTCTATGTTTGCATCAGTTTTACTTTGATTATTTTGCGTAATATTTTAATGTTGCGTTTTACTATTTTTATTCAAGTAGTGCAACCCTAATCGCACTTCATACAAGTAAACTAACAACTTCTTGATTATTAAAGCCATCTATATTTCCTCGGAGCAGTTTTGAGGGTGTTCTTATTAGTGAAAGTTTGCATAGCGTATCGCCTCACAGATGATAAATAATTGGAACATATATGAGTCTGATAAGAACACATTGTTGTGAGGGTTTACAAAATGCAGTGTGGAGTGCGTACATATATACAAGCTAGATAACGTTTACTTTGTGCCACAGTGAGCACGAGCGGTTGGAACTTCGTATTTAAGGCAAATCCACCTTGTAGATCTTCGGAAAGAACATATGATTTGCTAGAACGTTTTCGAAACAAAACAAATTAATAAGAACCTCATGTATTTGCAGGCGTGATATGAACTTTTGACCTTCACTATGACTTTCCAGTAGGAGCATGTTAACAAAGAAGCACCTTCGTAGCCCTAGTCAAGTGGACTGGTGAATGCGGAGTCTGCACCTGCATTTCACATCGTCTGTAAAATAATAATTACCAATTCGTAGGATGAGAAGACTCACCCGGTATATCACTGTTCAAACTATCGCTTCCATATTTACGTGGAAATAAAAGGTGGCTACTTAATTTAAACCTTTACGGCAATTTCAAGCGTAATAAATATAATTTTATATTTATTTTTTCGCTCTCTTTCTCGCCTCCTCTCTCCATCTTCCTGTCTCTCCCTTCCCTCTCTCACACACAAAAACTCACACAGAGGGATCTATTTGAGAAAATGTACACCTCTGATTCAGGCCACCTCAAAATCTGTATCTTCCGTGACATCGGAATATTAACCTTTGGGCAGAATGTAAAGCTACATTTACCTTACCTTTCTGAAAATATTATATAATGTTCTGATATGTTCCTTCTTCTGGATGAAGAATGCTATTATACTCGTAATTATCAGCTCCTATGCAATTACCGTAAGCAGAACATCATGAAATAAGAGAGCAGTGTATTTCTAAAGAAGGTCTATCAACGGCACTTGGCCCAAAATTATTTTAACATGCTCTATCTGAATAGGCAGTAGTGCCATCTTTACACAAAATAAATCACTTGCTGTAGGAAGCAAGAGGCTGCGGTCCATGGCAGCACTATCTGATTTTTCTTCTCTTTTTATGCTGTTCACAGCAATCGGAATTGATCCAAACTTGGTTCCTGCGGCACGGCGGCAGATGATATCGGACACCTAGAAAATTAATGTGAAAATTAACTCGAAGAAGCAAAGTGTTAAAGCTATCTGATATTTTTCCTAAGGACTGAACAGAATCTCAAAGAAAAAGCTCGGATTGCTTTAGCGACACGTGATTAAAAAGCGCTCCCGCAGTTTGAGAAGAACAAGCACTTATGATCGTTATTGGGACACAAATAAAACTCGATAAAAACAATAATTTAGAAATATTCAAAATGCTGGATGTATTTTGTAAATACACAGACAGCCTTGAACTAAGGACCGGATGCGCGGTGTTTCTTCACTGGGCTGTGGTTACATGCTTCCCCGCTATTGCTACAATCAAGATCACGCTACTGACACGGCTTACACTCCACAGTACCCTGCTGGCAGTGACATGGTGTACTAATTCAGTTATTGCGAGTTACTTATTATTTTGTCCTGCATTTAATCACAAAATATGTCACCGCTTCTACTAGGCAGTGTGCATTTATTTATAATTGTATGAGCTAACTCAGTTCGTCGATTGAAACTAAATTTCAGGAATAAATATTTTACAATAAATTTCATGCTACAGGAAGTGTTCAGTATAAGAAACCAAAAAGACAGTGTATGATTCTTATCGCAGAAACGTTAGATGACATCGATGATCATTTGGAGAGCAGTTCCCCTAAAAATCACTTAAAGGTCTTTAACAACAGGCAAGCATTTCTTAAGACTCGGCGAAAAGTTACTACATTGATGAAATTAAAACCATAAATTCGGCAAGTAAAGCCTTTAAAACTAGTTTTAAAAACGTATGGTTGCATCCACGCCATTCTAGGATAACCGCAGACGGCAATGAGCACTCATAACGTGAACAGGAAAAACACCGTACAGTCGATTCTTTGTTTATTGGCTCTACCGGTACTTTTTAATGCTCCTTTTAGCACTGTTATTCAAAATTTTTCCAACTGATTTCTCCTCCACGTTTCTCTGCAACCGAAGTTCTGCCTAAAGGTGTACTCAACTAACTCAGCATAATGCTGATGATATTGGCTGGAAGACAACTTTAAACGCAAAAGAAGCGTGCACACAATACTGCCCAGGGATGAATAGAATAAATCGGTTGAGATTTTGACACAATATTGAATTAAATATATGGTAATTATTGTACAGCGTGCTGGTCCGAGGCTAGAAATGGTAGAAAGAAGGGTTCTTTACTATAGGGCGGTAATTGTCGTATTCCTTGGTTTAATCACGGGTTCTAAGGCCAAGAAGTTTCTTGATGTAACGACTTTTAGTTTTGATTACCGCAGCAGCTACTGAGAAGAAACCTTGTGAAAATATCAAGGTTAAAATGAAAATCAGAGCTATCGATTTCTCTGTTGGTTTAAACATTGAAACTCATTGCACAATACGGATTGGCCAGAGGTTGTATAGTTGATTGTTTATTCAGAGGCATTAGGGAGACAACTTCTCATTAAAATAATTTGATTAAACATATGTGTGATGCATAAGATTTTTTTCCCCATATAGAACCGTGTTGCCATTTTTCTTTTATGAAATGGGAGACCAATTATTTCCTTCAAAACCGAAAATACGCATTTTAATAAAGGGAAGCCGTCCTGCTTGTAAGAAAATGTTAACCGAAGAAAGAGTCTTCAATTAAGTCTTTCTGGAAGTTCTTTTGTGACTGAGTTTGCTCTCTAAAACCTCAGTCTATTCACTTTTAAAACCAGTTACTAACACAAACTGATTTTACTTCCCAATATTGTTTCTGGAGGCTTTCAGTTCACATCATTAGGCGGAACAACAGTGAAGCAGGGTATGTAAAAACGGGCCTTTGATGCCTACAGAAAGAAAACTACTCGTCTACTTTGTAAGGCTTTCAAACGGAACTATGATGAAGGATTCAGATAAGGAGACCTTCTTTTCGTAGGAGAGAAAGGGAGGGGGTGGGGCCGTGGTATCCAATCTCAGTTGTGCTGACAGGGCTAATCGATTCCCAATCCCGAACCCTGCAGCTGCAGCTCCAGTCAAAAGTATGAAGGCACCATGAAATAGGAGTCTAAAGGTGATCACAAAATCATACACAGCTTTATTTGGACTCCAAGCTTCTTACAGGGAGAGATCTCAAAGAATTGAGGCGGATCAATCAAAAGCCAGGTTTTTAGAAGTCATATAGCAATTCCACAAGCATACATTTCAACCTAGTTACTATAAATATGTGATATCAAATACTTTCAGTTTGGTGATACCACGTGATTTGTAATAAACAGAAGAATCTGACAACAGACAACTGTTTCGATGCAATGCAGCTTGTAGCACCTAAGTTTTCAAAATATGAAACATTTTAAATGTACAGCAACGTATAAAGACTGCCTCTGTGGTATGTTAGCGTGCTAGCTTTCAAATCCAGAGGTTTCGGGTTCGATTCCTGGATGCAGGATTAATCCACAACCTTCCTGGGGTCACAAAGTATTCATGAGAATGTAACTCAATGTAATATCCAAAAAGTAATACACCACGTAATTTTGAGAACTTTATGCTGTTAAGCAATTGTTCTAAAGGTAAAAAGTCTCCCTACCTTACCTTATATGTTAAAGGCGGCATATAAATTGAACATAAAGAAGGAAACAATTTGTAAATTGGATAACACTGACACAAATTGATATAATTGTACGTTTAAATAGGTCAATGTTATTGTGTGTTTATAAAGCTATATTGTCCTTTAGCAAGCCTTTTTTTCCCCTTTTTTCCTTTAAATTGTTCCATTTATATCCCGCCTTTAACTGCAGAGGTCATATGGGTGGGCTTACCTACTGGCAAATGGTGTTACTCGTTTAACAGTGGGTTTTTCGGTCGTTGGGGTTTTTATACGTTGAATTCACATACACATTCACACTTTCTTTCATTGATACTTCCAGATGAGAAAAATTCCTACCCCCTGCCGGGAATCGAACCCGGGATTCCTCGCACAGTAGGCAGGTGCTCTACCGACTGCGTCACGGGGCGAGCCATTTAGCAAGCTTTTATATCTTTAGATACGCATACAGTTTAATAAGGACGAAGATCATTTCACAAATATTTACGGAAGGCTTTACTCATTTTAATCGTCATGCTAGGATCTCAGATTTACTATTACAAGTTTTAAATAAATTACTTCGAAATTTTGTTAAGAAAATAGAAGAAACCAAGTTGACTTTGTTGTCTTTAAAGTGCTGTGTTGGATGGAAGAATATCCTTAACTCTTTATATCACATCTTTCAAATATGCTCGTCTTAAACACGAAGTTTATCTGAGTTTTAGTGTGAGCTATGGTGATGTTTCTCTTTCTCGCTCTTTTTCTCACTCTGCTTCCTCTCTTTATCTCTCTCTTATACATGCACACAGTTTTTGTTTTATAATAATGTATCAATAGAGAAGCCATGTGTAAGTTTAAATTGGGCCAACACCTATTACTAACTTAAAGTAACTTAAAGCTCCATGGACCTCGGGCTCGGACGAGTGAGGTGGCAAATGATTGTGTGCGTTTGTGTGAACTTAAAAATTAAATCAGCCATCCGGATGACTAAACGGTCCTTGATGACCGAAGACCAACATTGGTTAACTAGATATCCTACAGCATTATTGTGGACGGGGCATTTTTAACACGCATAACAGTCACATTTGGACACAGGAAAACCCTAGAGTTTGAAACCGAAATTATAATGTGAATATAATTAATAATAGAAAGAATTAAAAGGAGATTGTAATCAATAGTTAAGGGGAGAAAATTGTTAATAAAACTGAATATATTAAAGTCTCAAGAATGGAAGCCTAAGCAGATTAGAAGAGTGATAAGATTACAATTGTTTTGCGAGTAAAGCCTGGAGAGTTCAGCTGGTTGATTCTTGCCATGACGTGCTCAAAAGTTGACCAATGAAATTCGCTTCCTTCACGTCACGTGCAAGGCAACTCACATTCGTCTGGAATCGCGCAGCCAGTACACATGTAATTCTGTGTGATCTCCTGTACGTAAGCTGGCGCGTACACATCATTCGGCGGTCGCTAAAGGGTGGCAAAGTTCAAGTATTATAGCATTGCAGTTGAAGTTAGAAAGTTATATTCCATTTAGATAACGTCGGAAGTTCTCTACAAATCTGGAAATTTGCAAATAAAGTCAAAAGTTTGTTAATTCTTCGTTTGGTTCCATTCTTGCCACTACTCACGCATACGTTGCAGATTAGGAACTCTTGCTAGAGCTAATTAGATACCGGACACCAAACCCAGGATAGGAGATATCCTGGCGACGAGATGTTCTAGATCTTAAAGGCGACGTCTTCGACCTGCAGCGGGGGAGGATTGTGCCTCAAGTTATTAGTTACAAATTATTAGTGCCGGTTTGCAGTGGACATTTTGGTTGATCTTGTGATTGATACATTCACAGGGGCCTATTTATCTTTCCACGTTTGACGGGCAACATTTACCTGCAGTTTTCACAACATACTTCGCCAGGACTTCCGGAAAATGTTCGCTTAAGAATACGCCAGTTAATGTGATTCCAAGACGATGGGACACCTGCGCATTATGCCGGTGATGTAAGGGACTTCCTAAGCGTAAGGTATCCCGAACTGTGGATTACTAGATAAGCACCAATATTATGGTCAGTACATTGAACAGAACTAACCCCTTTTAGGTTTTTCATTAGGGTACATCTGCAGACTCTTGTGTATGAGACGCCGGTTATTAGTGAAGAAGAGTTAATGACTAGCATCTTAGATTTGAACTGTGGTAGTATTTACATATGTTATTGACAATAACATGCATTGTAGATCACTTATAAGTTTGATCTACTTTAGAGCACATGGATTTAGATCCAATAATCAAATAAAGATTTAAACGAGAGCTTTGTGTTGTATTTGTAAAATTAAAGTTGCGCTGCTACTCTTATTTTAAAGCTCTCATAATGTAGCAAAACGCGTAGCAATCTGTTCTGCTCATTCGTTTAACCCGACGCGGTATTTCAATAAATGTAACGTCCTCTAGCTCGATAACAGGACATTTGCGGACATACATTCACTATAAAAAGATACTCAAATAGAACCCTTGATTCAGGCCTTATGAGTTATGATTCTGTACATACATGTATACTTAAGTACACCTGTATTTCAGAACCGGGAGCGAGATTTGATCGCAGAACCTCTATGTTAGAAAGCCACTATCATAACCACTCGTACATAACAAGCAACCCAGACATTGCCAATTATGTGGGCATGTACACAAAATAGGCAAGTCAGTGGATCCAATTTCTAGAAAAATTAGAAGAGCAAACGAAATAATATCTCATCTTCTGTAACGCGTGTAACTCTGCTCGCTTCTGTAACGTGACTGTAAGACTCTTTCAGTCTTCAGGATTAAAGACTTTGACCAACAAACAATGAAATTGCAAGTGTCTAGTAAAGACTAGCAAACTTTGCGATACATGCAAGGTTCTTCTTAGCAGACTAAACGAAGGGAGGCAGATAGATCAATTGTTGTTGTGATGCTGCTGAACTTGATTGGGCTACAAGTGGAGGGAATTCCACACTATGCAAATTCAGGGCAATTGTATGTCAGATCCCTGGGAGAAAGGGATGAGATTAGAGTGTCCTACAGGCCTGTTGGAATCCTAGTGATAGACGCGCACCAATGCCAGGGTCTTCAATTTGTGGAGGATATTCTTCATCTCGATACCGGGGTCCACCAAGCAGCCGCCAGCCTCATGGGATTTGATAGTGGCCCTCCAACAACTCACGTGACTGCAATGCCACCGCTTTGTCGAAAACAGAAGTTACATTTCGCCAAGTCCCTACACAGCAGCGCCAAACTCGCTCGTCGCAAACATTTCTGATCCTGAAAAACCGGATTTAAATGAAGGCAAAATGAAGTGCAGGGAAGGGAAGTGAGGAGGAATGTAAACATCCTTATCAACATCCGCCTGGTGAACCGTGAACACCTCCGAAAAAAATGCACCGGTGAGGTTTCGAATCCACGACCTCATGAATGCCAATCTTCCCGCGTTGTTATATCGATTATTATCATTATTATGATTATGATTATGATTATGATTATGATTATGATTATGATTATGATTATGATTATTATTATTATTATTATTATTATTATTATTATTATTATTATTATTATTATTATTATTATTATTATTATTATTATTATTATTATTATTATTATTATTATTATTATTATTATTATTATTATTATTATTATTATTGTTATTATTATTGTTATTATTATTGTTATTATTATTGTTATTATTATTATTATTATTATTATTATTATTATTATTATTATTATTATTATTATTATTATTATTATTATTATTATTATTATTATTATTATTATTATTATTATTATTATTATTATTATTATTATTATTATTATTATTATTATTATTATTATTATTATTATTATTATTATTATTATTATTATTATTATTATTATTATTATTATTATTATTATTATTATTATTATTATGGCTTGACTGCTTACAATATACAGCATGTCATATGAAAGTTATCTTTTGAGATAAATCTGAAGTGATGCTGAAGAGGAGGTTGAAAGAATGCGCAGGGTAAAGGTTGCTTTGTAAAGTGCTGGGAATGTGCAAGAGGTCTAATACATTGTGAGTACAGAACTATTGTGGTTTCTAAGTTTATTTCAACTGCTGTTTAAAATCTGCGTCTTCGTAATTCAATAAAATTACCACATTATTAAATGCATTACGTATCATTAGGAAACCAGAGGTACTATCTTACACTGAATAAGCTTATTTCACTTCTTTTTTTTTTTGGGGGGGGAATTCTTTACTAATAAACTAAAATCCTTACTTCAATTGTAACGTTGAGAAATATTTCAAACAAAGAAAACGAGCAGAGAAAAAAGGATGGGAAAGGAGGGAGATGGCCAAAGCAGAGGTAGCAGCATAAAGAGATAAAGAAGCAAGAATGAGAAAATGGAAGAAAGAGAAATCTGCATCAATAACCCGAGCAAGGCTTTGCAGTTTCCTAGAAGAATGGAAAAAAAGTTATCTAGCGCGCGCACACACACACACACACACACACACACACACACACACACACACACACACACACACACACACACACATACACACACACGCACGCACACGCATGCACGCAAACACATACAAATTCCTTTTTGGGCTCAGGAGATTACAAAACAGGTTTGAAGTTTTAAGTGTAACAGAATACTTTGCATATATAATGAAGCAGACATAAAATTTAATGGCGGGTCACAGCAGGAGCTGGTGAACATGACATCCGACGAGACTTACCACACCGTGCGGTGTTGTACTATAGCTAAACACGTTGTGAAATCACACTGTAAAGCCCGTGATACGAGTATCATTTGCGCTTATAAAACTTATTTACGAAACCTGAAAGACAAATATTTGATTATGCAAAGAGGCTCTATCAGACCCCATTAAATTTTGTGTTTGCCATAGTCACGATTGTTGAGCTGTAAAGAAAGTAAAGATGAACAGAGACTGCAACAATAGAATATCTCTTGTCTCAAGCGCAGCTTTTTCCCTCGCTATTTTCTTTACTTGTTTATACCCTCAAGAATTTGTCACCCACTTCGTAAAGTGTAACAAAAATACTCTATTTAGTCATAGTAATACGGAAAATGTGATAGTACAATAATTAACACGAATAAGAGAAATATATCTGGATAAAGGATATTTTTCAACATCGAGTTCATATTTGCATACGGAGCAAAAACTTGCCATGGAATGGAATTTTTAAAGTTCGAGAAAAAGTTGAAAGAAACAATGGCAAGCAGGGTGTACGTGACCACACATAAAAAGTTATAATGGAAATGCCCAGGAGAAAGGAATCGGGAGAACGGGAAATGAGAAAAACTCGGTGAGAGATGAGAAATGAACAAAAAACTAATTTTCATTTATTTAAATTCCAGAATTGCCTCTAACATTCGTTTTCTCTCTTAAGTAGCTCTGTTCGCAGGCTATTCTGCTTCCCTTTTTGTCCACATTTTATGTTTCAATGCTTTAGATCTTCATCGCTATACGTTAGGTGTGTTCTTTAATCTCTTACATAACAGCACAGTGCCCTTATAATGACCGCTTGGAGGTCTATAAAACTACACTGACGAAATTAACAATTTCCATTTCTTGTGAGCCTTTGAGAAGCGGGGCTTTTTGGCAAGAGCTTTAAATTAATTGTCACCCATATTTTAGAGATGTAAAACTTATACGGCGTAGTAGCTTAAATATCCGAAAACAGCTTAGAAGGTAAGGCAGAATGCTTTCGTTTATTAAAATGTACACTTTTTCTAGGCTAAGATTATTGAAATATTCATATAATTTGCCATGCATTTTAGTTTTACTGCAAAATTGGTTACTAGCTCTACCTAAGTATTTTGTAATTACTACTCATCTCCATTTAATCTAGAAATTATATTTAAACACTACTTCTCCTTATTTCTCTTTGTTTCCTTCCTTCGCTCTTAACCATCCTCTCTCTCTCGTTCTTCCTCTCTCTCTCCTTCTAGCTTACGGCAGAAAATATATTAGTTATACTCAGCAAGTTCATGTGGAGATGTCAAAGAAGGCGCATTTTTGGGGAATGTGTGTGTGTGTGTGTGTGTGTGTGCGCGTTGTGTGCGCGCGCGCGTGTGTGCGCGTGTGTGTGTATGACCCAAAGCTGAGAAGTTTTGAACAGCATTTTACACGTTTTACCCTCAAAATTCGCACATTTTCTTCATATTGCCACAATTTCCAGTGTGTTTGTATGTGTGTGTGCGTGCGTGTGTTTGTGTATTGTGACGCCGGGCACGGCACAAAACAAAGTACTGTGGGAGCTCAGCTACTTCACACCACATACCAGGCCGACGAGTAAACAAAGGCGCCCAAGACCAAGCTGCTTCGCGCGACTGTTTGTGAATATGTTACTAACAACAATCGAATGGTAGAAACGAAAGGGATTTTCACCAGAGCCTTCGAAAAATATCTGCAGTGTTTGAAGAAGTTCGCGAAAGTTCCATGTGAGGTCATTCTAACTATATAAGAAGGCGAGGAAGCAGCGGAAAGCTCCAAGTGTGACTAATCGGCAGTTATGTGTCGCAGAGGTCAACCTGCTCTCATTAGTATTACTGACACATGCTTTTCCTCGTTAGTTGTGCAATATTGGTTTGTCATTGCAAGTACAAGTTATTACTCCTCACAAACAGGGGCATGATCTACAAAATCCCAAGCATTTGGAAGAAATGTATCATCTACCTTGTGATGATGATGGCTTACATTCATGTGTATGACAACTTGTAAGAATCGATGATTGCAATCCTGAAAATAAACTGCAAATAAGCTCTTTAGATTCAGAAACTGATCACAAAGAAGAGGATGGAAGATACCTATGTCATAATAACATGTATTTTGTAGATAACATATCATGCCTGTCAAATATTATTATTATTATTATTATTATTATTATTATTATTATTATTATTATTATTATTATTATTATTATTATTATTATTATTATTATTATTATTATTATTATTATTATTATCATTATTATTATCATTATCATTATCATTATCATTATCATTATCATTATCATTATCATTATCATTATCATTATCATTATCATTATCATTATCATTATCATTATCATTATCATTATCATTATCATTATCATTATCATTATCATTATCATTATCATTATCATTATCATTATCATTATCATTATCATTATCATTATCATTATCATTATCATTATCATTATCATTATCATTATCATTATCATTATCATTATCATTATCATTATCATTATCATTATCATTATCATTATCATTATCATTATCATTATCATTATCATTATCATTATCATTATCATTATCATTATCATTATCATTATCATTATCATTATCATTATCATTATCATTATCATTATCATTATCATTATCATTATCATTATCATTATCATTATTATTATTATTATTATTATTATTATTATTATTATTATTATTATTATTATTATTATTATTATTATTATTATTATTATTATTATTATTATTATTATTATTATTATTATTATTATTATTATTAAAATTACTATTAGTAGTAGCAGTAGTAGTAGTAGTACTATTACTACTTCTGCTATTGACAGTATCTTTCAAATTACAAGTTGTATACCTACCTGTACATGCAATTTATTATCTTTCCAATTGGTGTAGTACAAATTATAACGTATAGTGTACTCATTTTACGTTTTATTTATCAACGTAGTAAGACAATACTGATAAAAACCAAGTATATTTAAGTTAAATGAAGCTAAGTATGGGAATGAAGGAAAAGTACAATTAACGCAAATAAATGCAAGCATATAAGCGCAAACATATAGCGAGGGTCTACTAGGCCCCACGCAACTAATAGTATTCTACCAGGGCGCGCGTCTAGCGGAGGGTTAACGAGCGTCGAGTGATTGCATCGTCAGAATTAGCGTAAGGGAGACAGAGAATGTGAAGAAAAACGCTGAAAGGACTGAGTCAAGGTTACGAGAGTAAACAGTTGTGAGTTGTGATAGCACGAAGGACTGTAGATTGTGTTAACGACTAGAAGAAAACTGTTTATTTGTGCTAAAGCTTTAGAGCGAGAACAACGTACTAGAAAAATACCTGAACTGGATTTTGTCTTTCGTCACATGGTATCTGGTGAGGGATTCTTCGATTTGTTATTTTGTTACAGTATGCATGTGTGAGGAGTACTCACAACTGAAAAGTCGGATACAAACAGCATTTTATACGTTTTATCCTCAAAAGTCAGACTGGGGTGTTTGAAACCCTACGTTATTTTCTTTATATTGCCGCTCTTTCAACAATGACTCAAGCGATCTGCCATCTCCTATAAATTAAGTTTGGATTCACAATGATGAGAGCATTTTCCAACTCATTATCGCCAAGAATTTTGTGTACGGAAGTTTCAGTAAGATACTGGATGCTCTGGGCTACAAAATACCCCTTGGTGAATGTTCAGATTGCGTGTTTTCTAACCTTAGTCTATACACCGAATTAGTTTTCAGTTATCCAGAGCCTGGGGAGCAAATTTATCTAAATTCCATGCATAGGTATTGCTCCTACTTCAGGCACAAGCAAACGCGGGACTTATATGTCCTTTAAGAGCTATTTCCTCTCAAAACCACAACGTACTTCGATGTATTGCTCAATCTTCTGAAATTTTACGCATAGTGCATATATTTTAGTGTATATACCTCAACTCTTCAAATATAGAATTTGCAACTCTTTATCTTCTAAGCAATTTCTGTTAAACACATTATTGGATATTTTTCTTTATTTAAATGTCTGATTTTAATTTTATTTGATACATGCGCGCCTTTGACGTGAAATATTGTATGGTTTTATGGCATTTACTGCACGTATATGATAAAGTGGAAGTTTAGTAACCAGAGCTTCAAGTGAAAACACGACCGAAGGGACTAACGCTTATTTGTAACCTATTGTGTACCATATTGTATCTATGTTGAGTGTTTTATAGTATATGTCGTACGGTTAGTATATTTAATGAAATTTAGTTATTGTGGAAACTATATGTTGAGACAAAGAGTAATGTGGGCTCTGGAAACAAACTGGAACCAAAGCTTCGCTGATTATTATGCTAGTAGATAAAAGTAGCTATTTTTGTATGCTTGTTAGAAGGAAATAGTATTAAGTGAATGAGATTTAAGGAACCGTCGACAACTAGGCCTGAATGGTACTGTAAGAAATGAAGAAAACACCAGTTACTGCTATTCACACTTTATTGCCTTTTAGTCAGTTAGCGTAGTGCTAACGTTACACTCAGATTACTTTTGTACAAGCTCAGAACAACAGAACAACTGCCGAATCACAAATAAGAACTGTCAGATTGCACTGCTAGTCGGCACGACTCCTCAACGCTTCGCATACGTCTGTTTTCTCTCCTGCCCGGTGCTTGGCAGCGACTTATATAGGTCCTTAAACAGAGGGAAAGTTCTGGAGGTAGAATATTCGGGAGTGCCTGTGGCGGAACGGTCCAGAAACCGCACCGCCATGTAATAGCTATTGTCTCGTACGCTCCTATTGTTGTCGGCGGCAAGTCGTTAGGCCAGGCAGGCGACTGGCTGGGTCCCCCCTCCCTAGTGTAGGCAATCAGATGCGGCGGGCGCGGTGACAGTACTGAAGAAATAAAATACACTAAACAGATGAAGAAACTTCCGGGAATTTATAAATTCAATAGAAAGAAACAATTTGGTTCCAAATAATTATTTGAGTGTAAACCTAGACATCAGTTGGCTATAGAGACCCTGTAGCTGATCCCCGTACAACGATAGTGGATTTGCCCTATCACTTTAGCAATTTGCGCCAGCAGCTGGATGAAAACAGTTGCTGTGTAGTGTAATAAAGCAATTGGCAAGGGAGATCGTAAGCGTAAAGTTAGATTTTGCGCCAAGCAATCTGCTGAATGGCGGTAACTTTGCTTGCAAGATCAATAACCATTCTAGCAACAAACGTGGTGCACGCACGCACACACACACGCGAGTAACAACCACTTCACGGGCCGTCTGTTGAAACTGCCACCGGCAATTCCTTTATCCATTCACTGCATTAGACACGTCTTTGGAAACAGCTGTCTGCAGTACAATCATAATGATTACCCCACCATTTAGGAACAGACATTCAACACTAACTAAACAGAAAGGATAATACACGCTTAAAAGTATTTGTTTTTTGTTCATCTACTTTCTTAACTCCGTATTGACCCTTGCCTAACTGGAACAACAATGTATAATAAAGTAAGATATGCAACATAAATATTAAGAAAAAACAATAAGGAAGAAAACTGGGGACATCGAGTATCTCAGAAGCTAAGTTATGGGACCAACACTTTTGCCGTATGTAGATTTAATTCCTCTAATTCCACTGATATTAAGGAATACTTTCATTTTCTTAGTTATATCATTTCTGATTAAATTTATCAGCATTTTTAACCTCATAGTAAATTCGTAGAAGTATGTTATGTGTCTTTATACGTAACTTTAATTTAATGTATCTGTCTTCAACTGTTTCTGAAAAAAGAGCCTATTTACCTTTGGTTTTGCTCTTTTATTTATTTAATGTTCAAGCACTTAGGAGTAAAACCATTCGCTTCCTCGGATTCCAATACAATTTTCCAGGTGTTACATACTTCAGTGTAAGATCACCTAAAGCACTACACTACAAGACATGATTCCAATCCATAATTGAGTTGCCTGCTGCACAAAATACACATTTAGGTGAATCCAGAATTGATATTTTGTGTAGACAGTCATGATCGGTACCAATTCTAAATGCTGCAACTGCTTCTTGTATAAGATGATCCGGAAGTATAAGGTTGGTTACAAGTTGGTTCCATATCTCTGACTTACAGATATAAGATGGTTTGTTATTCAGTTCTGAAGTTCCTATTTGTGCGTAATTTTGCGGAATGGAAGGATAACTTTGATGTAAATATTTGCAGAGATCTTTCACCTTTTTTGACAAGCATATCAGCCATGTCGCTACCAAATAGTCTACAGTGGGAAAGGATCCACTGACGCTTGTTTTCTTTGTTTAAGATTTGTAGTGCTTTTATGAAACATCGAATTTCAATTATGGTATTATTAAGAGGATTAGTGGACAATGATATTGCTTGTACTACATGGCCCACTTCATCCCTCATCGGCGTAAGTAGGTAAGCCGTCGTGCGTTAAAACAGTTGCAGAACTCCACGGCGCAAGAGACGGCAGTGCGAGTTCTGCCTCTCAACGAAAAAGTGAAGACGTGAGGTGAGGGGAAGTTTAACTAACGTGTGTAGTCCGCCATAATGGAGAATAACCGTATAAACAACCGAAAACGTCTCACTTTACTTACAGGATCCTTATTTTCCAGGGAATAATTCATTCCTGTATCTGCTAGTATTGTCTAACATTTGAATTGCACATTGTAAAGTGCAAACATGAGGGCACGTAATGTTTCATTGGCATTTGTTCGCTTCTTATTAATGTTATTGTTGCACTTTGTTATTCATATTATTTTTTATTTTTACTTTTGACTGTAGTTATTATTTATTAGTAGTACGTTTATCACCATCATTATGTCTATCATGATCATTATTGTTATTATTGTCATCATTATCATGAGTATAATAATTAGTAGTTTTATTGTAATTGGTTTTAGTATTATTATACAAGATGTTAATGAACTACACCGAAATATTTTCAGAGCAAGTGGAGATCTCTGAAACAAGTAATTTGGGATAGGAGACTTATGGCCTGTTGGTTCAAATGCGGAAGTTACGGCTATAAGTTTCTAAAGTGCCAGTACGCCACTGCTAATGATAATACCACTTGAGTGCACAACACACGAAAATGAAGAGACGCTCGGCGCACTCTCTCTGGCGCAATGGTTATGTATGACATTAGCTTTCAAGTGAAAGGTAAACGAGTTCGCGTCTCCTTCACTTTATTCGTCTTTTTTTTTTTTTTCTTTTTTTCGTTTTATTTGGTTGTGTGTGTTTTTTTTTATTTTTTTATTTTTTTTTAATATTTTGTCTAAGGTTTTAATTCTTGTACAATGCATTTTACAGAGTAATTTCACCTTGTGAGTGCAATTAATTACAATTCCTTCTAACAAAGGTTGAATCCTGCTTAATACTCTCACATGCTGTACGTCTAAATGGGAGGAGGCTTAAAGGTGAACGAAGTTACATAAAATGAAAAGTAAATGCAACTCTTTATGTCAGGTTTAAAGGAACTGCTTATTGTAATTTATGACGAAAAAAAAAATAACTACATGACAGTAACCGAACCAATGACCTCTGGAACAACAGTTTTCGGCATTAAGGATTGGGCCACCAGAACAGTTACACAAACACTACTAGAGTAGGCTATTGATGCAAGAAGGCAGTGAATCGCTGTTCAGTGTCGCACTGGCAGGTGATTAGCTCGAGATTTGAGATATCTTTGAGGCATTAAATCTTGAGAACGCCAGTAATGAGCTATTAAGTTTCGATATTTCTATACTCGGGAAGCAGTTTTAAAGACATTCTAACCCTATAATATCACCCACCTTGTTTAAACACCAATTTATCAGCATCTGATGCCAATTATGTTTAACACAATTAACTGCGTTATGTTAAGCCGCAGACCATGCATTGCCTATCTCAACTTGCTTATATTAGTCACGTCTACAATCGCTGAAATTATTTCGGTGTAGTTCATTAACACCCCGTATAAATATTAACGTTTCTGTTAGTGTTATGGTTTATTATTGTATTATTTTCATTGTTGTTATTATTACCATCATCGAACGCAATTGATATGCCGACTTCATTCAGAGACTGGATGTTCATACTGATGCCTTGTTGATTAATTGTTGTTCTTACCGTGCTCTTGTATCCATATGGACGTTTCTGAGAACTGAAGGTGTGACAAAGGCACATGCTTCAACGATCCTTTGACGTAAGACCCCTACATTGAAGCGATCTGTTTCAAACACAATATTCTTTACATGACCTTAGGCCGATTCATCGACCAAGGAATAACTGGTTGAAATGGACCTTTACAGGTACATAATAACACGGCGGTGCAACATATTATTGGGAACAGTGCTTTAACACAAGTTGTACCCGAACCTCATCAAGAAAATCCTGGAGCTCACCTTGCAGGAATTCCAGATACCGTGGTCCTCTAAGTCTGTCTGGGAGAAAGACAAATCCACAACATTGACCTCAAGATTACAACACCAAATTTTTTTATACCCAGTGAGCATTGTGAGGGACCCAGTAGTGCATGTTATGTCTATTTATAGTGCCATACTTGCTGAAATAGCATTCGTCGCTTCAAAGAATACTTTCAAGAATGTCAGGGTGTCACCCTCGTGCACTATTCAACCCGGCGAGCAATATCATTGTCATAGAATTGGTGGTTGAGGTGAACTTTATACGAGTGTTACGTCTATTCCTACAAAATAATAACAAGGTTTGCAACCTTTCCAGTGGTGTGTAGAAATGAAAGTTTACTATAGATAGCAGAACCAGCATAATTTCCAATGTATGATCGGACAGATGTCTTGCTCTGGGCAGAGAGAGTGGGTTGTTTCTAAAGCCAACAGTTTCACAATATCATTAATCATTATTCATTATTAATTTCAGATTTCTTCAATTTTGTATTAAGCTCCAGTCGGTAGACAACATAAATAAACTCCAGGTGTGGTTTGGTGGTTGTCATTTCTCAGGTACAGTTTCAGTATCACACTTTCCTTTTATTGTATCAATTATTTGTATGAAATCATGCTGAGTTTTTAATTTTCTTGGAGTTCGTATGAGTGTCTAATAACAGAAATTTTCATTGGAAGAACAAAGCTATTCAGAACATGCATGGATATTAACAAACTGGCATCTTTTTGCAAAGAAAGGAAGCACAAGATTTGCGTACAAGACATTCTGCATTACATAATATAGGGTTATCGAGAAGTTGCTCCGCAGCTCTCATGTGGGCAAGATTCCTCTAGAGAAGAGAATTCAGGTGGTAGCACTGGCTACCACGATTGTATTGTTATACCACTCAGAGAAATAAAGAACTGATGGATTCACGTATGTAATTCATGAAAGGTACTGCAGATAAACAGCCGTACAAACGTTATCTCGAGCGGTAGGCATCAGCACGGTGCGGAGGAACTTGTTGATAACCCTTTATAGGTAATTAAATAAAGGTGATTATTCTTGTGTCACAGAATAACAGAAATGAATTAGATTTTGTTTTATCAAATTTGAGAGAGTTAATAAGTCACCTGTTACCAAGACTATTTCATAAACGCAGTATTTTTTTTTCCAATCTTCCTTTTGCTAACGTTACTAGAAGCTATATCAGGAAACCGTTTGATAAGTATTACAACTCTCAGTGTTAAGTCACTACTTTCATAATTGAATACTTGACGTTTAAATCTGAATATGAAGTAATACTTTATCTTCTCTCTAATACTTTGAATCGCTCGTTCGTTGTCACTTTGTCACTTAAAAAAAAAAAAAATTATATATATATATATATGTTATATATATTTTGTTGTTTAACGACGCTGTCAATTGCCAAGATGACATCAGCGTCACCGGTGTGCCGAAATTTCGCCCCGCAGGAGTTCTTTTACATGCCAGTAAATCCACTGACATGGAGCTGTCGTTTTTAAGCACACTCGGTTTGGGCCGGGTTTGAACTCGCGATCTTAGGATCAGTAGGCCAGCGTCTAACCAACTGAGGCCCACGGTTTCGAGTTTCTGTTCGTAATTACGAATATTACAACAAGCTTTCTTTTTGCTGACATGCTAAACACAGCATAAGCACCGGCATTAAAATAACATTTGTGCAATCGTAGCATTAAAAGGGATTACTATGATGCCATAAATTGTGCGAAATTACACTGTTTCTGGCAACAAGACAGCAATGACGACATCACCACAACATACTTTTCTCCATTGTACCTATAAGCAAACCTAAAATAGTCACTCTCGCAAGTGTAGCAGCAAGAATCACCCCATTCAGTTTATTTTAAAACCAAAACCAACAACAATATACATATTAATCAGAGCCTACATTACTTGGCATACTCACTTTCCTTCTTCGACTGAAAAAAGAAAACAGCACTTAAAATCTAATTTTAAATTACTTGCCATATTAAGGAGTAATAAATGTTTGCACAATTGCCAGCTCTGGAAAGTATACCGGGGATGTGATTTTATTAGTCAAACTAACGCATTTTTCGTGACTCCATCCACAAAGCTTTTCATGTTCTTTTTTGTAAACATGTTTTGATTTTTCTGGAGTTAATTAACTCTCAGCCCTCTTGGCTTTGTTCAAAAGATCAAAGCCAAATATAGTCGATATTCTCAATAGTTTTATCATTACCATCCATTTTCCTCTAAACTTTTTGAAACAAATTAAACATCTGCTTAGCAACCATATTGCGTCATACATCTGTGATATCTGATGCATTATAATTTTACATTTAGCAAATTTATTAATTATTTTTACGTATTTTAATGCTAACATGCATAAAACGTTGTGTAATTTTTCATTGTCACGCTGAAAAAACTAGTAAAAGTTCGCAGATTCGCTTTAGCAGCCAGATTATACACTAGTTAGATAAATAAATAGGAATGCGTATTATGGTTAATACATAGAATTGTTTCGTTTTCATCGTTTCATTTTTTAAACCTCGCTTTTTTCTTTACTTTCTCTTTTTGTTGTATTCTTCCACCGTTTCAGTTAAACTGGGTTTTATTTAAGTGCACTCCGATTAAGCGGGTTTTTTTGCTGTTTTTACTTGTATTAACATATCGTTTTCTCTTTAATTAGTGCCAGCCGGAAAGCGTTACTTTCTACAACTTGTTAATTATATGCAGATAATGAAAATCTCTGGGTATGCTTGGCTTTATAGTCGATGGATTGTTGGGTAACAGTAATTTCCGCTCTGCAGATGAACTTCCCTTTGGTGAAAATGTGCAATGCGTCTTCTTCCATTGCAGGCAGGCTATCTAACAATTTCTTCCTCCGAGGGAAAAATGGCGCATCTCTGTAAGCCGCACACAGACTAGCCATCTATCTCGTGCACACACATAGCTGTAAGGAAAGTCAATGGAGGGTGGAAATACCGGCCAGCCGGACAGACTGACACTTTTCACGTCCACTCTCTCTCTCTCTCTCGGACTGCAGCCGGCTTTCTGTCAGGATGCATGGGATTTCCTCAGTCAAGATATCTCGGAAATGGAAAGAAGATAAAACGCCCAAATCCCGTTATATAAACGAGGATGGGCTTCAGCAAAACTTTTCATGATCACTCAAGCTCGAGAGCTCTACGTGCTTCCGTGTTCCTGATAATCGCATCACCAGTTCTTCTAAACAAGATATGAAACATCAAGCTGAAATGGGCACATTGCTGGGTTTACCTGAATGCCTACCGTACGGAGATTAAAGTGGATACGCATGTTAGTACGATTCAGCTATCGACTGGCTAATTTTACCACAGCCTACTGCTACAGCCATATGCAATGGAATTTGTGACTTGCTCCATTATAAGCCCATCAACTGGCGCACTATCAGATCCCGGTAACCACATTACAGGTCTACCTCCAATCCCATTAATATGTGATAAAGGGGTACCCGTTTATATTTTTATAACTTGTTCCCTAAAATGAACATATCCAACATGCAAGCTATAACCCTGTGAATATAACATGCTGGAGCTGTGACCTTTATTTTAATAGAATGTCATAAAATGACAAAACCAGTCCAATTACTTTTCTATTAATTTATTATCTTCTAACATTTTATCTCAAAGAGATGGTTTTCTTCTCGTGGTTAACACAAGTTAGTCTTTTGGGCTATCACAACTGACAATTTTTACTTTTCATAACCTTGCTCAGCCAGTATAGTGTCTTTTTCCCACTTTCTGTGTCTCTCATATCCTAATTACAACGTAACAATCACTCCCGACGTTCGTTGAATCTTTCTTAAGACATACCAACACGAGCGACACGCATGCACAGCTGTCTCACACTAATGACACACCGACCACTCGTGTTCGTAATTCAATTCTAAAATTCACTCCAACTGTTCTTTTCAGGTCTCCTTATATACTGGGAATGTCACACGGGCCTTTCTCGAGTTTCACACACACACACACACACACACACACACACACACACACACACACACACACACACACACACAGACACAGACACACACACACACACACACGCACACACACACACACACACACTCCGGAAATGAACTCAGCTAGAAGTCTTGCGAACGTTCTCGGAACCCTTTTTGTTTCTGCCGCTTGGATTGACAGTCGCGCATAGTACCTAGTCCCGCGAGGGCGCCCGACCTTGAAGTCTGCTCGCTCGCCGGCACAGTATGTGGTGTAAAGTAGCTTGGCCCTGTCCGTCCTTTCCTGAGCGCCGAGTTCAATTTCACAATAATAATTTAGTCAGCCGTAGATTTCCAGGAAAAGAAATAGCTTTGTACGCAAACCAATACAGATTTAACCATGAATAAAATATCAAAAGCATGGGGTCGCGAAGGTGGGGCAAGGGGGGGGGGGGGGCTTGGAAATTGGTGAACTTAATGTGTAGCCAATTACTGACTATTAAACTATTATTTTAATTTTGATGTAAAGAACAATGTTTATTTAACACAAATTAATACGGTTATTTGGAACAAATACTATAAATGCTGACTATAAAACAACGATTTAATATTATCTGATTGAAAACTTCCAACATGTGCCCTCCCCCCCCCCCCCCGGAAAAAAGTCTGCCGACACTCATGATCAAAAGTAGATGACAAATGAGGATCTGATGGATAAAATCAAATCAGGAATAGTTGAAAATAGCACTTTTACATCAAAATAATTATTGGATTGCTTTTGAGTTGTTACTAGATAAGAATGTCCTACAATTTACATCCTCTGATATTCACATCGAAAAATAGAATAGCTAAAATTAATGCGTAATTAATTATATGCCACACTAATCAGTATGATTAAGTTAAGCACATGGGTATACAAAATATTTTCTGTAAAAAGTACATTTAAAACGAGGGGGACACAAATGATTGGAGATGTTTGAAGGCAAACTCTCAAGCATTTTGTGCACACTCTGTGGCGTGAGGCAGCGTAGCAGCGTCACATTCAAGAAGTCCCGGGTTTAAATCTCGGTTAGTGTGTGTTGTGTAGAGGTTTGTTTTCCGTGGATTTTCCTTATCTATCAAATATGAGTGTCGGGTAAGTCTAAGCTCTATGGACACAAATGATTGGAGATGTTTGAAGGCAAACTCTCAAGCATTTTGTGCACACTGTGGCGTGAGGGTAGCGTGGCAGCGTCACATTCAAGAAGTCCCGGATTTAAATCTCGGTTAGTGTGTGTTGTGTAGAGGTTTTTTACGTGGATTTTCCTTATCTATATGAGTGTCGGGTAAGTCTAAGCTCTATGGACCCCGAGCTCATTCCAGCATCATTTCACCCATTTAATTCATCGCCGGTATGACCCAAAAGACTTTAAAGTATAACACATTCGTTTCTGAACATTCTAGTTTATATAAATAGCCACAAACATTTGTAACAAATTAGCTTGTTACGTAAGGTTTGAAAGAAGTATATATTTTACATAAGAAATTAATATATTATTTTACAACATTTAAGTTCTAATACCATAAAAGCAGGATTTGAATGCAAACATAAATACATGAAGTATTTAATTTAGTTTAGTGAGGACTTACAGATATTTCTAAAAAATTTTATGCATATACCTGCCTCAAAGTTCTATAACACCAATATTTCCAAAATCAAAACACCTTTTCTCCAAACTACCCAAGATGGCACAATTGTTTTCCTTTATCGTGATCTATGCTAATACATTGTGTTTCACGTTTACTTATTTGTTTTAAAGTGTTTCATTTAGCACATAAATTTCGATTTTGTATAAATAACTGATGTTATCGTATATAATGGTCTATCCTGAAGACGTAAATCGCATCTCTAAGATTTTTATTTATGTTTTCTTTGTTTGTTTGTTTGTTTATTTAATTACTTATTTTTATTTATTTAGGATGAGTATTTTAAAAGTGAAATACATTTTTCCTTCTGAAAAACATACACATTTATGGGAATGTATGTAAATTGGTACACTGGAAAATGCTGAGAAATAAATTGATAGATAGAAGCAGTACCTACCCTTCTTCAGTACACGGTATTGTTATAATTCCAGCGCAACAGCCCATGAAGGGCCAAAGCTGTACTTGTCACGATAAAAAATTTGAATCCAAAAAAGTAAAATACGCAGTAAAATGGATACTAAGAGTGACAATATGAGCAATAACGCACTTGCAAATGTCAGATGAAATAATTGTTCATCATATATCAGTCACTATGAACCGTATTGATCTCAGAATGCAGGATGAACTGTGGGAACACTATTCAAACTTTGCAGAGATGTGGGAGACGATGAGTAACGGTGGTTTTGTGATTCTTCGTTAAAGAACAAGATCCCACGTAGAGATACAGCTGCAGAAATCTACACTTCGAGTGAGAGAAGTAAATCGTCTCTTAAATATTTACTGAGCTTGGCAACTTCAGGGCGAGCGTCGCGTAATACATATGTTTAAACTAGCTCCGTGCTTGCGCATATTAACAAAATGCAAACAAGTGAGACTAGCAACTGCAGGTATCGTCATTGCACCAGCTTGCCAACCCGCTTCGGAAAATTCACAACCGCAAGCGCTAACGAACGTTTCGTTTAGTTATCTTCACTTTCATACGTCTTCTTGCTACGAGAAATGAGTGCCATGTGCACATTCATTTTATTTGTCCTTAAGTCTACACTAAAATCAGGATTTAAAGCAGTAGCTTATATTCCGAAAGTTATTTTTAGCCATAAGTAAACAAAGATATAAGCACAAACATAGACTAATACTCCCAAGCTTGCCTGTTAAAAGCCGGTCCCAGATTGATGGATTTTAAGTGTATTCAAAAGCGACAGCCTCATGGCAAATGATTCACTTGACGTGTAAAAGAACTCCTACGGACGAAATTCCGGTACATTAGCGATGCTGGTATGACACTGGAAATTGATAGCCTTATTCTTTCTTTGTTTTTTACCTAATTACTCTCCCCTTATGCAGGACTTACATCCCCAGGACTTACAAGCCAGTGCCTAGGGTCAGACGTATATCGGGGAGCACAAGAACCTATGGACCGGACAGAGTGAAGACCTGGAAGTGGGTGGTCAGCCAAGCACCAGGTATGACAGTGAGGAACGGGGTGATATGAAATGCTGGCAAAATCGATGACTGGAAAGGTGATAATGGAGCAGTTGGCGGAACGAGTGGCAGGGGAAACTGGAGAGCCCGGAGAAAACCCGCCCTGACGCTGCTTCGTCCACCACAAATACCACATGCGGGTCCCTGGGATCGAACCCTGGCTGCGTAAGTGGTAGCCGAACGCTTTTACCGCTCGTCCACGGCGACAACTTTGTTAGTCAACAAAAATGTTTTATCTACCTTATTATTTACATTGGCGTTCAACAGTATTATTTAATGTCTTTGCCAGCTAAACGTAATTTGAAAAATCTGAAATTCTGGAACTGAAGTTTCGAAACTTCTTTTTTGTCCATCATAATAAAAATCTGCCTTCATTTATTATTTTGTTCTATTGCAAGATATTTAGAAGAGACACATTACATAGACCTGCTCAAATTATAGCTAAGCGCTGTTTTTGCCCTATACTACCAAAGTATACGTAAATCTCGAAATAGCAAATAAAGTAAACAGAGCCACTGTGATCAACCATTTTCAAATGGAACTAACTAAAAGATAGGTAAATAAGATAAAGCTTCTTTCTTATAGTTGCTTAGGGAGTCTAATGCAGGAACACTATTCAGATAGATATGAATGGCGGAAATTGTTGACATTTCGCATAGAACTCATAAAATATATAAGTACAGTTAAACATGTCGAGAAAATTATAGTGCTTTCATTTATCTTCCATATTTTTCTTTACACGGACTGTATCATATCCACTACCGAGACAAGATTAATTGAATAAGTTGATATCCTTGTATTGCTCCCAATGTCCTATCTGTCGGTAGGTTTATTATAAACAGCTTGCCGTGGTGGCAATACAGGTACATAGATTCGTATGTGTGCATATGGCTGAATCATTGCTTCTGATATTTCATACGTTTCTGTAATCCAATGTTTTATGCTTAATTATATTGTTATATCTTTGCTTATTGTCTTCTAGTGTTATTTCTATAGGTGAACTTAAGCATCTCATTCCCGCTACTTTGATCCTCCTTTGTTAGATTTGCTTCCGGTCCTAAGCGAATGTTGGCCAGAATAGCTGAGGAGTGCTTTTTTAAAACTCGATAGATGCACAAAATGATTTTCCGAGAAAAATGGTTTTTAATGCTTATTAGCAATGCAGATTAGTTATCACTGAGAACTTTTCAAGCATTCGTTCTGCTTCCTAAAATTGTCTCAGCGCACGAGAAGAGCTTAGTGCAATTTTGAGGTTTGAAAACTCAAGATCCTTTTTAAATCGATAAATGCTGATTAACTACTTTGCATTAGTGTAGAATTAGCACGCTAGTTATGAGGTTCTGATGTATATTGTCCAAATAAACTACCTTTATTTGTTAGCTTCATTATAGAATACATTTTGTGTACACAGCAAATGGACTTTGGACTTACTGAATACTTGACAGGCATGCTGGCCATTCTTTTTTAAACTTTATTCACTTTTAGTTTGAATATTTGATATAGTATTTTGCCAGTATACAGTATTATGCTATATAAGAGCAATATTTATCACATGAGTACACAAATGTTTATTTATTGCATGTTAATTTACTAATGTGTTATTTATTTTTATCTTTCGATAGTACATAACGTGCTATACAACCAACGTATTATTATTTATATTCATAACAATATGTATTAGTAAGTTTTATGCTTCAACTGCTCCTCCTAGCACATTCTTATGAGATATTTTTGCAGTTTCTGAAATTTCAAGAAACCTAGCTAGATTCTGAACGTTGTTCGTTCTTTTCTTTGCTCACCCTATTTATTTTCGGAACATTTTGAGATCAAGCAGGACCTTGTTGCAGGACTTGCTCGTGGTTTCATGACATCCATCTCCACAGGCAAAGCAGCACGTGTGTTTTAAACTTCTACACATACCTTATCATCTTGCCAAAGCATTGCTTGGAATACGTCATTTTTTAAGTATTCAACTTAAAAGGAAACTTTGATTTCAGTTTTGCGTGTCATTTACTTTCAAATTCTTGATTTAGTCTTTAAAGTCGTGATTTTGTAATATCTGATATTCATCAAGGCTCAAAATTCTTTCTTCTTATTCAATTCTGTCGAAATCTGGATAAGTAGAAATATAAGCTGTGGGAAAATGCTCTACTATTCTCCAAAGAAGCAACAAGTATTGTGACAAAGATGACAAATCCAGTCCAGTTATTTTTTTATCACGTTATTTTCTTATAAACTTTTACACAAAACACATTTCTCTTTTACTGACGTTAACGCAGTATCGTCTTTCGTGATATTATCTACACTCACAACTGTTTACCTACTTCTCTAATCTTGACTCAGTACATTCGCTGTCTCTTCACTTTCTCTATCTCTCATAAACTAATTCCGACGTTACAATCACTCGACGCTCGTTAAATCTTCCTTCAGTTCACGGTACGTACCATACATAGACAGCTATCTCACACTCATTGACACACTGATTGACTCCTGTCTGTCACTCTAACTCTCTCTGCTGTTTCCTGACCTCCTTATATAAGGAGATGACGCCACATGGATCTTTCGCGATCGTCTTCAAACACGCCGACAATGACGTAGCCAGATCTTTCTCGAAGGCTCTGGAGAAAACCATCTTAGGTTCTGCCGCTCGATTGTTGTGTCACGTATACACAACAGTCGCACTAGGTAGCCTGACCGTGGGCGTCTTTGTTTGCTAGCCGGCTTAGTTTGTGGAGTGAAGTAGCTTAACCCTGACAGTCCTCTGTTTTGTGCCACGCCCAACGTCACATTATGCACATCACTCTATTCGGCAGTAATTTTCTTTCTTTGTTTTTTGGGACTCTTACCTCCTGCCACTCTACGAGTGGTATAATTTCATAATTTGAGCTGCTGGCATTGCCCATGATGTGTACACAATGCTCAACTACGCGTGAATTTATCGCACATAACAAAGCTTGCAAAAAATGAATATGAAGTGCAAGAACCAAAAGAGTTAGCGGTTAATGTCAATGCTAGACCAGTGTTAATAAGAATTGTAGAAATTAATGGGAATTCCATGAACTACAACAGTGAGAGAGCAGTAAATACCAACATTACATTTATAAGAATTAATATTGCTATACGCTGTGTCAAAATAATGTAACAAAATAACAGTCCAGTTCAGTTAGTTTTTTCTTACTTTATTTGCCTCCAAAACTTTTGCAGATACACAGTTCTCTTTTATTCACGCTAACATAGTCTTCAATCTTTCGTGATACTATAACTTACATCTGTTTTCTTGTCAAAACCTTAAATCACTTCTTTGTGTTTCTTCACCTTCCGAGTCCGTGACACAGCTGACTTTGACGATACAACCACTCATTCCTCAATGACTGCTGTCTTCCTTTTGACACGACAATACTCGCAGCTCTCTCTCTCGCTCTCTCTCTCTCTCATACACACACACACAAACTAAAACTGACTGACTACCGACGACTCATGCCCATAACTCACTCCTCTGCTCCTTGTCTCACCTCCTTATGGATGACGCAACATGGACCTTTCTCAATCTTCTACAGACACGTCGGACACTTCCCGTATAATCTCGAAAACCTCTTATGATTCTGCCGCTCTAATTGTAGTCACTGTTCCCAACAATCGCGTGAGGCAGCCTGACCTGGAGTGCCTTTGACACACGCACCGCCAGTGGGGTGGGGCAGCCAGGCTCCAACCGCCCTTTGTTGTGCGCCGCGGCCGGGGTCATACTATGATAAAATTGGCTGTATCAACATTTCGTTAACTGTGCATGTGCATATATCGAGTTTTGAAAAAAAAAAAAAAAAAAAAAAAAAAAACTGCTAATATTGCTTGCCTTCTATATGAGGCATTTATTCAGATATTAAAATGTCATTTAAAAGAACCAGCAGAAGATTCAAATTATGCCGATTCTGTTTACAACTTATTTTCCTAAAATTTTGCATCAATCGAGTTTTGAAAAAAAAAAAAAAAACCTTTTGAATTGCATCCCCAGAATTTCCTGTCCCTACATTTCACTTCACTTGTCATTTCATTTCACCATTCATTCTGGTTTATTATTTTGGGGTTCCAAATGTCGGCGGGAGTTCTGGCGTTCATTGTGGGTGCATTGCTCTCTATAAAACCTCGTTTTCCGAATCTAGGAGATCGCTAAGTCCCGGGGTTCCCAAGGGATTTGTAAGCCCACAGAAAGCAGGGGAGCCGGTTACACGAGCCGCCACTGGGGAATTCAAATCTGTAGTTGTTAGGGTCCTGGCCTGTGCTGTCGTCTCAGTGTCCGGCCACATTAGACAGTACCCTGTCACCTCACCTCTCCCGCCCTTAAAGGGACATAGCAAGAAAATGATTTCACGGGCCAAGGAGCTAATTCCCCCCTCCGAACCTTACCAGTGTCATAGTCATATTCTACAAAAATTACTTCTCCAAAATGTAAACTAACTGTACAATTTATAAGTCAAACATTAATTTGAATTGTTAGATAAAATGTTTTGAAACCAAATAAAATGGAAACTATTGAAAATACATGGTTATAAGGTATTCCTTACGGACTATTAAAATATACAGAATGAAACTAACAACATATAGGTGTAGCCTAGCAATTCAACAGAATGAAAAGTGAATAGAAACGGCAAACTTCACGGAAACTGGGTTTCAATACCAAAATCGTGTAAAACATGTTCTTTTTTTGAAAATAAAATCTATCTTAAATATTTTATACAATCCTAAAAATAAACCTAAAGTTACAGATAAATAATTTTATTGGAATAACAGCCCCGTTTCTGAGACTAGGCAGGTTTAAAAGGACAGCAAGGAAGGTGAACTCCGTTCAAAAATTACCATTTTAAGCCACTAATGAAAGTCAATATCAACAAAAGTTTGCTAACTACGTCTCATATAAATGCCTAAGACGAACTCATACTATCAGATATGCAAGTAGGTATACAGTGGGTGGAGAAAGCATTATATTCTACACAAACATTACATACCAAGATTCCATTGGACATAACGTTTTGAGGTCCCCTCAATAAATGTTTTAGAAACAATATCAATATGGTATGTCTGGGTTTATATGAACATGGCCCTCGTCAATCTTGGTGACTTTTGTATGACTGTAAATGATAAGAGATAGATAAGATGCTACTACAGCATGCATCAAGTCCGTTAAACATCAAACCTGGTAATTAGGTCTTTTTCATCCTCCAAAGGATGTGATATGCATATTTTTCTAGAAAATACTTCCATCGCAAGCTAGAAATGTTTTTTAACATTCTTTATTTTCTCAAAAATAGTTCTAACGATTTTTATTAAAGTATGTTTCAAATAGTTTCATGCCAAATAAAATGTATATCACGAATTATCTGGGAATAACCTTTGAAGTCATCTTTATTCCAGACGACTCTTGCATTACTTACAAACCGTAAGAGACTCAGGAAAACGTATTACACAAAAAACGTAAATCTTGTTACAGCACACTATTTGTGTCAAATATTTCTTTATTTGAATACTTATATTTTTCGTTCAAATAGGTAGTCGTTATTTGCTGTGGTATCCTTTGGCAATACAAAGAAATCGGGATTTCAAAGCCATCACACACTGACTAGTCCTTAAGAGACTTGATTGTCAGTTTAGCCTACTGCTTTTCCTTATTAATACGCAATAAGACATTTCTGCAAACATTTATCTCCAATAACATGATGTAGATAGAAGAATAAGCGCTTATAAATTCACACATCAGAATGTTTTTCACCATTAACTATGAGTGTGTGTATATAAGGATTTTGTAAATATGTATCTCTATTAACGTGAAGTAGATAAAAGAAAAAGTGTCTATAGAATAGTTGGTACTGGAGTGAACAGAGAAAGTCGTGTGAGCCTAACAGATCAAATTTTTTCTACAATTCAGTATGAGTATGTATAAGAAGTATCATATTCCATCCAAAATGTCGTTACCCATATTTCAATCAAGGGCTTAGAATTGCAATTCTCACCGAAACAATCGCTGTAAAATCGCACGCCCGTGCGTTTGTGTCACTGTAAACTATCCGTAGTTGGAACATTTCTGTTTATTTTTTATTTTCTTAAAAATGACTTTAAGGAGTTTCTTATGTGTTTGAGAAAAATACCTAAATGTGTATTATAAATCTTCTGTGAGCAGTTTGTATATTGCTCCTTAATCTAAAAGAATTTTAGACAGTTTCGCATAATTGGAAAACTATAAGTTATAGACATAAATGTTCTTCCAAAAAATATGGAACTCGTTAATACTGTAACACAGTAGCTATGATCCAAGGTTATCGACAGCTCGGTGCTGGGCAGTCAGAACAGTAAACAGATAAGCCTCGCGCTCCCTCAGCACATATATGACAAGCGCTATCAGCAGATAATCAGAATCGTCTAGAAGTTACTTCTTCTCGAACATTCTGGGGCTCTGCAAAAGCTTACAAAGGCTGTCGGGGAATAGAGACTCTTACGCCATCTGTTGGTGCTGTGTTAAGACTGTATATTGTGCTGCCCTCTGCAGCGGATGTACAACACCAGTTTAGACACTTGTCTTTGCTAACCCAGAAAACAAAGTTCTGTAAATGAACATTGTATACACTAATGTGTGTGAGTAGAAGTTTTACTGCATTGATTCTATTATTTCACTAGTGTGTAGCAACAAAGGCTATGTAAATGAGCACTCCCGTGACGAACTGAGATAGCAAGTGCGTTTCTGTTACAGCGAAAAGGTTGTTTCCCTAGCGCGTTTGTGCTGATATTGGTGATGTACAGTGAGTGCTGATCTGTAAGGGATTTTAGACGTCTAGTATTCTACTCCCCAACCAGTTAACCGTCCGGAAGTTGAGGCTACGTCGGACGTACTTCGTTACGTCGCTGCGTTGTGGAAAGGATTATGAAAACAAAGTGAAGAGACACTGTGAGCTCAGCGAAGTCTTAGAGAAAATGGAACGCGGTTGTTGAATGACAGTGAACATTGAATGGAGTGACAGTTTTAAAAGCGGACGAAGTCACACTGGTGACAGGAGTAAAGTTAAGCGCCACAATAGAGGAAATACTACACAAAGTGTTAGCTAATTGAATATGGGGTCGAAAATGGAATGCGGAATGGATAAGATGGGATCCGAAGTAAAGAAAGTAAAATCTGGTATTGGCCAGAACGAAATTAAGAAAATGGAAACGGGAGTGAAATATGCAATGCAGGAGATGAAAATAGAAATGAAGAATGTGAAAACGGAAATGATTATTCAAATAGAGGAAATGAAGCTATATTTCTGCATCGAGTCTCCTAAGTCCCACAGAAACGCAAAGGTGAAAGTTTAGAAAAACGATTCTGCAAAGGTAACAGAAAAAACTGACATGGAGGATGAATTTAATTGGTGGATGAGCACATTGATGACTAATAATGACGGCTAGAGTGGCAGACGAAAGGGAACAAGGACATGACACAAACAGCATTGGGTGAATATTTGGACCAGCATATGTCAGAGGAAACTGTAGCCCAATCCCTGCAGCTGCTTGGGGCAAAAGACCAGGAAGAGTGCGCAACTGACGGAGCGCGCCACAGACTCAATCCTGAAGGATAAAGGAACTGGCAAACAAGCTATGTGGGCAGACGTCGTTACGAAGGGACCGATCTATACATGGGACTTTCTGGTGGTCAGGATCACGGTGGGGCAGATGGTGTTCCTGAAGAAAGTGGTGAAGGAAGTCCTCGAGGAAAACCATGCCTCCACTACAGGAAGGCACCTCGATTTGAAAAACGCCTTGAAGAAGCTATGTCGCGGATTCTATTGATTGCACCTTCGAAGGTGGACACGCGTTGCCAGAAATGCAAAATCGGTGCGTCTGTTCCTAGGTCCCATCATTCATCCAGAGTCAACCCCGAGGGAAATTTGTGGTAGTTTATCTGATCGCCTTCCTGCAGATGGCTGAGTGACACATGGGGAAGTCGGCGCCAGGCAGTCGCAACATTAAATAGATATGTCACACGCCCGCGCAGTATAAATACAGTAAGGCTATCGCTATATAACCAGAATCTTCTGGACATTTTGCCTTCTCGAACGTTCTGAAAATCCGCAGAAAATTCCCAAGGCTATATTAATGAGTACTTTCGAGCGAGTTTGTGACAATGATGGTGACTTTCAGTGAGTGCTGTTACTCCAAGGAATTGGGGATGTCTTGTGTTCAACTCCCCAACGAGCAAACCGTCCGGAAGAACAGGCCACGACGGGCGTATCTTGTTACGCCGCTACGTCATGAAAGAAAGTGAAGTGAATGTGAAAATGAGGTGAAGTAACTGTAAGTGTGTGTGAACTTAATGTAATAAATTTAAAGAAAAAGGTAATAGAAACACCCCTGAGCGAGTGAAAACCACTGCTGTTGAGCAATTATTCCGAGAGGTTAAACACCGCTGATATGAACTTCGACGATAAAGGCAGCATTTAATGGAGCTTGCAAAGTGTTATTTCCTCTTACTGGGTTAAATTTTCCTGTGCTTTCAAATGACATGCTCGTTCTTTGGTTTTTCATTAGCGCGAGCAAAGCATACTTTGATGGTTTTCAAAGATTTTATTGTCATACTTCAGTATAATGAGCTTACAGACAACTGCAGCAAATCGCGTTATGAAACCATTATAGGAAATCATTTATCATAACTATGTAGAACGCAGGGGGAAAACGAATTTCCAGGAATAATTTGCAGAAAGGACATGAAAATAAATTTGGGTGGAGCACTCTGTGATTGTAATGCATCAGTTTTTTTTAGCCTTTTCTTGTTGAGTTATTTTGTTAATACAGGCTCCTTTGGTTGAGATAGTATGAAACGCCATTGGCAGAATCCTTTACTGATTTCGTCAGTCAATACAGAAGCGAATGGAGAAGCCATGTAAATAGAACGGAAGATTCAATATAGCCCAAGTAAGCTTTACCATAGAAGCCCTAAGGAAGACCTTTAAAGAGATGGCAAGAATCCCTTCGGTTTGGAAAAGATGGAACACGGAGAAAAGTAGGCAGAAAATTGAAAAAGGAGAGAACTGAAAGTATTTGCATTGGTGATTATAGTAAACATCATCACTACCCTAGCAACGGATATACTCAATATTTTCGAGGAAGAGCCAGTAATTTCATTGTAGCTTTTGGAAACATGGGATTTTAATGGTATATGATTCATAAAGATTTTTAAAAAGCTTAATGAGTTCGGGTTTAAATATATATTTTATTGCACTGTTGATCCAGTCCCATGTTGAAGCGACAGGGATTCAGAATATGAAATGTAAACACACTAATCGCTGCAAGTTTAGATTAAAAAATGTCGGATGAATAAACCAAGGTGTTCGATAAAGGTGTAGTTTATGCCCAACTTATTTAATTTGTAAATTGATGACCTAGTAATAAAGTGGAAAGAGAAAATACAGCTTGGAATTAAAATGGGATCTGACATACCATTATACTATATGCTGATAACCAGATAGTTATACAGAAGATAATTTTACAAAGAAACATTTTATACAAATGCAGTACAGTATAATTTTACTATATCTGCAAATAAGACACAGATAACGCTTTTAAAGTAAACAATCCGTATACATAAAAAAATAATAAATGGAAAAATGTTAGAACAAGCATACCATTTCAATTATATCTAGGCTGTGATATTAGTCTTAAGTATGACAAAGACACTGAGAAGAGGGTTAATTGATTTCGAGCTATTTATGGAACAATTGGAAGAACTTTAGCAAGAAAAATGAGAAAATAAACACAAATTAAATTCTACAAAGTTATGGCTCAACTACTCTTATATATGGTTCAAGCACGATAACAAAAAAGGAAAAATCGCACACATGAGCAGCAGAGATGAAGCTCATGAGAACTGTAAAAGGATATACTAAAATAAGGAACGGAGCAATAAGACTAGATTTGAAAATTTTTCCAGTTAATTATAAGACAGAAGAAAATAGAATGAAATGGAAGGATAATCTTAACAGAATGGTAGAAAATAGATTAATAAAAAGTAAGAAATGAACTCGGCCGATTGGTAAGAAAGATGTGGATGGACCTCGTAAGAGGTGGATGGATGACAAAGACCGGAACAGGTGAGAAGAAGAAAATGTTGAGGCGCACTTTTATAGCGGGTTTAAATCTACTCATTTTATTTACGAGTGAAATATTACCTTACTCCACCTTCATACTTGTAGGGGTACAATTCGTAGTAGATTTGTAGAGATTTGCTAAAATGTATCCCTCTGGATTCAGTCTTCAAGCTGTAAGACTATTAGGTGTTCAAAAGAACGTGGTGGCAGATCTATGCGAGGTCTATGATTCATATGTTTCTTTGAATCACTTTATAACCTTTTGGTAGCGTTTCGCAATAAAATTAGATATTTATATAATGGATTGCAATTTTTCTACTCAATGTCTGGTTTGTCGTTGCTGTTTATGTAACAAGAGAAGAATGACTTCTCAGCGCTTCTGTTTTACATTTGATTGTGAGGCTTTAGAAAAGAAGCTGTCTCAGTTTGGAATATTAAAGATAGGAAGAAAGATGAAAGAAAGGACCATCAAAACCGCAAATGTGTCTCAAATAAGGTTTATTAATTGGGATTCAGATTTAATACGACTGTGCAACATAAACTCATACGACGATTAACATGCATGCATAGAGAAAATTACAGTGAAATGCACTGGAACTGGTTAGTTTTTATTTTTCACTACTGCGTATAGTAAGTACGGGAAACAAGATATTCAACCCAAAAACTCAATGTTGGGATTTCATCGGAGATATATGTTTTGAAGCCTGCTGAATCCAAAAAAAAAGCTTTTTAGAAAAAGGTCCATGTGTGTGTGTGTGTGTGTGTGAGAGAGAGAGAGAGAGAGAGAGAGAGAGAGAGAGAGAGAGAGAGAGAGAGAGAGAGAGAATCAGTTAGAAAACCACAGTTGGTATTTGAATTTAATAGATTTTAAAGATGCGACACGAACATTTTTAATAAAAATCATCTACCCTAAAATTTCGAAAATTTTGATTTCCTCAATACTGGCTTTAACAATTTTAATTAAAATGCTTAAGATATTTAATGGCAAATTAAAGGTATATTTTAATTGTTTGGCTATAGCCCACGTAGTCCTGTTTACTCTTGATGACTTGTGCGTACCTAACTGATAGACCTAACTTAATGTACAAAAATGTAGATCTCGTTAAAGCACACGTTATCTTCAAATGCATTTTTTGTGGTGTTTACCATTTACGAGATATTCCTTGTTATTTGTGAGTTTCGCAATACTTAGACTTTTCACAAATGCAAGATGATTATTCACGTTTTCACCTCTTAGCCATGCAAATAGAATTGATTTTCAAAGTCTTCATATAGGGACCAGCTTTAAAACCTCAAAACCTACTGTATTCCCACATTTCCCTTGCAGTTGCAAGAAAATTAGCAATAAGGTAATTCTTGTAAATATTTATCTCGACTAACATGAAGAAGATAGAGGAACAAGTATTCGTAGGAATAGTAAGTACCTTTTGTAGTGTTTAACGCCTTCTTTTACTACTTACGACACCACAGGTGGTGACATTGATGATACATGGAATGAAGATGGAGCACTGGTGGAATGAGAGGGCGGGGAAAACCGGAAAACTCGGAGAAAACCCGCCCCAGCGCCGCTTCGTCCACCACAAATCCCACATGCGGTTGCCTGGGATCGAGCCCGGGCCGCTTTGGTGAGAAGTGAATGGTCTAACCACTTGGCTACGACGTGACCTGATAGTAAGTACAAGAGTATAGAACGTCGTGTGAGTGCAGCACATTAGATTTTTCCAAACTGTTGTTAACTCCTCATGTCAGACCCATATAAGACATACTATATTTAAGTAATAAGTACCTCAAAGATGTAAAATAGTGATAAATAACAAAGTGCCGGAACAAGTACACAAGTTTAATTATTTATGATGTAATATAACATATCAGAATAACCAAGACCTAAATAATAAAGTAAGTAAATTCCAGAACAGTTGCGGAATATTAGCAAGAACGTTAAAAAGAAAAACAAGAAAAGAAACAAGCTTAAAATTTGACAAAACAGTGGCGATTCCAACGTTAACATATGGTTGTGAAACATGGACGATAAAGAAAAGAGAATGGGATACAATTACCAACCATAGGAGATATGTTGGAAGACCGATGAGAAGGTGGAGAGAGACTTGAGGCCGGAACAGGAGAAGTCTCCTAATCCGCGAAGTTGTTGTTGTTGTAGTGTTTAACGCCCGCTTTTACTACTACGGCACCGCAGGCGGTGACACTGATGATACATGGAATGAAGATGGAGCACCGGTGGAATGAGATGGCGGGGGAAACCGGAGCACCCGGAGAAAACCCGCCCTGGCGCCGCTTCGTCCACCACGAATACCACATGCGGGTCCCTGGGATCGAACCCGGGCCGCCTAGGTAGTAGGCGAGCGCGCTAACCGCTCGGCCACATCCGCGAAATGTTGTTGTTCTTGTTGATGATGATATATTTAAATATCGTTTTTTAAGTCATGGTTGTAGCGGATACATAAGGTATTAAAATGCAATCTCTTTAAGACCAGCCCGTCAGCGAACCACACATATTAGAATAATTTGGAATATTTTAAAGCCACATCAAGAAGAAATTATGAAGATATGTAAAGATGGCAACCGCAGATAGGTTGGCGCTCTAACTTCAGTCATATGGTCTCTAAAAACGGAAACGCCTTAGTAATAATAATGACTTAAAAATTACTTATTTGTACACAGTAAACTAATCCTTGTCTGCACCTGCGGCTCAGTGCCTAGCGTGGGGTGAGTAATTTTTCTTTGATCAGAATCATTTCCTATTCCTCATGTAGCCTGGAAGAGTGAATGTGGGGGCAGCTGTGTAAGAGCTTAAAGTGTTAATAAACCACACAGTTCAGTGAAGAACAACACCATCAGTTGTTTCTCAAGTTAAAGCCCCAATTTACCAAAGAAGTTAAAGGGGAGCTATATAAATGAAAAAATTAAAGAAACCAAGATATACAAACATTTAATTCTAAATCTTTAAGTAAAAGTGTTTCACTGTAAAAACACTAGAACTGAACAACCAATAACTACAACTGAAGTAATAGCTTGCGTTTCAGCTATAGAAAAGGAAATATAATTCTAATAGCACTATGACGGTGAAGGTTTTGTTTGGAAGTCTTTGGAACGCATCTTAGCAATTCTTCAAATGCAAAGATGCCAGCCATTGTGTGTTCCATTTGCTTTTCTTCTTAAAATTGTTTGGATATTTTACTATCATTTATACTTAATCACAATACAGATACAAATAAATGATAAAACCAGAGTGTAACTCAGGAATATCCAAATAAGGATGATTACAAGCAACTGAGGAAAAATAGGAACAGGTATTACTCGTAGTACACCAAGGTAACTAGAGAAAGAGTAGTACACAAACTTAGAAGAAACATTACAGATGCAAATGGGGTCTGAATTAATAAACGTAGAAGAATAAGAGAAAGAAGAAAAAAGAAGAAGGCATAGCATAAATGAAAATTTAGATATAAAAGACACATGTAAATAATAGTGAATCAGAACAGTGCTAGGAAAAAATTTAGGTAGGTTAAGGGTAATTGCTACAAATGAGTGGCAATTACTGAAGAGGAAAGAGAAGAAGAAGCTGAAGATAGTTATAAAACAAAAAAGAAGGGTTACGTATAGTTTTCGGAGGTGAAAAAGAAATGGAGAAAATGGTGTATGTTTCTGCTGACTAGAACTGTAAACACTGACCAGGTGGAACGCGAGCCAAGCGTGGATTGCGAACTGTGTTGGACAGAGATCTTTTCCTCCTTCACATTAATTCCAGTCAAGTGAAGGGGATCTAAACAGAGAAGGGCTTGATGAATCGATGTTGGTTCGGCTTGATTTTAGCTGACGCTGGGGTATCTCCCATCCCATCCCACCCTACTCTCTGATGGCGCCAGCTACCCACACTATTTCCCAGCGGTGACACTGGCGAAAACCAAGCTGCAGCATTCAACCCTGCGCGATAGAGAATAACACCAGAAGCAGAGCAGACTTGCTACTTTAGATTAGGGCGAGTGTGTCACTGCTAGGATAGAGAATTTAACAAACGATGGTCGCCATTGCTCTGGGGTACCTTTCACCACTTCTATCTCTTCCGAAGTTCAGAGTTCCTTTAATTAGAACCGACGCTTGATTCTCTTTTAGAACTTCGCTCAAGCATTAGGTCGCGTCTTTCTCTGTTATTTTCCTCAATATTGCTACTGGAATTGGAATTCTGCTTTTTAATCCTCACGGCAGTATTTCTTGGTATATGTTACGATATCCTCTTCCTTCTTATCTACCACCACCGCTATCCTTCTTTTTATTCTATTTCATTATTTGGGATTAGACCATTATCTTGATTTCAAAGGATACTGTTTGTCAAGTGTTAGGTATTCTCTAATTTATCATTTATGACTTGAGTGATAATAGAGAAATACTTTTGAGGGCCGTCTTTAAAATATACTGATACTCACAGAATCTTGTATTTTGAATTTGCTATATTAAATAATTGTTTTGCACCTTCATTTACTTAATTTCCTAGACGTATTTCTAATCAGCCATGCTTACTTCCGTGCTTCTCAATTTCCTTTACGCAACCTTGTTTAGATAAATTCTCACGAGAAACTTTTGTAGAAGCTTACCTGCATGGTTTTTAAAATTTTTATTTTGAGGATCAAACGAAATTGTCCATATATTTTCTCAAACTTATTTATTTTGTCTCCATATTCATGTCTTTCAGATATTTCTACAACAATTGTAGGTTTAAAAAGTAACATAGGGAAAAGCAATATTAACATACGAGCAGAATCCAACGAATTCGTCAAACAGAAAAAATGTACTCGTATGTACAGCGAAGTGCGTTATTGCAACATGAAACAGATCCTCCCTACATTAATTACTTACATAAATTCAAATAAATACGGATTAAATTATTTTGTTGCTTAACGACGTTGTCAATTTCTAGGATCACACCAGGGTCGCCGGTGTGCCGGAACTTAGTCCCGCAGGAGTTCTTTTACATGCCAGTAAATCTACTTACATGGAGCTGTTGTTTTTAAGCACATTTAAAAACCATCGTTATGGGCCGGATTTGAACCTCCGACCTTGGGATCAGTAGGCCAGCGTCTAAGCAACTGAGCCACCCAGACATTAGTAAATTCTTTGTATGAGTACCATTATTCTAATAATTATTATTACCGTTATTATTATTATTATTATTATTATTATTATTATTATTATTATTATTATTACCGTTATTATTATTATTATTATTATTATTATTATTATTATTATTATTATTATTATTATTATTATTATTATTATTATTATTATTATTATTATTATTATTATTATTATTATTATTATTATTATTATTATTATTATTATTATTATTATTATTATTATTATTATTGGTAGATGATAGTAGTATTGGTATTATTAGTAATAGTAATAAGAGAAATATTTAAATAATGTTTATACATTATTAATTCGAATATTTAGGTAGAATTAAGTGCAACAGATTTAGAATCTGTAAATATGATAATCGTTTAGAAAATATAGTATTAGTAGAAATAGTAACAGTAATGGTAGTAGTAGTAGTAGTAGTAGTAGTAGTAGTAGTAGTAGTAGTAGTAGTAGTAGTAGTAGTAGTAGTTGTAGTAGTAGTAGTAGTAGTAGTAGTAGTAGTAGTAGTAGTAGTAGTAGTAGTAGTAGTAGTAGTAGTAGTAGTAGTAGTAGTAGTAGTAGTAGTAGCAGTAGTAGTAGCAGTAGTAGCAGTAGTAGTAGTAGCAGTAGTAGTAGTAGTAGCAGTAGTAGTAGTAGCAGTAGTAGTAGTAGTAGTAGTAGTAGCAGTAGTAGCAGTAGTAGTAGTAGTAGTAGTAGTAGTAGTAGTAGTAGTAGTAGTAGTAGCAGTAGTAGTAGTAGCAGTAGTAGCAGCAGCAGCAGCAGTAGTAGTAGTAGTAGTAGTAGTAGTAGTAGTAGTAGTAGTAGTAGTAGTAGTAGTAGTAGTAGTAGTAGTAGTAGTAGTAGCAGTAGTAGTAGCAGTAGTAGCAGTAGTAGTAGTAGCAGTAGTAGTAGTAGTAGCAGTAGTAGCAGTAGTAGCAGTAGTAGTAGTAGTAGTAGTAGTAGTAGTAGTAGTAGTAGTAGTTGTAGTAGTAGCAGCAGTAGCAGCAGCAGTAGTAGTAGTAGTAGTAGTAGTAGTAGTAGTAGCAGCAGTAGCAGTAGTAGTAGCAGTAGTAGCAGTAGTAGTAGTAGCAGTAGTAGTAGTAGTAGTAGTAGCAGTAGTAGTAGTAGTAGTAGTAGTAGTAGTAGTAGTAGTAGTAGTGGTAGTGGTAGTAGCAGTAGCAGTGGTAGTAGTAGTAGCAGTAGTAGTGGTAGTAGTAGCAGTAGTAGTGGTAGTAGTAGCAGTAGCAGTGGTAGTAGCAGTAGTAGTAGCAGCAGCAGCAGAAGTAGTAGTGGTATTGTTATTGTTGCTGTTGCTGTTGGTGTGTTTGTAACATGGGTAAAGGCATCGGATACCAAGTTGATCGTTCCATCCTACTATCCTGGAAATAATGCTGCTGAAAAAAAAATTCCATCCCGATCAGAATCTTTAAATTGGCCAATCTCTTCTTCGAGAAGCACCCAAATAGCTCCAGGATTCTATTCGGGCAGGAGACCATTCAATACAGATGCTATCTAGTTTCTGGCAAAACTTCATTCCCTTCTACACTCGCTTTAGCTTTCTATGGATGCAAAGTGGAAATTCTTTTGTAGTTTACTTTCTTTTTTCTCGTTGAACGTTTTGTGTACCTGAGATTGATGAGTAATAGTGACTTTGTTGCAATGTAATCTGCAACATGATTCATTGAGAATATTAACTCAGTATCCTTTAGCGATATAACAGACAAATATCTAAATATGGAACTAGGTAATAAGATAAACGCGCTCATATTTCAAAGATATATATATATATATATATATATATATATATATATATATATATATATATATAAGAAAGTAATAGATATTGGCCCCTCAGAGGCCTAAAACACTGTTCTAGGAGGAATATCAGAAGATATCAAGGTACTCGTGTCTACTCTATAAAAACTTGGATGCAGATGTATTCGGATATTACATTGAACTGAGAAAGATTCGAACTTTATAAAAGCATGCATTTATCACAGAGAGTGAACATTATTCATAATAACATGGCAATGAATTAATTCGTAACTCATCACACTGAACAGAATTGTTGTTTATCGTGTACAATATTCGGTGATTATGCATGTTATCTACAATTACTAAATTAACAGCGAAAATCCGCTTCCAAATGTTGCACAATGCAATTATTTGTGTCTCTCTGATGCTTACTTATATCAGCATTATATCCTAGTAATTTAGACTATTGGGGTTCAGTTTGTCTTAATGGCGTCTTTTTTCTAATCATTAACAATTTATTCAGTGGTACTGGTATTTATGGATTAGTCCTACCGAATCCAAATTATACATTTAAATTTCCCCAATTAAACTTAATCATGCTGTTAACCTATGTTTCCATACAAAAGTTGCTATTCGACAAACAAAAGACGAAAAATCTAGCTTACTATAAATAACATAATCCTATTTCGGTTTGAAGTAATAACACAGTAACAAGTATTGCTCTAAGAATATTAATTGTCCAAATTAAGGTAACCGAAAACTGATAGCACAGGTTTTATACGACAAGGTTCAAATAAAATAAAGTGCATTATCATTGATAACGTTTTGTCGCAGAGTCCATCATTTTGGGCTATATAATTTTAAAATTAAACCAGACATTAGACTTTAATAAAAGGGGAGCAACACCCAAGTTGAGTTAGCAATGTATGTAGTAGACCGCATCCGTAGTGCAGTGTTAGCGCGCCTACCCCTGTCACGGAGGACCCGGGCTGGCTTGGGAATATTTTTCCTACCTTTGTAAGGGGTACACTCAGCCTTGATAGATCTCGGAGGAGCCAATTGAGGAGCTACTTGATAAAGAAGTAGCTATCCCAGGTCACGAGGGCTGCATAACCGGCCGGGAGGGCTCGGGGCTCTGATTACGTCCCACTCTCCAGTTCTGCACCCCATTCATGACGCCCGTAGCGGGAAAAAGTGGGGACGCACGGCCGGACAGTAAGCCTTGGCCTGTGAAGGGCTGCAACAGGCTAGGAGTGTTATTTACTTATCTTTAATGTAATTATATCTATGTATCACAACTGAGAAATTTTTGTGTCGTTACGTTGTGTGAAACACACATGGACATTATAACATACCAAAAACATGAGTTAATGGAAATGAATCCTGGTTCCATAGATTTGCGGGTTTAACTCCTTTCAGGACACACACACACGCACACACACACACATACACACACACACACACACTCACACACACACACGCGCGCGCAGAGACCGAGGTACAAAGAGAGATCGGTATACGAGGGACTTACCTTTACAACGGAATAGGACCTACAAAATGAACTACAACGCTCCAAAATTTCACTGTGAATCATGTGTATACTTAGTTCACATACTTGCAGGTCAATTAGTCGTGTTTTCTGAATAAAACCATAATAATCTGTCAATTTCTCTGCTCTTTGGCAATTATATAAATAGGCAGACTTCCCCTTTGCCGGGATAGAGTCAATGACTCTGCTTGTTGACAAATACATATTTATTGAAATATGTTAATATTTCTGGTACGCAATATTGGGAGGAAAGCATGGTAGTACAATATTGTATAGATCATCAGAGCGGCTGGTAGAAGAAATAAAGTTGGAATTCTAATGTGAAATATGCAGCACTTTTACTGCCCGCCCTTTACCTCCGGTCGTCGAAGTGTTGACCTGGGACTTCGGTATCCTTCGTCTCGTCGATGTAGCTGACGAAGCGCTTATCTCTCAGAGTCTCAGCTTCGACGAGTGATTTTAATCTTTGGGAAAGTGGCAGTGTGTTGGGCTGTGGTAGGAGCAGGAAATGGATTTTTCACGGAGTTCCTGGGGAATGAAGCATAAGATGCACTTTCAATGTTGGCACTCCTGGTTATGGGAATATCTGCAAGTTTACTGCCTCCTTTAGAATTGTCTCCGCTAATCGTTCCCTGCGATTAGAACTAGTCACCGTTGTTAAGGTCCACACTTCCTTATTACTGTGACTGTTTCACACGGTTCGCTCCATTCCGCAACTGAGCGATTCAACTGAAGACCTTACAAGTGAAATCGGCCAAGTGCCCGATTTTCCTCACCAACGCTTCTTTTAAAGTAACTGTAGAAAGCCTTTTAATTTTGCAGCACGAACAGCATTTTTCTTCCCTGATTGGCAATTTCCACTGGGCTACTCTTTGAATCTTTAAATTTTAGCGTGGTCAAAAAGTCAGTTTAAGGACGAGCGGATGGGTAAAACTCCCTCACGATACAAAAGAAACTCCAGCATTTTATTGCCGCCCCCCCCCCCCCCCCCCCGCCCACGTCTTCGCTAAGGGCCTTACAAAAGGTTGACTGAAGTTAACTTGCAGACCTCCTTGCGTAACTAAATCTGTTTTTACTAAGCAATTGTGTATGAAAATTTACACACACACGCGCGCACACACACACACACACACACACACACACACACACACATTTTGAAGAGTTTTTGACTGATCTAAATTTCGATGTAATATCAAAACATGAATAATTATGAAGTTCGGTGTTTATCAATTATCAACAGTTCCTTAATTATAACAGACTAGGCTTCATTTTTGGTCCCCCATTATCAGGCGGACATATCGCTATAAATATATTTTTTTGACTGTATTTTACCATTTCCGGCATTTAGCATAAAGGATCTGAAATACTAGTGCCTAACTTTGTCCCGCACGGCTGGTAGAAACTACCATTATCAGCACGAGTATATTATATGAAAACTGATTGTGATGAAATATTAAAGCACTTACTGTTTTTTACAAAAGAGTATTTGTTTAGCAATCATCAGTGAACATGACGCCATCTGTCACCAATGAAAAATAGACCCTATTGTTAAAAAAACTGCATACTTCAGACCACTGAGCTTTATATGTGATTATCAGCGGTTCAAAAATACATCCCCTTCAAAAGTGATGTCAGCAGCTCTTCAAACGTCAAATGCTTTTACCAGTTTTCACACAAATTAAAGCAATTCAAATCCAAGTACGTTGCGAGCATATATATGGATGAATGCCCCGCATCTATTGTAATGTTAATGCCCTTTTGCAATGCTTAGTTACACAAATGTTTGCCAAAACGCTCCATTTCATAACATGGAGTGCACATTTTATAGCTTCCATTGTAGCGATTTAGAGTGACATCGTTATTAATGGTCATTAACGTCAAGTATTGGACCTCATCCGTCTGGTCCATAAGTCTGAGAAAGGCATCATTTCACATATCTCCTTTCCGACATTTTACATTATCTACTTTTGTCTATAGTAGGTAACCGCGGTTCATCGGAAATACATCTTTAGAGATTTCCTGAATCTAAAAAGAAATTAATTAGGGAAAGGACCGCGTATGTCTGTATATGTGTCTATCTAGCTTGGCGTACCTCAAAAATGAAAACTCGCTTAAATGCCAGACGTGGTACCATCTAAGTTTAGCGCCATCCAGGGATCCGAACCAAGATTTTCAAGAAAATCATTGATTCCAAACTATCCCTTATATTGAAATTGTTTCTTTGTTTTCAATATTGCCAAAAATAGCTCTAATGAATTTGACTAAAACGCTAGATCAGTAATATATTTTGGCATGAAATTTATTCCTTATACTTCAATTTTGCTCTGATTTGCGTGAAAATTTGCATGCATGATCTCAATTGTACTATCTAAAGATTAAAATATGCATTTTTGTGATTGTTTTATTGTTTGGCTCACAAAAAATAAATTAGTGCTGAAAAAACAAGATCAATTTTGACATTAACAACTTAATAACAACATTTACTTCTCTACAACTAACGGCATCAACTTAAATCAGTATTTATTTTCACTGTACAAGGTATCAAAGAATTTCATTATCACACCTCTCTGACAAATTTGAATGAGCAAGGCCGTTCTAGAAAAATTGAAAATGTTTCGTTAGTTTAAACTGTTAATTGTTTTATGTGAGAAACTATTCGAGCCAGAATTTTGTGCATCTGCATAGCAATTTGTGTATTGGTTCATGTTAATTGCGTCAATTTTGAGGTAAATAGCTTTAGAACCATAAAAGTAAGAAAATTTAGCCACATCGTTTCTTACTGCATGTATACTGTATCTATTTTTTGACGACAGTGAATAATAGAAATAATATTTCCACGAAAACAAATTTAATTACTAATAACTTTGAATAGGGTGTTTGCAACAGCAAGATCATTAAAATTAACCTTCGTTGCGATCGATTACTATCCACTTATGTTTGTTTACGTTTAAAAAAAGAAAAAAAAAACTTTCAGCTCATACTTCCTTGTTGCATAAATTAAATCGGAAGTAAACATTAACAATTAAAAGTGAAGGAAAGCTCCTGGCAAGATTTAAATAATAAGATTCAACTATCATATAATATAGTCCACATCTGTAGCACTACCTACGTATAACATTATCGATTTAATGCATCTACGTTCAGATCTATTTATTTATATTATTTTACTTATTTTTATTTATTTATGTAGCACTGTGTGATATTCGTGTATAATAAGCAACGTGCAGTTGAAGGAATTTTAGAAATCCGAGTGCGCTATGACAACTGATGTTGCCTGACGGAACATTCTATACGGTTCTTTGAGAACTACGCTCATCTTTTATTCGTTTAGCAGTTTAATTGCTTTCCTTTTTTGAAATTAATGGTAAATTGAGCACGTATTTGTACAGAAAATTGTTATGCTCCACTATGCTTACACAAGTAGTAATACCAACAGTAATGAACTGCAAATAATGTCACAATTTGTAATAGTTAAGATTCAACAATTCGAAAAAAAAAATACTAAAACAAAGGATACTGTAGTTAGTGTTGCTCTAAAATAAAAAAGGCTTGCAAAATGACACTAGAATGGCAATTGATGTTTCATTATAGTAAATAGGTGCTTCTCAGCTGGCCTACAGCAATATTGGTTAAGGCATTCTTTATTGTTCTTAATAGTTCTGTAATCTGTTCTAAGTGGTAAAAAATATAATATCCACTAATTTACTTATTGCAGTACAAGCACTAATCTTCGAAGAATTTTAATAAGTTATTGTAGGAATGAGAACATTAATCTAAGCTTAGAGAGTTACAGAACTATCTTTCTAATAAACGAGAAAGTGATGTAAATTCTGCATTTATTGTTCTATTCTCATGTCTTAGCAATGAAAGAGCGATGCTTGGTTTTATTTATTAAAATTTAAACAGTTATATAGCGCTTTTATTTCATTGTTACATCCAAGCATATTAGCTGAATTCTGAAATAATTTGTATAGTTTCGTCCATTATACTGTCTGCATGTATTTTAATTTCTGTTCCATCTATTTGCAGCTATAGAATATTATTTCTTCATAACTTGGTTTACCCAGCGATTTAATTACAAAATTTACCAGTATAAATAACTATAAATTTATATGCAATTTCGTGTGTACAAATAATGAATTTGTTTATTTAATTATCTCCAGAAATGAACCGTATATGACATGCTAGAGTTACAAATAATTTTAAAAATTAAGCATTTTTGTTTTACAAACACAATCAATTTCTCTATGACAACTTGCGGAAGGAGAATTAGTATCCAGTCCCATAGGCGATGTTTTGTGCCCATGTCCCTGACAGGGCACCCCCGGGAGGATGAATGAGGCGAATGGATTTTAAGGGCGGCCGGAACGTTGCCACGACAGAGCAAGTGGCAGGGTCCCTATGTTTTCCCAGTTAGAAGTATCCCGGTAGAAGCTGGTTAGCTCTCTCCCCCTCCCTCGGGCTTGCACCATAACATGAGGCCCAGACACTCTTCAATTCGGAGAACGAGATTGCCATAGTACATATGTCCCCTCTGCAGTGCAACTGCCGCGACGCTCACCGACGCTTCCAATCCTGAAAGAAACCTAACAGGATGTTAAGGTTAAAATAAATTTTTAATCTAATGAAATGGAGCAACAGGATATTCGAAGGATATGAAAATCCTTTCGAACATTCGCATGGTGACCCTGGGAAACCTCCGAAAAAAACATGATTCAGAAAGGTGGATCGATACCGGGACCTCCCGAATGCGGAGCCAGATGTTACCGCCTGAAACGTCCCTCTCGGTAAAAAACCGATCAAACATTAAAATTAAATTGTATGAAAAATAGATTAGATCACAGGGCAGTGCAATTTACATTTAATTTTCACCGTTTTAGCAGCCAAACTGAATATCATTTTAGTCTAACCCCTTGGCGTCCAAAATATTATCGCCCTCTGTAAATATAATTTCATGTTCCTTAAAAGATATCTGAGCAACATAAAGTTTGCGCACTTTTCCTAAATGTAGTTACTAGGCAGGTTACTGTTAACGACTCAGTCTTTGCTACCCACACAGTAACCTTCATTGAAATATCTAGAAACTTAGTATGGACTTGACTCGCGCGTTTGTCATTGGCAGAGACCAGAGACGGGGATGGACGCTTTAGTCAATACAGTGGCTGTTCTTGTAAGATAATCTATGCAAATACCCCCCACGGTTGAGAACACGCCGCATCCTTGCTCCATTTACTGCCTGGTGAATTGATGCTATACGTTCCCGAGAATTTGGAATTCAATCCGTCGGGAAGGGCGGCTGGCCGCATTTCCGCAGAATGGTTTCCTTCGTTCAGAACCGGAACTCTCAGCTTCATTACCAGTTGGAGACGGGGAGGCAAGGGACTGATGGACGAAGCGGCGTCGGCCTGGGCGCCGTCTCTAAAATAATCCCAAGCTTGGTTTAATGACGTTCAGACGGACGCGCGCATTGACCTTTTCCTAACGCAGCCATTTTTACGAGTACGTTTCATCTTGTCCTTTGGAAACCACCTTTTAACCTTTAGTAAACGTTACAAAAGAATTTTCCGCAGCTTTGCCTGCTGAAATGTAGTTTTTGTTTTCTTTTCTTCCTTCTTTTTCCCGTTCTATTTGTCTTTCTCGTACTAGTTAAGTGAAATTTTATAATTGGTAATAAAATTAAAGTATGAAAATAACGAAACCCAGTGTGTTGTTCCTTAACTATGTTTCTTAACTCACTGCTGTCCCTCAATTCCCTGCATCTACGCTCTCTCGCTCCTCTGCGATCCCTCTCTTTTCTTCTTTTGCTTTCTTCTGCCACCTCGCTGTCACTATAACTCTCACCTTCTCCCTTACCGGGTAGTGGGGGAGGGGGGGGGGTGCCAATACAATGTAATGTAATGTAATGCAATGTATGTATACATGTATGCATGTCTGCTTATGTGCGGGTGTGTTCGTGTGCCTGTGGAATGCTAAGTTGCTCTAAAAATGAGTGTTTGAGTGAGTGAGTGTTTGGGTGAGTGAGTCAGTGAGCAGTGAGTGTTTGAGAGAGTGAATGTTTGAGTGAGTGTTTGGGTGAGTGATTGAGTGAGTGTTTGGCTGAGTGAGTGAGTGTTTGGGTGAGTAATTGAGTGAGTGTTCGGGTGAGTAATTGAGTGAGTGAGTATTTGGGTGAGTATTTGGGTGAGTGATTGGGTGAGTGTTTGGGTGAGTGATTGAGTGAGTGTTTGGGTGAGTGAGTAATTGTTTGGGTGAGTGTTTGGGTGAGTGAGTGATTGAGTGTGGGTTTGAGTGAGTGATTGTTTGAGTGAGTCTTTGAGTGAGTGAGAGAGTGAGTGAGTGAGTGAGTGAGTGAGTGAGTGCAATTTAAGGACGCGCCACGATTAGGTCATTTGGGCCCTAAATCAAAACATTAAAATTGGATCTAAAAATAAAGTACATATGTTGTTGATAATATTCCCCATGACAGTTTCCCGGTACAAATATGCTATAAGTGCGCAGCGGCCTGTGTCCATTATCATCGATGATGGGACGACCACGATAATGGCACCGCGCCGTTGCCGAGTAGTTAGACCATTCGCTTCTAACCACAGCGGCCCCGGGTTCGATCCCAGGCAACTGCATGTGGGATTCGTGGTGGACGTAGCGGCGCTGGGGCGAGTTTCCTCCGAGTTCTCCGGTTTTCCCCGCTATCTCATTCCACTGGTCCTCCATATTCATTCTATGTATCATCAGTGTCACCACCTGCGGTGCCGTATGTAGTAAAAGCGAGCGTTAAACACTACCATAAATACAGTGGTAATAAAGATAGAACTAGGGCCCTACACTTTTATCCTGTCCCTGAGACAGTAATTTACGCCCACTGTGAGGTTTAAAGTATTCAAATACATGGAATTATCATTGTATATAATAGTTACATATTTAGTAAACATTTATGTTATACTTGTATGCGATAATTAAGTTCTTTAAATGAGAGGTTTTATTTCTATATTAAACCTACGTAGGTATACTGTAGGAGGAAATATAGAAGTTGACAGTACACACAGTAATAAATTGGTTACGAGCCCTTTCTATTCCACAACCGAACATTTAGGATTATTTTACCACACATACACACAAAGAAACACACACACACACACTCACACACATCGATATATACTGTATGTAGAATATAGGGATATGAGTATCCAGATTTTGCGCAATGTTAGGTTGAGAAATAAAAGGTTCCAATACACTTATTTATCGTGAAAGGTAAAGCAGATAATAATTATTAAATACATTATTTACACAGTCTGGCAAGAGAGTAGGATTGAAGAGGCTATTATTTTGTTTACTAATACGGTCACTGCTACCAGGCATGCGTTCACGCATAGATACATGTGAAATGCCAAACTATACCCTGGTATAGTAAGTAACCTTGTAAAATTGGTTTCGCTACGTGTCTGTGTGTTTCTTTCTCAGTGAGCAAGTGAGAGGAGGGGTGGTGGTATTTCAAGTTTTCGGAGTAGTATTCACGAAATCTGAGCAGGTAGTTTTTAATGTCAACATTCCTGATCTTGTACTTCGTACGTTTGTCACACTATGTCCACAATGTACTTCAATAAACACGCTGGAATCCAAAGTTTTAACATCATTTTGTGCTTAAGCGACTCATTTTAGCAACAATTATCGCTTAAAGCTTACTTCTCTCTGCTATTTTCAGAAGTAAACGATGAAAGAATGGTTGCCTATATAGCACTCTGACATTAAAACTTCTTTTTTTAAAGTGCACTTTCGAGGGAAATGGTAGAGGATGTTAGGTTTCAGCTTAACGTCGAGAAGTCGCCGTTTAAGTCTGCGCACTCATACACCTAATACCTTACTACATCATTGATACTTGCTTCTAAATTAAGGTTATACATACTACTTTCAAAATAAGTCCCAAAGTCAAATAACAGTGAATGAGGTACAGATTTACCTCTGCTGTGGAATGAAGGCGCCTACCAGTGACATCACTGTTACCGAAGAGGTTGAGGCGGAAATTAACCGTTGAAATAAATTTAAATTATTTAAATAATCTCCTTCTTCCAAGAGAAAAACTAACCCACCTGGAACCATCAGCCTGTAGCCAGGAATCTAACCACGGATCCTCTGTAGAGGGCCACGAAGGAAAGCAGTCACCAAAAACATATTATAAGGAATAGGAAGAAAAGTACACACAATGCAACCAAATAGTTATGTGCCATCTGTTTGACACATACTCAATAAAGAGAGTTCATTTCAATTTCCTTTTTGGATTCTTTATCTGTTGCAGTTGAGCGTCATGCGGAAATGGAAGCCAAGTACATAATCCAGCTGTTCCACGCTGGAACAATGTTACTGGTTTCCATTACATGTTGAAAAACAAGCTTTTTTTGCCTTGGTATACAGGGCGATGTCCGTGTGCAAAATAAAGTTCATTTATTTATTAAAGTGGGCCGAGAAGCTTGCATTATGTGTTAAAATCAATAAGTTTATATAACATGAAACAGGCCTCACTCTTCCACTCAGAATTCAAAGGAAGGACATTTTGTTTTAGATGCCATAAACTTTGATAAACCACTGAAACTCAAGTTCAAAGGTAAACATAGATTTAATTCCCATGCGGTCAAATCAGTATACACTAAAACTGTTTTGTAAAAAATTCAAAACAAAAGAAAAACAATAAACTAAGAAAAACTGGGGGGAAGGGAGACAAGCAAATTCCTACATAAATGTAAACTTCCACTACGTTAGATGTCGTTATAGTGCGAAATGGTTTATAAGGACATTCCAGCTGCTGGGGAACATTATTTACTAATACAGAAACCACGCTGCATTATAATTAGCACAAAGAGTTACGTAAGCCCTAAGCTATATCCTTATCAAATAAGACGTAATGATTACAAACAAGGGTACTGAAAGCTTTTAAAGTTGGCAAAGAATAAAGCAAAGCAATAATGAATAAATACGTAGAACGATGCTGGTTGAAATTACAATGTACTCTCTATAATTTCAGAAATAAGACAGACATATGCATTTATAACCAAAATAAAACACTATTTACATTTTCAAAAACGTTCAGACTTTACACATAGAGGGTACATATCCTAGAAATTTTTAATTTACAAAAAGGATACATCGAGGGGATAACATATCAGCAAGCACAACATTCGCTAATCTCTGCTGCTATATTAAGCATCTCACAAAAAAAGAAAAAAAAAAAAAAAAAAAAAAAAAAGCCTCAAACATTTTGGGGATAGGCTTTGTTTAACAACCTATTTAATACTAACATTTGTTGCAGACTTAGATTATTGCAACAATATTCACTTTTTTCAATTATTTATTTCCTTTTATTTTATTCAACGTACACAAATTCACCAATTAGACTTCCTTTTCTTACTCTTTTTACACTCAAGCAAAATTACTTACAACTTTTGCTTTTAAACTCTGAAAAGTTACTCTTGCCTCCTCGGCAACGTGATGTCAGCCAAGGAACATCTAATTTACGGGATACTTTTAACCCAGAAACTCCAAGCAGCGTCACAATATCAAAAATAGTGTGTACTTACACCGAGAATGATGAATTAATAACACCGTACTGCATTTCAAAACTTTTTTAATATGGTATGTGATCCTAAACGATCACGTCAGGTTTTCAAAATATTGATAACTAACAGAAATTAAATTAAAGCTTTGTGAAACGTAATACAAATTACTTTCAGCAAGAGTTTTGTATGAAAAAATAGGCCATAATTATAATGTGTTGTTTTGTCACTAATTAATCATTAATTAATAATAATTAAAAGCACATTCATAACCTAACCTTCTAGCATGCTGTTCAGAGCAGTCCAATTTTAACATCTAACAATAGTCCGCCATCATGTGAACACTCCACTTCCCTTGATACCTCATTTCCATATTTTTTATACCCTGGTGACATTCTAAATTATTTATTGGGAATGAAGAAAATGTACCTTGAAACTCATGTTACAACCAATCTGTTTGAAATTTTGTAGCATCATTTTCACTATGTTAACATAATTTTGGTCTTTTTTTATTTCCAAGGAAATTAAAACAACATTTCTGAAAGCATTTCAGGCACATTCCACATAAAAGTTTGAATTGCCAAAAAATTCTGACGTGGTATGCGAAAACGGATTTCAGTTTTGCAATCAGTGTGAAAATGTGATTCAGTAATGCTCATTCATTAAAAAAAAGAAAGAAAGAAAGAGAGAGAGGGAGAAATCCATGCAGAACGGTGTAATTCATTAATACATTAAATGCGCAAATGGGTGAGATAATGTTTATTGTTTATTTAAAGGACTTCGTAACATGAATACTCTTTATGGTAGAATTAAACAACGTTGTAACCTGAGTAAAAGCAGTAATATCCATTCCTACTAGCACTGAATTGCAACCTGCCCATGTAAAATGATTTTCTAACATTTTCTTGATTGGCTTAGGAAACCTGTCATTTAGGACATAATGTTTATCCTTGTTTATGTTTATATTTGATTATAAGAGAAAACTGCTTTCTGAAATAACTACTGAACTATCTCCGTGGCAAATATTGATAAATTCAAAGATATGCATTTAGTGTTAAGGAGTCAAGAGTTCACTTTACATAATTAATTATTTTATGTTGTAAGAACTGAGATAATGCCTTAGTTTTGTGAACATGGGAAGACCAAAGGGAAAAAGCTATGGTCTTATAAAGAAATTAAATTGTGTGTGTGTGTGTGTGTGTGTGTGTGTGTGTGTGTGTGTGTGTGTGTGTGTGTGTGTGTGTGTGTGTGTGTGTGTGTGTGTGTGTGTGTGTGTGTTTTAAAGATATAAGAATATCTGTCGTTTATATATCATTTTCCACCTCTTTTCAAAAATTCCTTGGAGAACAGAGGTACATTTTAGCTCCTCTTTAGGGAAAGCTTTGCTTTACAAATAGATACGACTTTTAATATAAACTATCCATTTTATCAGGAAGTATTTAATATAGCCAAATGAAAATCTGATAACAAAACAAAAAGCTCTGAGTGATATTAATGATTTAGTTTGCTATTTATAAGTTTGCTGGTTATGTTCTATAAACTTAATTGCTGGTACATTTTAATTACAATTTATTTAATTAAGAAATGATTCATGTTTTCCTAAATAAATGCTATTTTTGTACAAAAATACGTAGATCACTGAAGTAAGGATTGTGCCACTTTGTTCAATACTTTCATTTAAGTGCTTTTTGAGATAATGGACCATAAAATTAGGAAATTTAGCTTTGGCGGGATAGGAGGGCTTTTAATCTCCCCTTAAACTAATATATGAGCATTTTACACCTATGGGGAAAGGAAATTCAAAGCAAATGTCAATATCACTAAATTTGATGTAACAGACAACCATATTTTGCGCCGAATTTCTTTAATTGAAATTAATGTGTACCGGTCTGTTCAAGTAATACTCATGGGTTGTGTTACTCTCAATTGATATGAATGAACAAGGGGATATATTATTTGATATTGTTTAATGAGTCAAAGGTTTTGTGAAGTATAGGATAAACAAATTACTGTTGAAGCCAATAACAATGTTTTCTTTAGAAGAGGCATTTGAAGAACTTTGAAAAGATATAATTCTTAGAGGTTTATCCATTATAAACTGAAAAGTCTGATATGTCCACTCACGTGCCTACCTCTGCTCATTCAAGTACACGCGTATTCCTCAATTACGTCATGTTAATCGAAATAAACGTTTGTAGAAATTATTTTGCTATACTGTATTCCCCTATAGGTGCAGGAAATAGGAGGTTATAGCAGGTTTAAAAAATAGTCAAGTCATTGAAGCGCTCTATGGTGGCTTAGACATTCCACTCTCTTTTCATAGCCAGGGCATAACAAAATAACGATTTCCTATATGAGAAAAGATGTCTTTGAAAATTCAACCAATAACAAAGAATATCTCGCTTCATTGCACCACTTATTTCAGGCATATTTGTTTATTGGTTTAACATTTTTCGATGTTCGTCATTTTGAGAAATACTGCCACCACTCAATTGCTTCTCGCCAATCACGAAGATACGTTTCTAAGTAACATACAATTCCAAAAGAAAAATTACTGTGTTGTTTAAGAAAACCTGGTAACACATTCTCCACACACAAACCATTCTTACCGGGATAGAGGTTCGTAGAAATTGTTTCATTATATACCTATTTCCTTGCACATAAACTTGTAGCAGAGGAATATAGTAGATTAAAGCGATATTCACGTATTTTAAGACCTGGTCTCTACGTGATGGCTCTGAAATTCCGTTTTCTTTGTATGGCCAAGAGATTAAAAAAGGAATAAATACTTCCTACTTGAGAAAAGTGTATTTTAAAGTGCAAACAAATAACAATGAATTCTTGGAAATGCTTAACTGTACAAAACATAAGTATTTGACACAAATTGTGTGCTCTAATCAAAGTACTATTATGGTAGTACGACCTTGCCCGTCTCTTACAAAGATAGTTTACCAGTTATGCAAAAGTAATCCGGAGGTTAATTCTAGAGCATTCAACATATACATTTGAATTGTCATAAAACACCTCGACTCTCTGATAATCTTAATCCGCAGGACGAGAAGACTCACCCAAGAATTGCTAAGTTAATTTTATAACTGACGCATTGTATATCACTGTACTTTGTACAATACTGATTTTATCGATGAATATATTGAACTGAATTATTAATTACGTTCCATTCAGTATCCTGAAATACAACGTTAAATGTGAGCAAAGCTTTCCACATTTTCATGAAAAGCGAGCCAGATTAACTGGTAATCAGAGAGTCATTTCAGCATCCAAACTACGACAGGATAGTTCGCAAGCATTCACTTTATTCACGTCTGGAATCCCAGTACAGAGTTGGAATCCACAAGTGAATACTTCACCTTTTAGTGAAGTCATACTGGAATTAAAAATATCCTGCTATGGAATATAATATTAATAACTCAGCAAAAGTCCGGATGGAAAACATCAAGCTTGCGCCCAAACTGAAAAACCAACCGGGCTTGTAAATATCAGCACCAGGACAAAAATATCTGCAGAGAGAATCGGATATGTTGGTATTAGTGCGCACAGACCCCCACACCCTAGGGATATACTGGTCTCCCCAAACCGGCAGCCTCATCGATTTAATGACACTCAGATGAGGACTGAAAGGTATTTCCCGCAATTTTTGCCAAACAGGTTATATGTTTTAGTATCGACATTATCGGCGGACTGGTGCAAACGTCCCCGTCCACAACGGCGGTATGAGGATATTGCCTTTATTATCATTTAAATTTCCCTTCTGGGTTTTCAGCAGTAATCTACCTTCCCTTTCGAAAAATAATGATATCCATCTGGTCACTTAGGTAGTTCTCAGCTGAGAATAAATGTATTAATATGTGTTCTTGGAGCTGCCACTTGTTTAATAACGATAAAAGTCAAATTTAATTCTTCTTTTCTCATTTTATTTTCTCCTAAAACATTTGCACAAACACACAGTTCTCTTTTACTGACGTTAACAGTCTTTAGTCTTTCGGGATATTACAACCCACAGCTGTTTTCTTGACGTAACCTTGACTCAGTTCTTTCAGTGTCTCTATTCACTTTCTCTGTTTCACATACACTAACTCCAACGATACAGTCACTCAACACTCATTAAATTCTCTTCACTTGGAGGCGACGTATCTTCATGACGACAGTATCACACACGCGCGCCAGCGCACAGACTCTCACACATGACCGACTCATGTTTGTAATTCTCTCTCTCTCTCTCTCTCTCTCTCTCTCTCTCTCTCTCTCTCTTTCTCTGCCGTTTCCTCGCCTCCTCATTTAGCAAGGATGACATAACATGAACCTTTCTCGACTTCCATGAAGAAGCCGGACGCCGGATGTTCCTCGAAGGTTCCAGCAATCACTTGTTTGGCGTCGCTATCATTGTTAGTGACGTATACATAGATGCGCGAGGCGACCTTGAGCGCCTTTGTTTGCTCCCTGGCCTGGCAATGTATGTGGTGTTTGTTCCCTACCATCCTTTGTTGTGCACCGCGCCCAGCGTGACAATATGAAGTCATTAATGGAATGGTAAAATGTTGCGAAGATGAGGCGAGACATCAATTCAGAGTAATAAATCTCACCGTGCACTCTCATAAATCGCCCATTTTGCTAAAGTTGACTGCGGAATTATTGGCGGCTAAGAATTAAACTTTATAAACAAATGATACAGAGATAGATACATAATTGCAATAAATAATTTCCGTGTGATAGCATAAATACATAAAGCAACTAGACGGATGCAAGGTTTTGTTATGACAGATTCATTAGCGAGGCAATTCTGAAGTTGAGGTAAAGGCAGTTTAACTAGCTGGTGAAGCTCAAATAACTGGAGCTCTAGTGAATTCAGTCCACCAGAAAACCACTATCTTAAACATCAGGTTCCTGGAATTTAGTTATAAACAGCTATCGCAGACATTACTAAGGGACGTAAGACAAATTGCTGAAAATTAGAAAGGGGAGTAACATTCTTCGGATTGAGCAAAGACAAATTGTGTTTCAGATATGAATTAGTGTAGTGTAGGATAGGATCACGTTTAGTTGACGGGAAGTGGTGCTGATAGGCGGGACATAAGTTGATAAAAGAGCATGTATTACTACAATCCCTGTGTTTTTTCCTTCGTGTTTGATTTAGGGAAGCGTTTAGTGTGAATGATTATCGAAAGCCACACCGCCAAGGACCGCGCTTGGGTTATACGAATTTAGCAGTTAACACTGGAGAACCTTCTGTGACTCACGGCAATGTAAGCTCCTTGTTGTTGTTATTGCTATTATTGTTATTATTGTTGTTATTATTATTATTATTATTATTATTATTATTATTATTATTATTATTATTATTATTATTATTATTATTATTATTATTATTATTATTATTGTTATTATTGTTATTATTATTGTTATTATTGTTATTATTATTGTTATTATTGTTATTATTGTTATTATTGTTATTATTGTTATTATTGTTATTGTTGTTATTCTTGTTATTGTTGTTATTGTTGTTATTGTTGTTATTGTTATTATTATTATTATTGTTATTATTATTATTATTATTATTATTATTATTATTATTATTATTATTATTATTATTATTATTATTATTATTATTATTATTATTATTATTATTATTATTATTATTATTATTATTATTATTATTATTATTATTATTATTATTATTATTATTATTATTATTATTATTGTGAAAACAGTTATTTTTAAACTGTACGTTCGGGATACGTCCGAAATCAGCATATACACTTCAACAGTTGCAATTTCGAGTGAACTCGGCAACTCGGTTCAAATAGATCACTAGCTTCCAATAAATCTATCAGCTAAGTTTGTCTGTTCTCACCCCACCAATGCATACCCTTAAAAAAATCTCAATTCACCATCTGAGCATCTGAGCAATCTACTGATTCATCGAAAAATGAGTTTGACAAATGGTGTTAAAGTTGACGTCTACACCACTACGTCGTCAAAGTATGGTTTTTCTGCACTTTAGATCATCCCAGGGTATCACTTTTGATTCATTCACTTTTTCTGCATGTATAATATTCTGATTTCACTAATCACTTAAATATTATAGCCTTGTGAGAAGCCGAATTTTTACGTTGTTTTATAATTTCCATCACAACCTACTCCTGTACCCTTTTGTGAGACTGTTGCATCAATTTACGTCAGTTAATGAAAATAACGTTTTTAGAACAACATACCAGCATCTTAGCGAAACACAAAAGTGGAAAAGAGTGCAATGTACTGATAATAAATAAGTGAACATATGTGTCCTTTTCCATGCGCCTAGTTCTAGTTCTGACTAGTGCAGTTCTTTAGAAATTGGTGACTTAAAAACGAAACAAACAAATAGGTGACAATGTCGGTAATTAAAATAGTATTGCTTAAAGATATCTTCATATCGAATTTGGTTCCAAAGAAAAAAGCTTGTTTGATTTGGAGGATGTTTCTGAAGCTAGTCGCAATGTATACAGCGATAGCAAATTTAGATGCGTGTTCATTGTAGTGTGTTTCAAAAATGTGACCCCAATGATTTTCCCGGGGAAAATGACACCAAAACATCGATAGTTACGCGGGTTCATGTTAGGAATGGTTCCTTTTCATTCTCCGCAGGGTAATATCACAATTAAAAAAAAAAAAAAAAAAAAAAAAAAAAAAAAAAAAAAACTGGAGAGAATTGGTGTTGTTATTAAAAATAGTAAAAATAGTTCTTTTTATTAGTGTTTAACAATCGTTGATCTCCTACAAACAGCACCATGATACATGAAACAAAATTATGCTTGGGAAAGGAATTTTGGGCTGAAAATGTTTCCATGACCTAGGCTTGGTGTACCTGCCTGGCATTTGCCAATTATGAAGCTGTGGAAAACCTGCAAAAACAGCTCAGTCAGGGAGGACATGCTGCGGAATTTTAGCTGCAAACTTCCAGCGCTACCGCAAAGCCATCTCACTCTGAACTGATATTATTGTGTATTGTATAGTATGCTGATAATTTGCAGCGGTAGGTTAATGTGTTGTTCATTCAGAGCAAAAGGTGAACATAAGAAGATGGATAAAATAATAGGAAGAAACTGCAATACAATACGAGACACATTGACCCTTATTAACAGAATCGAAAAACTTAGAAGTTGTAAGAGGAGCATCTGATATTTTCCCGGATATAAAAGAAAGACTAAGGTTACGACATAATAAACAGAAGAAAGGACTATTTCAGCACATTACAGGCCATCAATCCTATAAAAGTTACTTAAAAAGGAAGCAGTGATAGTGGTAACTGTGATATCTTTGGAGTAGCTGACATGCCGGAACACGCGAAGTTTGAATGTGTAAAGTATAGGGAAGGATTTGAGGAAGGAAGAAAAATCCTGCAAGGAAAGCGAATATGGGACATTATAAGAGACTAAGAAATGCGTGAATACATTGAGGAAATAACGCAAATAGTATCAACATTGGCTTTAGAGGAGAATTTACAAAGAGGGGGAAAAAAAGGTCGACTACGAACAGAAAGGCAATACCGCCTCAAACAACTAGAATTTCAATCGTCAGTCAACAAAAAATATAATAATGCAAATGCAAAATGTGCAGAGTGTAAGAGAGATATAGGAAGAAATAGAAGATAGTAACAATACTAGTAGTAATACTACTGCTGTTTGTTTTCAAAGCTGTCACATAATTTCACAAGAGTTAAAATATAGGGGTGGCTGGGGATGGGCTGGGAATATCATCCGTTAGCACCTCTAATGAGGCAAGAAAATGGGGGATGCTCAAACCTGGCAGTAATGTTTTTCAAAAAGCAAAAATAGACCCTTAGTATCTTCAAGATGGGAAGAAAATGCAATGACTAGGGTGCTTCACAATTAACCTGTCACGTAATTTTTTTTGAAAAGCAATAAATGTGTCAAGTTCACAAAGGTATCCATATATATGCCAATCTTTCACCCTTATTTGGGAGGAGGGGTGAATTCTAACCAGCATAGCACACACACAGGCATTGAAAATATGGTAATTGGTCCAGAACATATATGACACTTAGGGCGTTTTTGCAATAGGACATTCTATTCTTGTGTAAAGCAGTCTACAGACTATAATTAACATTCTATTGCTATGCTGGGTGGGTCCAAACGTATATTCCATTAGCACTTAAGACCACGCAGGGATCTCAGTGAGTTCCAGAATTACTTGGAGAGGCTAAGAACAACGTCAGAAAATACATAGAACTTGGAAGGGTTATTCAAATATTACAGATAGTAATTTAGTTGTTATAATAAGCACATTGTTATAAATTTCACAACTAATAAAATTGCAAATAAATTTACAAGATGAAGTGTACATAGTAAGGCCTGGCAGAGATCCTTTAAGTCCGCTTATTAGATATTTTATTTTATTTTTGTTCATCTCGAATGGAAGAAGTACACATTACAAATGATTGCCTAAAAACATAGTATCCAATAAAACTAGTAATGTACATTTAATAGCAATATTGTGTATAGCACTTGGAGAACTGCAAACATAATATATATATGTGCTGTCCCAACTTTGGAAATGCACCAAATTGCAAAGAATTTATTCAGTAACAAACAATCTTAGGTTTCGAGGACTTGCAAAATTATGGCGAGAAAGAAAGAATCATTTGTAAGTTTAATTGAACGTTTGTCCAAATAAGGCCCTTCATGAGAACATTTGATACGCAGGAGAAAGGAGCCGTGAAGGTCAGTACAAGCTGTATTATTTGGATCTGTATCCAGAAGAGTTAAAATAGAGAGCATAAGAGACAAAATATGCCTATTTTACTGTGCAATAATGGACACGCAAAAGATAACGAAAAATCAGCTAAGTGCTGTATTTAGGTACCTCTGTTATATTTTCCCAAGATATATTTGAGGGACCTCATGGGGAGAGAGTTGCATGGGTTTCAAAGAAATTGCAGATCCAAGTGCAAAATGCCGAATTTTGAATGCAATAGAAAAACGGGGCTGAGTAAATACCACGCTCAGGACGCCTAGTGTGTCAACTATTTACAATGGCGTTAAAACACATTAGAAGACGCAAAGAATCGCTAATTATGTGCAGTGCTGTGTTCTACTCGGAACCACTTCTTAATAATGTCGCAAGTAAGGTAACGAAAGTTACATATTTGTACGAAAAGACTGAAGACCACCACCTTTATTCAGCCCAAATATAAGGAGTTAGAAATAGTAGACGATTTTATGAAGTGTGGAATTCGCTCTAAGGTAGGTAAGTTCATTTTTAAAAGCGAACCACCAGGCTGATGTGTAAGTAGATACGGATGTATTTAATTTTCTAACTCTTAAATTGTTGGTTTTAATAGGCGCCATGCATGGTTGTAAACGCATAGGCACCAACATTAAAGCTGCTCTTTTAAATGGAAGCTATTGCAAAAGATGTTAGAAGCGATCTCGCGTAACACATAAACGACAAATATCTCTTGCTACCAACAGCGTGAGAAGTCACACGCGTTCTCCACGTGCTGCGCGGACTAGAACATTAGCGGTGTTGATGTTAAGTGCTTTCCTTACACCGGAATTACTTAGAGTTAAAGTTATCGGTACAGACAGACGGACACTGGTTTGAATATCGTTCCTGACATTGAATTTTTCAATCGTCTTACTAAATACGGTCGTTTTTCTAACTATGCATTTAACATGCCTTTAACATCGTTACACAAGGGTTTGTACTTTAAAAACAATTGTTCATCAGTAACGACATTCACTCGTTTCCTATTTCACTCCACAGACGCTAACCTTTTCGGAATGTTGCGCTAATCACTGTTCTGCAGCATTAGCAAACAACAAAATTAGCTTGGACACTACAAATTGGAAATATTATCTGACTGCGTCCACGTATTCCTGGCATCTGTTCAGAAAAATTCATCACTGATAAGTACGTGGGTACTTATCAGTCCATCATCCGAAATTGAGTCAGCTTTCTGTCGTATATTTTCTTTCATTTCTTCCAATGTTTGTTCTCCAGCTTCCTCGACCTATCGTACTCTTTTCTTTACAACTGTACTCTTCTCTATTTATCGATAACAGATACAGTAGCAATAAATTTGTTGAGAAGTTTTCGCTCAGTGTATCTGGTGGAGAATCTACAGCTAGAAATTCCCTTCCTTGCAAGAACCATATTTTCATGCACTAATGACACATGCGTAAAAGTTCTGTGGTGATAAGTAATATAGGTAAGTAGTAATATGGCTTTTAAACACCACTAATATCTCTTATGATATAACTGTGATGTAAATGCCATAAAAGAAAGGCAAAACGCTCGTTGCGAATATTGCAAAGAATGTTTAAGTCATGTCTAACTGAAAACACAAATCGTAATAGAAACTGAGGCTCTGGCATGGGAAAGGTAATAAGTAGGGCCCGGATTTTTAGGATTTAACCTATTTTTTTCCTTGTCATTTAATTAACTAATTTCAAGACATATGTTCATTTCACACATTCTGAAGCAGAATATATGACTTTCATTGCACCTAAAAATGCCTATTTGAAGGGTTGAGACCTAAAATGACCTAAATAGCTGTTTTTCCTTATTCAAATTATGTCATTTTTCCTTGAAAATCTATTGTACGAATATTATTTCTACCACTACAAGATTAGGGCTGAGATAGTTCAGCGTAATACCGCTAAGATGCAGTACATCCATTGCACATGTGACATCTGGTGACTCCTTGAGGCACTACGCAGGTCAGTCAGGAGCACAGATTGGTAAGGAGGAGCTTACAGTTGTAAGAAGAGAGTTCAACAAGTGGGATTATGGTGAATCGTTGCTGCAATACTTTCTAACTTGAATTGTTATATAGCGGAACAATGCCTAAGTCGCACTTACTGAGACAATGGATTGCTACACATCCCAGCTTTACTGCAGATGATCGAGTAGTATTTTGTCAGGCATACTCAAAACAAGTAAGTTTCTTGTAAATAACCTTAAACACTGCATGCATTACCTTACTGAAGTGTATTTAGGATCTGTATTTTTAATTTCAGGTTAAATGTGAGTAGAAATCCCATATTGAGCAGCACAAATCTGCAGTTTTAAATATTGCTAGTGTTGCTAGGAGAAATAAGTCCAGCAGCATCGTTAGGCACACGCGTATTTCTTCCACAGTTGGCAAACCTGAAGATAACTTTAACCTTTGCCTCTGCCAGGCGTTGCTATCTGCAAACGTCCCATGGAACGTGCTAACGAACCCGACCATGAAAACATTTTTAGAAGAGATCAGTAACCGCATTATACCTAAAGAATCCACTGTGAGGAAGAATTATTTGGTTCCTGTTTACCAGAACACACTACATGAAATAAGAGAAGATATAGGAGATCACTATATCTGTGTTCTGTTGATGAGACAACTGATAGTTGCAGCCGCTTCGTTGTGAATGTGGTAGTAGGGAAGTTGGACCCAAAAGAACCAGGTAGCCCTCATCTAATTCTTGGTAAAGAAATATAAAAATCTAACTACAGCACAATATACTGTACAGTGAGGGACGCTATACGCATATTGTGGCCAGTAGAGAATCAGGATAGTAAGTTCCTGTTGTTAGTGACAGATAGAGCTGCCTACATGTTGAAGGCAGGGGAAGTTCTCCAGTCCGTCTATCCAAGCATGCTGCATGTTACATGCTTGACTCATGGCCAGCACCGCCTTGCGGAGGAGGTTAGAAGCCTGTTTGATGATGTGAACAGCCTGATATCTTCGGCCAAGAACGTTTTCTTGAAAGTCCCAATACATATACCTACAGTTATTCAAAGAGAAGCTACCGGCAACTCCTCTTCCACCTGAGCCGATACTTACACGCTGGGGAACTTGACTGTCTGCTGCCTTTTAGTGTGCTGAGCACCTAAATGACATAAAAAATATAGTAAACGAATTTGATGAAACGGACGCTTCCTGCATCGCTAAGGACAAGAAATCGATCAAGGCTCTTACCATCGTCGCTTCCCTTGCGTATATTAAGACGCATTTTTATTGTATTCCAGAAGCTATCATTGCACAACTCTGCCACTCAAACGAGCTATGGATAACTTGGACAATGTTTCCAGAAAAGAAACACCTGGATCAGAGGAGTTGCATGTTCTATAAAGCTGCTGAGAATTATTTAACGTAATCCTGGGTTTAATTATGTGAAAGTCATCTCTTCAATATTGCAGGGTGAAAAGTATACCGGAGAAAATCCTTAGAACCTGCAGCATTAGTATCAATGACCTACGCTCCTATGACATCATGTTCCGTTGAAAGAACTTTTTCTTCATACAAGAATGTGTCACGTGATAATAGGAAGTCTTTCGCACTAGAAAATTTGGGTATGTATGCAGTTATATATCGCAATGCCAAAAAAATCAACAAAAGAGACAATAAAATGGATTATCTGTATGCTGTATGATCTATATCTCAATAAAGTAAACAAACCAGAAAATTATTTGTACCACTATTGATCTGCAAAGCTAAAACCTTTAAAAAAAAAAAAAAAAAAAAAAAAAAAAAAAAACTATTTTGTGCATGTGAAAAACCTAAAAAACCTATTTTAGGCATGTGAAAAACCTAAAATGAAGGTTTATAGGACCTAAAAATCCGGGCCGTAGTAATAAGGCATGAAAGCATGTAAACTGGGTCTGTTTGCCTCAGTTGTTTAGGCGCTGGTCTACATATCTTAAGGTCACGGGTCCACACCGATGGTTTTGTAACAAGATAGCATATACATATATTACCCGTTGACCTAGGCACAAGTTGAGGTGTATGATAGGTTTCAATTTAATCGAATGTATCTCTTGGAGAGCTATGTTGCGTCTAGTTTACAAGGTAATGGTTTAAGTCAATTAGTACAATGGCACAGCAATTATTTTGTCATTTCTGCTAATTTCTTACGGCCGAATCATTGTAATAAAATATCATAAGATCACATACATTCATTTTTTGTAGATTCCATCAAGCAATCTTCTTAATTATTGAAGTTATTATACGTAGGTATTGAAAAACAACAACTTTCCTTCTCAACTTTTGTGCTTACTTTTTAATCCTTTTCCAATAAATAAATACATCATTCAAACCCCTTTTCTCCGCAGCTGTTCATAAAACATATATAACTTGTCAAAGGCGTTCTTTTTGTAACATCTATTACTGACCGTAGTATCTCTGACGGAATTAACTTGTTGTTCAGTGAACGTCTCTTCTTCTTTTCACTATTAATAAACTTCATAGTATTGAATTTTCGATGGCTTTTTGATAAGGAGTAAAGCACTATTCAGCTCATATTGATTTAGCCTTTTCTAGAGTAGCTCATAATTGTCGACACGTAAAGCATGCCTTCTCCATGCTTCTATTTTGCATGTAATTTTTGAGAGCTTATAAAAGAACCTTCAGTTCAGTTTTAAGTGTACTTGGAAGCAACAGCCCCATGTCAGTAGCTTTACTGGCACGTAAAAGAATTTCTGCGGGGCGAAATTCGCATACATTGACGGCAGTGATATGATTTTGGTAATTGACAGTGTTGCAGTGTTGTTAATAAACAAAAGGACTTAATTTGCAATCGGCGACTGACCTACTCCCATCTCCATGCCAAATCACTTTCTTACCCCCGGTGAATTCTTGCGTCGTTCGCAGGAACTCAACCTCTCACAACTTTGACCTACTGCTACTTCTATGCCACTGAAACATTTCTTACTACTTCTACTTCTTTAATGACGAACCTGAAACATGATTTTATACTTTCTCTACTACGTCTAGTAAATAGGGAAAATATTGCTTTTACCCAAAAGTTCTGCCAAGACTTTAACCGAAATATATGTTTTGAGGTCCCTTGAATCCAAATAAAAGCACCGAAGTGTGTTGTGTTTTGTGTGTGTGTGTGAGTGTGTGTGTGTGTATGTGTGTGTCATTTTGATTAAATCGTCATATGTTTAAAATATTTTTATGGCAAATGAAACGTATATCTTGAATTTTCTAGCTAGAGCCTATGTAGTCTTGTTTACTTTTGATGATTTTTGCATAAGTGGTAAACTGTAAGATATAGACCAAATCTTACTGTACAAAGAATGCAGATCTCAAAACACAATGTCCAAATGCATTTTCTTGTGGAGTGAACCATTTCGGAGGTATTCCTCGTTATTTGTTAGAGTTTTGCAATACTTATACTTTTCCTAAATAGAAGGTCGTTATTTAGTTTTCTATCTCTTGGCCGTGTGAAGAGAATGCAATTTGAAAACTTTAAAGGATCTTCCTATAGCTCAAATCTTGCTATATTCCCATATTCCCCATGCACCTACAAGAAAATTGGCAATAGGATAATTTCTGCCAATGTTTTTCTCAACTAACATGAAGAAGATAGAGGAATAAGGATGTGTAAGAGTAGTACAAGAATAGTACACTCATGTGAGTGCAACACATAGGATTTTTTACACACTACGTTTCTCTTGTCAACGCCTCTGTCTTACTACCATTACATGGGAAAAGATAATAACCTTATATTAACAAGTGCCTTGTTTCTCTTCATTTAATAAAAATACATAATACTTCTTTTAGAAGCTATTTTTTATCATTACGCTAGAGTTGCAACATTTTAAACAGTCATAATTAGTTTACATGTTACACTAATTGTATAGGTTATGGCTCACATCTCCTATGAGGTTAACGTACTTGCAAACTTAAACTTTGTTTCATCGCCAGTCAGTTTTTTGCTTTTTCAGCATTACTGGTATCACCTTTGCCGATGGTTTACTTAACCGTCTCGAGGAATTATGGACATTCCATAAATTAAAATGGTTTAAATGCGTCCTAAATATTCTAGGTAGCCTTCTGTTATGCACATGAGTTTAAATAATTTGCGTTTATTGCCAGCAAAATGTTCTTCAGCTTACAGGGTGACTTCTTAGCTTAAACCACACTTGAGTACAGTTTAAGCCAAGCCACTTGCATACAAGCTCAGCTTGAGTTACTCAACGTAGAACAGCACTTAAGCCTCCGCTTCAGTCCAAATTGAAGCGTAATTTAAACCGTGAAATTGGACCATAGTAGTGAATGCTGCTGCATTCTCAGCATAGTGTGGAAGGAATGTGCTATTAAAATGTGTACTCCTACACCTAGAATCTTTTAAAAGGTGCACTGATGCATTAAGTCGATAGCTTGAAATCCATTGCGCTGCTGCGAGAATGTTTTACTGTCGAGTTGTAATTCCTAAGGAGATGAGCAGATTACAGCTCTCTCCAACGGATGAGTATGTTATACGACGGCGAGCTCCAACTCTAACACCGTATGGAATGACGCGACGCCAGCCGTGTAAATCGTCTGACAACATCTTTGCTATGTTCTCTTCTCCCATCCGTTAAGATAAACGCGCTGACTTTTGGAAAGTCTGACATAATTCCTCTAACTAGCTGGAGAATCCTATCACTGCCCTAAAACTGCAAAATTAGCTTCTGTCGCTGAATAGCTTCGTATAACAGATTTGAATCTATGAGCAGAATTAGCACGAGCAAGTTATACACCAGCACCAGAGATAATGGACACCAGTAACGTGTGAAGGGTGCTTACCATATCACATAGTCGCAGCGAAACAGGGATCCAATGAAACTACTTCCTATCCCACCAGTTAACACTGCACATCTAACATTTCAATTTAAAATACGCGGGACGGGGAGAAGAAGGTTTTGATTTGTCGAAATTAACTGTGGTTCATCTTTACTCAAATGAAGTCATCAAATAAAAACATAGATTATATAATAAAGCAGTGAGATCCAAGAAAAAGAGACAGAGAGTCAAAGAACATCTATGCAGCAAGATACACAATGCATAGTTATAAAACGAGTCTGTAAATTCTGTAGAACCTTAACCACTGTGTTCGTTATAAATGAAAGAATAAATGGGAAGGTGGCCAGTTCTGTGGCGTGATAATAGCGTGTTGGCCTCATATTTAAGAGCTCTCAAGTTCGAATCTTGTTTAAGATAAATTGTCCTGTGCTTACTATGCATCAGACACCAGATGATATGAAAGTACCCTAAAGGCGGCTAGAACGCATCACATGCCGTACTACTACGGTGGGTCCCTAACAGGTGAAGGCAGGTGGAGCTCCAGATCACCAAAGAGCAGTGGCGGCTCGCAGTAAAAATTTTAGGGTAGGCAAAGTGTAACAGTAACAAAAAACAACAACAACAACAATAATAATAATAATAATAATAATAATAATAATAATAATAATAATAATAATAATAATAATAATAATAATAATAATAATAATAATAATAATAATAACCCCGTTTATCCGAAATATAGGGTGCGAAGTCATTGCGGATAACGCAAACAATATATTGTTTGGTTGTTTAATAAGAGCAGAGGGAATGAGTGTGACTTACGGACGAATTACCGCCAAAACTAAAATCACGAGTGTCGGCAGACTTTTTTCCAGGGGGGGGGGGCACATGTTGGAAATTTGCAATCATATAATATTAAATCATTATTTTACTGTCAAAATTTATAGTATTTGTTGCAGATAACCGTATTAATTTGTGCTAAACAAAAATTATTCTTTACATCAAAATTAAAATAATAGTTTAAAAGTCAGTAACTGACTGCACATTAAGTTCACCAACTTCCAAGGGGGGGCCGTGGCCCCCCTTGCCCCCGTTTCGCTACGCCCATGACTAAAATAGATTAAGAAATTGAAAAATTGTCTGACTGCAGCTTTGTGTTAAATAGCTAAAACACTCCTCTTTTCATTGTCAGTGCGCCGCGAAAGCGAAATTTGTAATAGTTCACTAATTAAGTCGGTCATACTTGTATTACACAGAGATAACGACAGATGCAGATCTCTGAGATCTTCGTTCGTGGAGCATGGCTGTTCGGAAAATGTCGCATAATTTCGGATTTGGGCCGGCAAGTGTTCGGACTGCTGGCAGACGCGTCTACGCATGCTCGGAGTGCATATACAGACCGAATGTTTCCTTATCCCTGTTCAAGGGCCTCGTACTGAGGAAATGAGGCCGGGCAGGCAGAGGTTAAGCTAGCCTGCTCTCCACTACCCAGGTTCCATGCGTATCATTTCTGCCGCGCGTTTCAAACACGCAGCGCAGTTTTGATGAATCGGAATTGAGATTAAAGGATTTGACCATGCGCTGGTCATTATAACCGAGAAAACTTTTCTTGAACTGCAATTTAGGGGAAAATGACGGTTCAGATGATAAAATGCAGAATCATAGTTAAACATTATTTGTTGATGTATTACGATAGGGTAGGCAGTGCCTACCCTGCCTACCCTGAGGAGCCGCGCCTGCCAAAGAGAGGTCCCGGTGATCAATCAGTCCCCCTGATGGGCGCCCAGCCGACAACAGTGCCTCATCTCAGTCGAACACCGTATATCTAGAGTGCAAGCACCACCGCAGAGCATCCTACCGGTGACTCCGTTGACTCTTACAACCTGGAAAGACGGGATAGAGAAAATGAAATGAAAGGGAGTAATTCGGGGTATGTAAGGTAAACATCCTCCTCAGCATTCGTCGGGAAAACCCCCGAAAAAGTCCAAGGTCAGGAAAGTCGGTCGCGGGAATCGAATCCACGACCTCCCAACTGCAGGTCATAGATGTTACCGCTTCAGCGATCCCTTTCAGTGTTAGGGTGAGTTACACAGTAACGGTTTTTTCCAAGATTTTTTTTTAAGTTGGAAAGGTGAATTTAGGTAACCCTAAGTTCCATGTACCCATTTCATTCATTCTACATCTAACGTGACTCAACCATTAAATGAAGCTAAACAAGCACACACAAACCAGCGAGTGTTAGGAAACATGTTTTTGAATCTCTTTGGATTAAAAATCAGAGAATTAAATGAACCTCCAAACCACATCACTTGAATTACACTTTTGTCCACTGCTACAATGTCCATGGCTGTTAAAATGTTCATAAATTTTGAACCTCATTACCTTTAAATTAAAACTTTCCGTCTGCCCCATGCATAGTCTACGGCTCTTGTGTTGTTTATTAGCGACGCGTTCAATTGATAACGTCACATCAACACTGCCGGTGTGCCATACTTTTGTCCCTCCGGAGTTATTTACATGCCATTAAATTACTGACGTGGGCTGTCCATTTTAAGGGCACTTTAAAAAACCATCGGTCTGAGCCGGCTTTGAACACATGAGCAGGCAGGCGCCTAACAATCTCAGCCCCTAGGCTGACCTTGCAGTGCTGGTAGCTACAGTAAACTTTCAGAAACACAAATTTACGGAAATAAAATGATAAGACATGCTGATAAAAGATACATTGATATATAGGGACAAGAGTTCCATGCGTGTTAGTTCTTATTGTGAATCAACAAACCAAAGGTACATCGAAGTAACCCAAACGGTTATTTTAACTTTAACCCTCTTTAACTTTGCGTTTGACTTCAGAAACAATTAACGATGTTATTGCTCGCTGGACTGTACGGTTTCATAACTTTCACTTTTATTGTTTTTAACATTTAACACACATTCGCTCCTATATTCATAGTTCCAGACTGCAGGATACGGAATTATTCTGTTAATGCAAAATTCCCAATCCCAGCTGAGAATGAAACGTGGTACCTTTGGGTTCCGATGTCAAAGCGCTGAGTACTCCACCATACAGGCAGTCAGTTTATAGCTGTCCGTGGCTCAAATTCCGAGAATTACCTGGAAAGGGACACTTGCGACAATGAACTTTTCCTTAAGGTCTGATGTTATATATATTTGTAATATACCATTTTTATGTTGCACTTACATCACGCCTTTAACACTGAAAATCATATCGGCGGAACAATTGCTTAACAGCAATGGTGTTCACTCGCTTAACATAGTATTTGAACTTTGGGTTTCTATTGCTTTGGATTGTTTTACATTAAATGCACACACTCACACACATTCGCACTCCCATTCATACTTCTAGACTCTAGGGAGAATGGGGAGTAATCCTAGTTAAAACAAGTTCCAACCTCCAGGTCGAGAATCGAACACGTGACCCTTTATTGTCATTTTATTCACGGTTTTTTTGGGGGGGTGGGGAGGGGGATAAGAGGGCTCTTATTTAAAAATTTTTATTGAAGCTTACATCCTTCTTTTATTCTTATCACAAAATCAAATAGAAACAAATCATCGCTATAAATAAAATAGATAAGCGTAATAAATAGGGCCCGGATTTTTAGGTCCTTAAAATTAACGTTTTAGTTATTTTGGTATCTTAAAAAAGTTTTTTTTTAGTTCTTTAACCACCTGAAATAGTTTTTATATTATTATTGTTTATTAATTTTATTACTGATTGTCCTCTTTTTTATATCAATGTTGCTGATGTCCTGTAGATCCTGCGATTTTTGGCCAGAAGGCACCTGGAAAATACGCAAATAAAATTATAGTTTATACGCTATGTGCATTATAACAGGTGTTTAATCCTTGCCTGCATTCCACCATTCGAGAACATGTCGAACAGGTTCTCTTGTACGGTATGTTTATCTACACAGCACCTAGCCGCTTAACGCGACTTTATCTGTGCAGTAAATAAATATTATTTATTTATCTGTGCAGTATTGAAGGTGTTCATATTTGTTCAAGCCTTTGTCTGTGTGTATGGTTTCTTTCGCTTTTGGCAGATTTGGCAAAATATTACTTTGCCATCTGTGGTGAAGTTCGGATCGTTACCTATCCACTGACGAAGCAACCACCTTCGAGATCAGCTAACTTTAGGCATGACACTGGCTCCTTAAATTACCTGCATAATCTAAGAAAAATTGACTTCTAACGATGTTGTAATTGTATGCATTAACAATATGCGACAGTCGACTGAACACAACGGATACTGTTTTTAAACTGTTTGGTTTGAGTTTATGGCGGGTTCTTCTAATGATCCCTTTCCCCTCGACAACAATCCCCACATCGCTTGCTTGCAACAATACAGAACTTGGTCCCGCACAGCTAAATGCAAGTCACTTGCCTCTTGCATTGTTTTCAATACTCCTCTAAGCATACATAAGCGACAAGACGTAGCAAAGATGTAACAGTCAAAGTCCATTCATAATTTCATAAATATTTCATTTTCCCATTTTAAACGTTTTTTTTTTCTTTTTTTCATTTTAAAATAAATAGGAGATTTAGCCTCTTTTAGGTTTTAAAGCCCCATTTAGCCATTTTTAGGTTTTATAAGATTCAAGTATTTGGCTTCGATGATCATGAAACAGATAATTAAATTAAACCACTGCATTTAACTATCAAGGAATAAAATAGTTAAAAAAAACTAAGAATCCGGGCCCTAGTAATAAATCTTCATGATGGAAACAGTCACTTGCATATGAAGTTTTTAAAAATTTATGTAGTGTTACAATATTAGTTGAGACTCACAATAACAGCGTTCCTTTTCAACTCCAAAAGGTTGGTCTTCCGATTCATGAAGTTTTTATTGTAGTTATCAGGTTGCATTATACAGTAAATGAAAATGACAAAAGACTTAATTTCAATTTTACTTTAAACTTTAGTCAATGGGCAAATGTACCAAAATGTGATGACATTGATGACAACAGCAGTGAGTCCGGATTTTTAAATATATATTCTCCACTGAAAATATATCCACTAAAATAAAATTTTTATGATGGAGAGTTTATTAGTTGTTTAGATAGATGCAGGAGCTACTGCAGATCCATAGAGAGTGGATATCATCCGGGATATCATCTCCAGGTACCTCCAGACCACCGATCTTACCAGCAAGGCGAGGATACTCTCAAACAAACAGCACTGATCCACAACGTCGGACGGAACTGGGTTGGTACTTCCTTATTCGGCTTTTGAAATGACAGTGACGTAAGGAATCAGAAATACAAGCTTCAGCACTTTGTGCTTTGGAACTCTTACTTGCTTCGGAAACATATTGACGTCCCGACATTCGCTTTTGTCTATCCAGATAGTCTGCGCCACTGGTGACGCAACTCGTCCACAAATCATTCCTCTTCCCCCTGCAAACTCTTGAGGCGATGGAGTGTTTCTAACTCAGAGACACGGAGGTTATAATAGTCTCCTTTTACCAGCTACCTGGTATATGTTCATACCTACGGACTACCAGTCCACTTTGCATGATTTTAGTGGACGACTTTAGTGCTAGACACCAGCGTTGGCATTCAAACTCCCGTGCAAACCCTAGAGGCAATGCAATCATTGCAATCATGCACTTCCGGATAAGAGTACTGGACCCCTAGCAAGCCACACATCGTTCACACTACTATCTGCCACCGACTTTGCATTATTCGGCTCTACCAGTTCATGCTCACATCACAACCTCATTACATTCTCACCATAATTTAGTGTTGGCTGAGGTCAGCACCTGGGTTGCCTGCTGCGCTTTCTCCGGTCACTTGAGAGGAATACATAAGGATCAACGCATGAATACCACTCAAACCCAGAATAACCGACATACCTTCCCTGGAAACAGTCGTCTAATCCTTCCTAACATTTATTTTTGAAACTAAGGAACACCAGCGGAATAGCAGCAACAACGCAACTACTGAGAACCTGTTGAGGAACCTATTTAATTAGCGCTATCTCCTTGTTCTCTCCCATCCAAAATCTAGGCTCACCATGATCCTACGAGGCACAATGAGGGAGAGTCATTGTATCAGTCGTTAATTCACAGTCCAGGTTACTAGATGTGTAAGCAAGTAACCACAGACATAGAAATAAGGCCTGCCTTGTTACCATATTTAGAATACTTCAAAAGCAAGGGAGCACAACCTGGAATTCTGGTTTTGCGTAGTTATACGAAAACACAGATGTGTCAAGCGTGCACTGTAAAAATCAGAAATGTGGAACAAAGAAACTGTAATGGGAAGTTCTCTCGTGAATAATATTGTCAAACATGATCAGCCAGTATTCTTGGATTGAGTGTTATGAAGGCATCTTTCTCCCCTAAATCGTTAATGCTAACAAGGGTGGAATGTTTTCGAAAGTAAAAGTCGGGAGTCTGTGTGGTCCAGAAGGAGAGGTTGAGAAAACCAGAAGCGATTTGAGGACTTCAACTGCGTAACTAGCACGTACAAGACCGACGTATGCGGTAAGACGTTTCCACGAATGGGCAGTATGGAAATTCGGTATATGGGGGATTAAAGTTTTATCAGAGGAATACCGGTTGTTAGAGACAAAAAATCCCAGACATTTAATTTTGCAGCGATTGTTCTCCGAGAATTCTGGCACATTTTAGACTATTATTACGACAATGAGAATAAAGTAGTGCAGAAGATAGTGTTGTCGCCTTCCTGTTGGACACCTGAAGTTCCACCGCGACTTAATACCCTGAGATCAACCTAATCTGTTTCCCGACACCCCTAAATCGACCATCAGTATATGTGGCCGGCGCTAAGGATGACTCGCAGACCGAGCCGCCTAGGACAACGACGCCCGCCGCCACCGCTACAAAAATCAAGATTGCGCACAGTATTTCATTACATTTCACCCGATTGCCTTTAGTTGAGCTACTTGATGTTGCACAAGTGTATTTTGTAGTGGAAATGTGTAAATCAATTGGGACTGGCTTATTATCACATTCCCTTTAGAACCTACATGGCTGTGACACAAAGTTCTGTCACTGCTGAGTATTACTTCGTATTGCATTTTTACATAATTAACTTAAACGGTAGTTACTATGACCTGGTGTATTATACATGTACTTGTGCATCAATCTTGAATCGCCGTTTGGTGACATTAAGATGCGAAGTAAACTACATGTTACCTTTAAAACTTAGGAGCCTTAGCTTTATCAATTTACTAAACCTCTATATTAGAGTTTTGATGATAACAACAACAACAACAACAACAACAATAATAATAATAATAATAATAATAATAATAATAATAATAATAATAATAATAATAATAATAATAATAATAATAATAATAATAATAATAATAATAATAATAATAATAATAATAATAATAATAATAATAATAATAATAATAATAATAATAATAATAATAATAATAATAATAATAATAATAATAATAATAATAATAATAATAATAATAATAATAATAATAGTAGTTGTTGTTGTAATAGAAGCAACAACAATAAAAATAACCGGCATGATTACAACAGCATAATGCCTCTCGAACTTATTTAAGCTTACTTTCCAGGTAGTCATACCTAGCAGCACTTCTCTCATTAAATAAGTGAAAAGCAAGCAGTTGTTCAAATTGACTTCACTTCAGCTCAAGGTTTCTTCGCTATAATTGGAAAAAATGTACTGCTAATTTCATGGCGCTGGATTCGGCGCACAATAATGGACAGATGGGGCCAAGCTATTTTATATCACATATGGAGCCGGTCGGCGGGTAGAGACGTTAAAGGCCAGGCTGCCTCGCGCGCCTGCTGTGTGTACGAGACTGTAACAATGAGGCGGCAGAAACAAAGGGGATCGAGAACGTTTGCGAGGCTTCATGTTCAGTCATCGCAGTGCATGTGTATGGAGAGTTTCTCGAAAGTACGCGTGACGTCATCCACAGTATAAGAAGACGTGAGTAAGTAAGTTAGTCAGTCAGTGAACTAGTTAGTTTATTTTAGCTATGGGAATAAGTCGGTCAGTGTGTCTGCTGTGCGTGTATGTGCGTCGTCCCGGAAGATACTCGTGTGTGATTGCACTGCGTAATGAGTGTAGGGACAGTGAAAGGAAAAAAGACACTGAAAGCACTGAGGAAGGTTTTGAGAACAATTATGAGTTGTGATAGCACAGAAGAGTGTAAACTGTTTTAACGATGAGAAGAAAATTGCGCATTTGAATACTATTTTAGACAATAAAATGATAGAAAAGTAACACGACTCGGATTTTTTGTTCTGTCGCAATACATACAATCTACTGTTGTATTTCAGCACTGTTTACTTTCGGTTGTCGCTAATTGTTGACAACATATATAACTTCTACCTAATCTTTCGTAGCCCTTCACTGGATGATCCTTGTGAAATCCATGCCCGGCTGAAACTGCAGAACCGAGGTTTAATAGTTGCGAATGAAACTAACAGAGTGCCCTCCTCCCTTGACTGCGTGTCTGACACACAGGTAGAGGTAGCAATATGGTGTTTGCTGCCGGTTCTGCTGTCTCACGTACTTCAACTGTGACTCACAAGCTCCAGCATGTCCCCAACATAATTATATGCGGGGTTATCACTCCACAGACGCCTGGCTTAAGTAATCAACTTAAGCTGCTACTAGATAACAACAAACTTCTCGTGGTGCGTGGAATACAATTGGTTGAATATTTCAGCTATTACAGAATGTTGCAGCACATTTAGTAGAAATAACAAAGGAAATGTATATAGGAGCTGCTATGAAAATCCGATGTGTTACACTCACTTGACTTTTTCCACAATTATTACGAAATCCTACTGCTCTATCTTCTTCATGTTAGTCGACATAAACATTTCCAGAAATTATCTTCCTCTTAATTTTCTTGTAGGTTGCAAGGGGAATATGGGAATACAGTAGGGTTTGAGCGATAGTCAAACCTTTTAAAGATGGCCGCTATATGAAAATTTTGAAATTCCGTTCTCTTTGCATGACCAAGAGGTAAAAATGTGAACAATGATCTTCGGTTTGACAGAAGTTTTAAGTACTGCAAAACTGACACAAATAACAAGGAATATCTTCAGAACGCCTTACTCCACAAAAAATGCATTGGACATAAATTCTGCGTTTTAACGAGATCTACATTTTTGTATAGTAAGATTAGGTCTATCTATTACGGCTTGCGAGTTATTCAAAATTCATCGACAGTAAACGGGACTACATAGGCTATATCCACAAAATTCAAAATATGCATGTCATTTGACATCAGAATATCTTAAACATATGGCATTTTAATCAAAATAGTTAAAGCCATTTTTCAGAAAATCAAAATTTTCGAAAATTTTTCCATGTAATGGGTACTAAGGGTAGAGAAATTTTCTTCAAAATCTTTGTATCACATCTGTGAAGTATATTAAACCTAGATACACACAAACACAAATACAATACAAATACACACACACACACACACACACACATGAGCCTTTTTGTGAAAATACTTTTCTGTATCCAGGGGACCTCAAAACATACATTTCCGGTGAAATCTCGACATTCAAATTTTGGGTTGAATGCTACACTTTCGCTACTTATTATACCTTGTAGACAGTAAACATTAATGTAATGAATAATATTAGTAACTGCGGAATAAAATTTAATCGAATTAAACAAGGATGTCCATTCTCCCAAATTTTATTTAATCTCTGCATAGACGATGCCATCAGTAACTGGCAGAATAGTTTTACTAAGAATTTTAGTATTAATGGACAAGCAATGGACATTATATTATAAGTTAACGGCCATGAACTTATTGCAGAATCAATACTTACAAATGAAAGTACATGTATTGAGTAAAATAATTAGAGTCTTACAATTAAAAAATGTCTGCAAATAAGACCAGAGTTTTAGCTTTTAGAACCAACGTTATAATAAATAAGAAAACTATAGAACAGATGGCAAGATTTAACTACTTAGGATGAAAATTAACCGCTGTGTTAGAAGAGAAATTTGTGGACAAAAAATTAAATACATTCAGACTCATGTGTGACACAATAATGAGAACACTTAGAAGGAAAACTAGAGGAGAAACACAAATTAAATTTTATAATATAATGGCACTCCTGTACTGCTGTGTTCAAGTGAAACATAGGCATCACACAGAAAACAAAAAATAAAAATTGAATAAGTAGAAATGAGACTGTTAAAATCAGTGACTCTGCTAGATTATAAAACAAATGAAGAAATTAGAGAAGAGTTGAACATATTTAACTTAATAGAAAGGATTACTCAGAATAAAGAAAACTGGAGACAACATATACAGAGGACGAACAAGGACAGGTTCTCTAGAATAATGACTACTTCCGATTGGTAAAAGAGACATAGGAACATCGAGGAAGTTATGGAGAGATAATATTGATTGATGAGGACGGAGCGGATCAATGGGTCCAAACCTTGAATGATGATGATGATGATGATGATGATGATGATGATGATGATGATGGCGATGATGGTGATAGTGATGGTGATGATGGTGGTGGTGGTGATGATGATGATGATGATGATGATTATGACGACAAAATGTTGCTCATGTTCACGTTATACTAAATTGCCTGCGCCCAACGTCCCACTCATTTGATTCCACGAAATCAAACACTGTGATTCTTAGAACTCACTAAGTGCCTGCGCTAAGAGAAGAATAGAAGAGAATAACGCATCTGAAATTCTGAAATCAATGGCAAATTGTTCAACTGTATCCGAACAGAATGTATGCCTTTCTAACCGCTTCTCCAATTAGTTCACCTCCCGCAGTTGAAAACTTATATAGCGGTGTACTTCTCTCAGTAGATATAGCTATTCTATTTTAAGAGGTGGAATCAGAACTGAAAAATTCAATGCCATAGCCAGGATTTGAACCACGGATCTTCCGCATCGAGCGGCTGCTTTAATAACTAAACTACTATGGTGAACTTTCCAGCATGACATTAAATTCCCCAGCCGATTCGTACTTTCCTGGTTAGACCACAAGGAAACCTCACATCAGAGATAAATACCCCAAGGGCGACTTGTAATAGTAAGTACTGATAAGTATTGTAAGTACAATTTATTAATATTTTTAAGAGGTTGTTATTTCTGAAAGTAAGACGTCCAAACGAAACCTCAACAAAAAAGTGTGATAATCCAAGTGATGAAGAGTTATTTATATGGTTTCGATATTGTCGAAGATCGACAGTGACAAAATATTTCTTTGTTGGGGATGAAGTGAGGTCCTAAGGGCACAAAACCAGGAAGGTCATTAGCGACCGACCTTTATTGGTGTGAATACATGTATGTTTGATACTATGGGATTGACTACAGGTATACTTGCTGCTTACGAGAATGGAGAAAAGCGTTTATCGGTCTCCAGCAACAATTCTGAAGGATTTCCCTTGGAATGCAGTGTTTTCAGCTTGTCTGCCATGTAATGGACTGCATATAGGCAGTAGACAGTAGTGAACCGGTTCATATTACGTAGTGTAGTCATTTAGTGTTACCCCTCCTAACACTGCAAGACACCCCAAAATTCATTTGTCATTTGCTTTAAACGGAATCAACATACTTTTGCAAATATTACCACGAGGGAAAGAATTAGATTACAATAATGACACTCGAAGCTTCTAGGATACAAAATAAGAATAAGATGTAGTCTTTTGGCGTTTTGCAAAGTAAAACATTATAGTAGTGAAATGTAGTATACTATGTTCTTCTTCTACTCTAAAATTATGGACTAAAATACAACTCATATTAGAAGAAATCACTTTGGCTAGGTTATCTCGTGTAACGGTTACTAAATATCTTCCACCCCTTTGTACACATGCTTTCTGGTCCAATACTTTCTGATCTCGTTCCATTTATCTTTGTTGGCAACATAACAGAAGAAAAACAATATCCGCACGTCAAGCGCAAACGTAATGCGCTTTGATAAAACTAAACTTTGAATACAACCGTGGAATTACAGTAGCGCTTTGCCAATCAAAGAATCATGAGTTCGATTTCAGCTCTAAGCGTACAATCGAAGCTCTAAATTTAGCCTTGCGTCCATCGAGGTAACGTGCATACCAAACCCTGACTCAAATATTGAAGCCACTGCACCACAACTGGTGCGGAAATCAGGTTATGTGAAGAGTAACCGTAAAGGGAAGTAAATAATCAGCCTTTATTGTAGGTCACAGTGTAGTTACTATATGACGTCTTTGACAGCATCAGAAACAAAAACCTTTTAACTTATTTAGTATCTCAGTCCAGATTTTACTCTCTCACTTTAGGTTAAACGAGGGTAAAAGAGCTTGCTTTTCTCCATCATATTCTCTAACACTGGTAACCTTCCTGTAACTGCAAAATATTGAATGGTGATATGCAATTGCTAGGACGAGCTGAAAGTCTTTAAATTCTTTTTTCAATTGTTCTACGCCTCTAGGCATTTCACGAACTCAGCCTTCCCTTTTACACGTAATTTCTCTCACAAGCTTAGGGTAACTGGGACTAAAGAATTATCAAATTGGCGATTTTTAGGTTTAAGAATACAAATGTTCCCCAAACCTTCAGTCATCGGTTGGTAGTGAGTTTTTTTTATATTCAGCCACTTTTTAAAGGTCTTTTCCGGTTAAATTTTTGGCAGTATTTGAACAAAATATGCGCCAATACTGCTGAAAAGCAACCAAATTCAGCGGAAAGAAGCGGCTAAGCTACAAATCTGAGGAAAGAAACTACCAGGCAAAAAAGGGAAGGTGTGATAAACACGTAATCTGACTCATGACCATGATGCATGTGTGTAAAAAAATTGTTTTTTCTCGATTTGGCATTTTTAATACACCGTTCTCTGCTTGCGCATTAAATTTTGTGCTATGCTCCTAATTTTTTGCAGTATGTGCTATTTAATAGACATTGACTTCAGGTTTTGGTTTCAAAATCTGAAAGGTTTTAGCTTGAAGAAATTAAATACACAAGTTTAAGAAAGATAGTTTCAATGTCCATCAAAGCAAAAAAAAAAAAAGTATTTTAAAAGTAATTATTTTTTCTTCCTGGTGGAGATTGATGGTGTTTGTTGTGCAATTAAACTTTATAAAATAATAAAACTGTTGTGATACTTTAGTTTTTTATGCACATGGAGTGTCTTAAATATTAAGGTATTTTGGCATTCTCAACAAATTGAATAATTAATTACTTCAGAACTACTCGTATAAAACAGATTGTGCTGCAACTTTGTGTGATAGTTTATAACATAAACTTCTCTAAGTGTGCCAAGTATTTGATTTCATACCTATACAGATGTAGACAATTCAAATATGAGTACCAGGGTCCCACAAATCTCTACTCTCTTGGGGCTGAGTTAGTGAGAGGGGATTAAGGGCCCCTCGATAGCCAGGTTATTTGGGCCCGTACTCTCTTGGTTAAAGCTCATAAGGGAATAAAAATCGCAGGTGGCTAATCATAGGATCGAGGTGGCATTAAAGGAGAAAGTTTAAAAGACAAATCCACACACCTTAGATGAACTTTAAAATAATATTCGTACAGAAATTGCTATAATTTCTCAGAGGAAACTACGGAATGCGTTGGGTATTTTCTAAGCAGGTTCCAGGAATGCTTGGACAACCAAGGGAGGCAATTCAATATCCCTTTGCTTGATATATTCCTTTGCTGTGAGTCATGTAAAAATGAAAAACAAAAGAATAGTTAAACAATGTTAAGTTATGTATTTATAAATATGACAAAATGTAATATCCAATTTTCAAATAAATTTGTTTTAAAAATTGATCAGGCATTTTTTTACCAATGGTGCTCACATGGTATAAGTAGTTGGTAGTATAAGTTCTGGAATAAAGTTTGGCATAATATCTAATAGTTAAACAATGTTAAATATTACCTTGATAAACATGACAATATATAATGTCAAATTTCAAAATAAATTTGTTTTAAAATTGCTCAAACATTTTGTTACCAGTGGCGGTCACAAGGTATTTGGGAAACATTACATTTATTCAATTCCGACCAAAATTTACTGATGTATGTGTTTAGGCTTCCATTTGGCATAAAATATCTTCCGGGCTTGTAGGCCGTGGTCGAGTGTAGGAATTGCTACTGACGTTTCACTCAAGTCTGTATTGAGCATCTTCAGGGGACCCAACAATGAAGATATTTGATTCCAAAATTCACTGAGTTAGCAAATTTGGATAGGTGCCCCAACAACCTTGGTGGGTTTTTCTGAATTCTGGGGAGCTCAAATTTACACCTAGTTTGATACCTATATTATACCAGGTGAGTCAGCTGCCCCTTATTCTCGAGTTATATACAAGCCGCATTTTATACAACAACATGAAAACATCGATCCCATTACTAGGTTCTAGCCGCGTATTTAACATGGATGTTAAACACTCGATGAAATTAGTGCTAATATAGATGTTATTACATCGCCTTTTAATATATTCGTAATTAGACAGCTGACGTTTGCACTTCTGAAAATGTTCAGTGGAACCAGCGAATATTACATCTTAAACGGAATGTATACCTCACACGTTACTAGGTAGCTCAGTTGGAACGAGCGCAAGACTCCGAAGTAATCTGTCTGCTGTGAAGGTGGTTCGAATCACCTCCACATACTAATTTTTTTACCGTGCAATCCTCACAATTTACAAATTATTATTCTGAAAACTGTTATTATATTCATTTTTATTGATTTATGTGTTATGGCATTGATGTTTCTTTATTGGTGAACTACAATTATGTAGTTGTTTAAACACACCTATAGGTAGGTGCAATTGAAATAAGGATCTTTATACACATTTGAGCACAGAAAGCAAGGAAATTACATTGTCAGAGTTTAACATGGAAGTTAAACTCAATTTTGCAGACAATGAATTATTGTGCTATTAAAAATGTGTCATAGTGATATGTTTTGCGGCGCTGGAATGACCCCTTTTCTATTCCTGGCACACGCATCTTCTAACGAAGCAAGTACTCGAACTGGTGACCTTCTTGTGTAATGCACGCCTGGGCACGCAGTTGGATGGAGCCCCTGACTTGGTGTAGCATGGCGGGTTGAACATTTCTACAAGCCACTGTAATACGCTGACGAAGGGTTTCTAGATTGCCCAGCTCCTCTGCATAAACGCGTTCTTTTAAATAATCCCAGAGAAAGAAGTCAAGGGGTGTCAGATCTGATGATCTGGCAGGCCAGGAAACTGGTCCTTGTCTTCCTATTCAATGACCAGGAAGTGCAGCATTCAAATGATTGCAGACGATCCTCGACCGATACGGAGGAGCGCCGTTGTAATTCGCTCCTGCAGTGGCACATTCCCTAATAATAAGCGGTGAGCTACGGAGGAATTCCAGTAGCATGCTCCTGTTAGATGACCCTCGAAGAATAATGGTCCAACAAGGTGGTCTCCCAAGATTCCACACCAGACATTTACACCCCACTGCCCTTGGAATGCTGCCTCCCTTACCCAACGAGGATTATCAACACTCCTATAGCGTATATTGTGACGATTTTCAGTTCCATTGTTGTGGAATCTTGATTCGTCAGAAAACAATATCCTGGATTTGAATCCCACATCACTTGCTACTCGCTCCAGCAACCATTCACAAAAGGTTACTCGAGCTTGGAAAGTCAGACTTAACTGAATGCACATACCGCTTTCAATAGTAAGTCCTACTATGCATGCCTGGCGCTATGCCATTGACACCTGGCGAGTTTTCGGGCTTGATTTAGCCTTTCAAGACAGTTTTAATCATCTGCTGAGTGTTTTAATATTATTACTTAAATGGAAAAACTGTTACGCATATTAATTGCGATGCACGAGGCGTAGTTCACGGAAAAATGTAAATAAACTGTTGTTTAATAAATAATATGTCCGTTTTGACTGTACGGGTCCATGATGGATGAGGCGTATCTAAATTTTTACTAATTTTTAGCAGCCAACCCCTGCTCTAAGTTCAACAATCCATCATTTTCTTTTTAGCTGACGTTGTTAGTGTACTCATATGATAGGTCCATTTTTCCGAGGCGTTTACTGAATTACGTTGCTATGTATACTCTAATAAAAAGTTTGTAAAATCGGCCGGAAACCGGAATTTGCTCTCAGTAAGCGAGTCGTATGTTTTTGAGGTGTACTTTAGCAAGGAGTGCGTTCTGTCCCTTAAACCACTGTTGCTCTCAGTTTTGCGCATTCCTCTCTTTAAGAACGTCAAGCAATACATTTAAGTAAGCGCAAAACTGGACTAAGGCGCACATGCCGTACCTTCCAAAACAAATAAGGCGCGGCGGACTCACCTAGTATATAACTTATTCTGAAAACATAATGCATCTTTAAGATATTTTCATGGTAAAAGAAATATGTATCTTGAATTTTCTGGAAATGTCCTTCAAAGTCCTTTTCATTCTTCATGATACCTGGTAAAAGATGGGTACAATGTTACCATACAGGAATGTAAATTTTATTAAAACCCACATTTTTATGTAAAATACATATTTTATTTTGTAAAGTGAACCATTTACGAGATATTCAATGTTATGCTTTGGGATGTTTACACTTTTCTTGAATGGAAAGTCGTTACCCTTGTTTTTATCCCCTTGGTCATGCAAAAAATCGGCGGTGCCGTGGCAGAGGGGTTAGATCCGCATGTGGTATTCGTGATGGACGAAGCGGCGTCTGGGCGAGTTTTCTCCGGGTTCATCCGTCACTTATTCCAATTGCTCCATCATGACATTTCCAATCATCCATTTCACCTGCGTTTCATATAATCTTGTTCCTCATTCCCAGACCTGCTGCTGAGCTGACCACCCACTTGCTGGTCTTCATTCTGTCCGGTCCATAGGTTTGTCTGGTACTAGACACAGGCAAGTATCAGTCCTGCATATGGGGAGGAAATCAGATGAAGTTCATGCAGAAAAGAAGGAAATTTCAAAACCATCGCATAATAATGGGCTTTTAAAAATTGGACTGTCGCCCTACTGTATTCCCATATTTCCTTGCACTTGAAACAAAATTGAGAATTAGATCATTTTTGCCAATATTAATTTGTCTCGCTTAACATGAAGTAAAAGGAGCAATAGGCGGTTGCGAGAATAGTTTGTGCATGACCAGATCATGTTGCTGCGGATTATTATTATTATTATTATTATTATTATTATTATTATTATTATTATTATTATTATTATTATTATTATTATTATTATTATTATTATTATTATTATTGTTATTATTATTGTTATTGTTATTGTTATTGTTATTGTTATTGTTATTGTTATTGTTATTATTAGTATTAGTATTAGTATTAGTATTATTATTATTATTATTATTATTATTATTATTATTATTATTATTATTATTATTATTATTATTATTATTATTATTATTATTATTATTATTATTATTATTATTATTATTATTATTATTATTATTATTATTATTATTATTATTATTATTATTATTATTATTATTATTATTATTATTATTATTATTATTATTATTATTATTATTATTATTATTATTATTATTATTATTGATTACAAACGTATAATATTGTCGTTTACTAGCTTTTAAGACTGGTGATATTCGGTGCATTTAAATACATGTTTAATATCAGAAAATACTTAAAATATGCATACAATTGAAGAGGAGTGGATCCAAAAACTAATATTGTAAATTGTATAGCGTTCTCAATAACTGATAACACTATTAAGTTATTTTTATTATTGTAGATATAGTTTAGTCCCAATTGCTTAACTTGTAAGACCTTTACTCAGTTTACGCTTCTCCAATATTTATTTTGAAAGAAGTACAAGACAGTATTCGATATTCTTTGTCATTAGCACGCTTAACAAAACCCTAGCAGGAAAGAAAAGCAAGGAAGGAGTAATATTAAGAAGGGTGGAATAAGATGAAGCCCTAGCAATTAAAATTTAAAGAAATATTGCGTGACAGTTATTTATCTTGTTAGCATACTATGCTATGGGCTTTGAGATACTTTCCATTAATTTTATGCTGACGACGCCGCTGAAGATGCCACGCATAATCCATCATACAGCCGGCGAGAAATACGGAAAAAATAAGAATAATTTGCTATTTTAAACGAAGGATATTAATTATAAGTAAGCTTCGTAATTAGGTAGAGCTAGATATTGCAGTACCTAATTAAAACTACAGGTCTGAGTATACCACAAAGTAAAACGTGGTACCCTTGAGAGAGGAGTAGTGTAACACGATGGATGATGATATGAATAAAGAACCATCAGAACGTTAGCAGTCTGCTTACATTACCCAGCACATCCATAAGCGATTCTTGACAGCAGAGTTTCTCCAAGTGATCAATCTTGACAACTTTCAAGAAAATTCTTAGGCAACAATATCTTTATCAGCAGTGAGGGCTAACAGGTTTTCCTGAACACTATACTGTGCTAAACTGCAGTGCACTGTTCATATTGTAACAAACGACCAATTCGACGAATCCTATTCCTGACACCAGTGACACAAAATGTTCATTCCAACTTATTTTTTCTCCTCCCTTTATTTTTCTTCTAAACTTTTACAGAGAAACACGGTTCTTTCTACAATCTTTCGTAATATTACAACTCACAACTGTTTTCCCCTCGTAGCCTTGACTCACTCCTTTCACTATTTCTCTTCACTTATCCTGTATCTCAAACACTAACTTCGATAAAACAATCACTCAACACTCGTTAAAACTTATTCCCTTCGAGACGACGTATCTTTCAGGTGGTCTCGCGCTCATTGATAAACTGACGGACTCAAAGCTGTAACAGTAAGTTCTCTAATTCGTTGCCTCGACTCCTTATATAGCAGGGATGACGTCAAACGTTCCTTTCTGGAACTTCTACAAATACGCCGGCTGCCGGATGCTGGAGGGTTCCAGCAATACTTTGTTAAGCGCCGTACTCGTTACGTGCTTTCTCGCGTGAGTGGTGTGGAGAAGTTTGGCTCTGACCGTCCTTTGTTGTGCACCATGCTCGGTGTCACAATGTTGTTGTGAAAATTCGAGCCAGGAAATTATTACTTTAATTTTAAAGGATAGGAACACTAATTGGAGTTTGCTCAAAATAAGATCATAAACTTGAGTATACTGTCGTCACAATGTAACTACTTCTTATCCCCATGTTATGATGACGTACAAATATGTGTTTCTACCCTTTTAATGTATACTGTGAAGATCTGGAACATCTACACTTTCAAAAGAAACTACAGCATATTCAGAAACCTTTTGATCACTACAACAAAAACATAAAGCAGTGTTTAATAACGTTCTGCAAATAAAGCTTACGCCATGCACATATTCATCTACAAAACGACTTCAAAGCCATTGCCAGAGGTCAATCTTTACATTTTGTGATCCATATTCTAAAAAGAACACAAATCTCAACGCTATCGAAAGGAATCCACACCATAAACATAGATGCTACACCAACAATGGAAAAATCAGAATCTCTCAACTTTACAGACTGATTCAAAACGGAAACCACTTTGGAGCAGATATGGTGACCACGAATAGCTTGAAAGACGAGTAGACAAAGAATCCTCAGAATTTCGGACGGAACTTCAGGATGTCATAATTGTAGAGTGCATAGGAAAACGGAAATGCAGCAGCTCCACGTATGCCGAGAGCCACACTTCTTATCAGAAAAGCTGCCCCTTTCCTGGGTCTTCAAACGCGAAAAAGGTTAGCACTGTCTATTACACAAATGGAATTACCTTCAATATGCCAGCAGGACTTCTTGCAAATTAATGAGTTGATTATCTCGCAAAGATCATCACAGTTACGAACCGCTACAGATTTCAAATCAGATCTGAATGGAACCAAGCATTGAGCTCCGAAAGGAAACTAACAAAAGAGGTGAAAATTCCAAGACTGAGGGACGTTTACGTAGACGTGCTTATTCACAAGGTGAATTCGGTCAGATATAAAAACCGAAATTAAAATGATAGTAACGCTTTATTAGCGAGGAGAAACGAGTTATAGGATAGCGAAGGTAGAATTTACTACCGCAGCATTCGCCTTGCCGAGCAGGACACAACCATCAGAAATCGAACCCGGGGCCTCCCGAATGGGAGCCACAGCCCCTAATGTGGAGCCATCTTGTATGGTCACCTCTCACATATTCCTCTAACCGTAATTAAAGGAAATGCTGGAGAATAGTCGTGACCATGAATAGTATATGTTCCCATTTAAGTAATTAACAAAACAAAAACAACTCAAGTTAACGCCCAACAACATGTCAGATTTTCGTTAATTAGTAGAAGCAGTGGTCAGAACAGCCTCAATAGATTAAATAGTGCAGTTTAATTGAGTGTTGATTTGTATTCCTTTTAAAACGCTTTGTTTATTTTATTCCCGTGAATTAGTTTTAAATACATTGGCATTCACCGTCTTGGCTCTAACACGCGTATTAACATTTTAGTTCAAGATGTTAATGCCACAAAATTGTGTTATGTTTAGTCGTGGACCATAATTGACTATATAAATTGCTATGTATTGCTTATATTCGTATAGGTGTAGGGGTTTTAGCATTTTGAAATCACAGATTTAACATTCTTATTGCAAAATGTCTTTGTTAGTGTTTATGGCTTTGTAATTTAACATTTGAAAGTAAACAAATACGGTAAATAAACAAATGGCTTTTAAAATAAATATAATTTGAAATCAAAATACATTGTAAGGCACTAATAATGAAGTCAATATGCACACATTAAACGTTGTATTTATTTTAACTGATTAAGATAAAAGCAGCACACAGACAAACAAAAGAAATAACTGATACAGGCTAAATCATAACAGAAAAAGAAAAGCTTGTACTGAGACGAAACCAGTAAAAACAAAACACAAAATTAGCTTAAGGGATGAAACTAATGACACCGTTGAATGAGGTCGCAGAACATACGTCAATATGTTGCTTTGTCTCTTGTCACATATTTAAATTGTGCTTAAGAACATATATTTCACCATCTATGCTGTTGGTAGGACCTTGCAGAATAGCGTAGTCAACTGTGGGTATTTGCAGCTAACAGTTATCAGAATTTGCACACAGGACACGTAAGTCTTACCGGATAGGAATGAGAATATGTATGACCCTTACTATTTAGCAACCCAAAATTGACATTCCAGTGCCAGGTCTAAGAAGCTTAAAAATCTCTTGCTGCGTTGGCATATGACTATTCATATTTACATTTCACTTATGCTCACGCTCCATAAAAATCCCTTTTCATTTTGTTCTTTACATTTTCATTTGTAATGACCGCGTTACAAACCTAAACTAAAGTATATTCCCGTTCTCTGGATCAGGATAGATCTCTGGGTACGGGCCCCCAGTTCGAGTCGCCACCGTGCAGTTCAAATTTGTAGTTGTTATGGACCTTGCCCTCTGCTGCCGTCTCTCCTTAGGTCCAACTGCATTCGTACCCTCTCACATTGACTCTCCCTCTAGGGGGCACACCATCAGGGACGTAGGCAAAAACTATTCAATTGGTCGAAGTGCTAAGCCCTCCCTCCCTGCCTTGTGTATGCCTATCCTATCTTACATTAATTCAAAATAATTAGATTCAACATTAAGATAGTAGCTATGATTGTTTTCCCTAACCATAAAAATTCGGATTCTAAGCGGACGTTTTATTCTAATTTTCCCAGTGGAATAAGTAAGGTTTAATAATTAAGCTAATATTGCTAAATAACGGAAACTAGTCCATTTTCACATTATCTTTTCCTATTTCACAACAGAGGTCAATTGCGTCACAAATATTCCAAGAGTGTGCACATTCCACATTAAAGTTTACAAAAGAAAGGAAGGTGAGAACAAAGGTTTTATTTGAAACAAATTGCCAATTTTTCATTTATATCCCGCTTTATTATAATTTTCTCATTTTATTCGAATTTTTAAAAGTGTTTTATACTGTGACTTTTGTGATGTGAAGTAAAGTAGACAGATGTAGTCGAGATAAAGAAACACTTTTATTTCCGTAAACAGTAACTTGTACAAACAGCAAGAAAGTCTTTTCCGATTCTCCAACAGCACGGCTCCGAATTCGTAACACAAAGAACTGTCCCTTCTCCGTCGGCACAACGCTTCACATCGTCTGTCCGTCTCCGTCGGCACGACTTTCCGTCGCACTTTACCGCTATTTATATCTCCCAGGCACTATTCTGGAAAGTTCAGTTATTGCGGTGAAATACAAAGCAGAGAAGATTCTCGAAGTCTCTATCCTTTTCTCTCTTTTGGCAAGCGCCCCAATAATGCGGCCATTCTCTGTCTCTTTCCTTCGGCTCCTTTGCGGTAGTGCCGACAATAATGCGATGGGTGACACTGCTGTTGTCGGCAATTAGATGCGGCGGCCGCGGTGACAATACGTACGGATTATTTCGGTGCCGTTCGTTAACATCGCCAATGATGCTCTTTATAATCAAACTCATAGCTATGCGAGTATGAATTGAATTGTTAAAGATTAACTTAATTTTTGGATATTCAAGGCATTTTTGGTTATTTTCCCATATTCTATAATATCTCATTCAAGTCAAGTTTAGGAACTTATTAATGCCTCTAACCATGTCTTATCACTTGGTAACGTTTTTTTTTTTTTTTTTTTTTTTTTTTTTTTTTTTTTTTTTTTTTTTTAAATGTTTAGCGTTTAACGATGAATGAATGGGTGAAATGATGTTCAAATGAGCTCGAGGTCCATAGAGCTTAGAGTTACTCAACATTTTAATTTGTGAGCACCCAAAAGCTGTTGTTACTCTGAATATTGCCGCTGTTCGAGCAATGTAATCAAATCGCAAACGTTTGACTTCTACAACAAGGTGTGAGAAAACTTTTTATTGTTGGATTCTACATAAACTGACACCCTCTTCTCAGGGTAAGAGAAAAAACCATAACAGAACCTTATCCGGATATCTCATTCTCACTGAGATTCGAACTCAGGATCTCCTGAATGTGAGACAGGGATCTCCTACTCTGCAGAGGCGGCCACCAACATCTTGTTGAGAAAAAGACAATTCTGTTTTAACGATCGACATTAATTGTTATGTGCGGAACAATAAGAACAGTGAGAAATAAAGCATTAAGAACAAATTCTGTTCAATAATTGGACACTTACCAAATCAGATACAAGAAATATAGCCAAAATGAAATTCTTACATTCAGTAGCAGGCTATACACTTTTAGATAGACAACATAGCACGGAAGTATACAACAGAGTTACAAATATACAATATAAAAGACAGAATAAACCAAACAGAAACAAACTGGCTAGAACATAGAAACAATGCCACAACATACATTACCACAGATTTTATTTCAATACCAAGCAAAAGGTAGAAGAAGAGTGGGAGGTCCACTTACTAGATGGAGGGAATATATTTCTTGATGTGCAGACAGGTCATAAATCCATAAAGGAAGAATAAGAATAAGAAGATGTTTAGCAATATCAAGAGCCGAGACCATATTGTTGCCTACTAATAATGTAGTACTACTACTGACTGAAAATAAATTTTAAAGAGGCCATAAAGTTATAGAGTAACCCTAACTAAGGTAGCTGTTATCTACCTAAGAAATGGAAAATAACATGCAAGTATGATAATATAATGTGACTCAAACAAAATGCAGCAATAAAATTAAAAATATTGCACCCCGTTTAACCCTAGCAATGCAAGCCTATTCCAGAACTTATACTACTTTATGACTACCACTGGCAGCGAAATGTCTCAACAAATTCTAAAACAATTTATTTGAAAATTGGGTATTATATCTTGTCATGATTATAAAGGTATTATTTAGCACTGTTTAACTGTTCTTTTTCTACTTTTTACATAGATCACATGATATCGACGGGGTGGTACTTTATGAACATCTTGACATTTGATTGTTTTTAAAAATGACCAATAATGAAAAGTTTGAAACAATTAGCCAATTGTGTAGAAGAAACAGGAATTGACAGTAAATATTAATTACATCCCGTTAATGAAAAAATGAAAAGAATTTAAAAACTCACAGCAGGTGGGCATAAAGTACCTCTCTCCTTGGTACTGTTGGGTTTAATGGGGTTAATTATGCATTAAAACTCTGAAATTTAGGTAGTGAGGGAAGTGAAGCCTCACTAAATACAGAACCTCTTTTAATATCAGTAACGCCACGTTATATATTTTAATAGCACATATTTTGTCCAATAAACCTGCAGTTAGTGGTTTTAGGGTTCTTCCTTGAGATGGAAAATCATATCCACTTTATTCTTCGTGGTTAGATGTGAGCCAAGAGAAAACGCCATGGAGTAAAAGGGAGGCTACGAGCCTGTTATAGCCACGCCCATCTCGTTACCATATATGCCTCGACGTCCCAAACAAATAATCAATCATCCTTTCCCCACAATCTTTCATTACAATGTATATTGCTCCTATATACTAGGTATATGGACATCAAATCCTTGCATTATTTTCCTACTTTTTCCCATTCCCTTAGAAATCGAACGCTTTCTCTCTTCTTCTTTCTCCATCTGAATATTAAAAGGCTATCAGTGAAAATGATGTAAATGTACTCCCGTACCGCAGTGGAAAGAGACAAAAAACTACTGCGGTGAAATTGCTTTCCATTTTTAACTTCGTTGGGGCGCTTCATTCGCAGAAAATTGTTAATTTTTAAAATACACTCCTTCAGCGGGCCTTAATAAGCAGCAGCATTTCTTCCAATTATATTTTCAAACATTTCAACACGAATAAATTGCATGTTCCTTATAGCAGAGAAACGCAATAAAACAATTTTCTTTCAACGTTAAACTGTATGTCAAAGTAAATTAAAAATAGTAAGAACTGATATTCTACTGTCACGTTAATGTCGCGTTAATATTGCAGCAATAACAGCAATGGTTTGAGGCAAATAATCGTTTGAGATTGACAATATGTAACGAGAGAAGACTTTTATCACTGCCTTAGGACGTACATTAATTACGCGAATTATGCGCTTGTTTATTATGTTAAAAATTACACATTACTTCTAACACAATGTTATTACTAACGTCAATAACTTCCACGTTTAAAAAAAAATATATATATATATATACACCACACGCGTGGGATTCCAATCAACAAGCTCGTAAGAAACCAAATAATTTTGTTTTCAAATTTTTAATGTGTAAGGAACGGTAATTAAATCCAACTAGGGTGCCTTTATGCGCAATATTTATTTCCTGGGACACGTTACATACATTATTTCACTTATACGTATGTGTTTTGTAACATGATTTGTATTTTACATAATATTGTGACAAAATAACAATGAAGTCCAATTACTTTTCCTCACACTTCAATTGTACCACGAAACCACAGTTCTTTTTGACTTTAACATAATGCACAATAATTCAGCGTGATCTTGCAACTCACAGTTGTCCTGTCCTGTCGTAACCTGAACACACATTTTTCTGTCCTTCTTTACTCTCGACCTCGCAAACAGCTGACTTTGATGATATAATCATTGAACACTCACTAAGACTGCTACACCTCAAGACTGCGATGCGATGTATCCCAAACTGTCTCTGTTGACATATGTATACAGTACTCTCACGGCGACAACTGTACACGCATACACAACCACACACACACACACACACACGCACACACACACACACACACACACACACACACACACACACACACACACACACACACACACACACACTGTTAACAGCAGTCGCGTTCACAAACCAATACTTTCTCACTTCTGTCGTTCTCCCGAAGCTTTTATACCAGGAATGACGTGGCAGGGATCTTTCTCGAACCTTTCACAAGCAAGGCGGCAGTCAGAAGCCTCGCAAATGTTCTGGAAACTCTCTGTTCCACCGCTCCATTGTTTACTCAATACCCCGCGTATGATTTGATGCGCTGCTGCTGCCGCGGCCGTTGTCGGCCGGCCGAAGTCACACTATATAACTATGTTAAATAAGCAGAATGCTTACGAGTGTAATAATGTACCTGCTTTAGGTTCACATACACGTTGAGGATAAAATAAATATTTTGTTTGTAAACGACGGTGTGCCGGAATTTAGTCCAGCAGGAGTTGTTTTATATATCAGTAAATCTACTCACACGGGGCTGTAGCTTTTAACTGGCTGTAGCTTTTAACCATCGGACTGAGCCGGATTGAACCTGCCACCTTGGCATCACTAGACCAGCCAGTAACCAAATGAGCCAGCTATTGTGATCTGGCTAAACAAAAAGTGTTATGTTAATTTGAAACATACATTCAGAAGTACTATATTTGAAAACAGTAACCAACGTCTGCGACTTTTAGAAACAAAAGATTTAGTCCAATCGGATAGTCTCTCTCTGATGGGTAATCAATATATAAATTTACATGTATATACTTTACAACCTATAATTCGTAATGTTAAACTATAGCACCATATGCACGAGTGAGTTTATTCCCTGGAAAATAAGGATTCTGTAAGTAAAGTGAGACCTTTTCGGTTGCTATTACTGTTATTCTCTATTATCACGGACTAAAGGCGCTAGTTCAACTGCCTCTTACCTCACGTCTTCGCTGAGAGGTTGAACACGCCATGACTAGAATTCCCCCGTGGCGTTCTGCAACACTTTTAAAGCACGTATCTACTTACGGCGATGCCGGGTGGAGTGGACCACCTGGCATATATATTTTAAAGGCTCAAATAACACCTAAACGATTTTACATAGTGATTCTATCACCATTAAAAAGCCTATGCTTTCTGAGTGAATCGGGATGAGTAACCTAATTTCAGTTCATATATTATGAAGGGCCTTAAAAAGTTCTACAAAGTCTGTACTAAACACGAATATATTGGAGATATAAAAGAACATATTTGCGAAGAAGGCTTCGATTTATATTTATTTATTTTTATTTATTTATAGCTGTTGTTAGTTGTTATCGCACAGCAAATGCATGCAACATAAATGGGGTGGGTATTTCATTTCAAGCACTATATACATGTGTATGGTCACGATTTAATAACTAAGAAATAGTAAAATAAAAGAGAATTTTAATTAAATCTGCTTATAAAATTGTAACATGCATTCGAAACCAATGCCAAAATATGTAATTGTAATCCCTATACAAAGGGTACCCTTATCGCACGGCCACTGCGTTTTCCAGCCGTATTCATGGCCACGGAGGAGTATCCCGATTCTTCCCACCGTAAGGCGGTTACTTGGCCTATTTTAGGGGGCGTTACGTTTCTATCAGGATAGCTACTCAATTGGCATCACGAGGATGCGTGCACCCCAATCCAGAGTTCCCAGCGGTATCGGGCGTCAAACCTGGGTCGCCACACACAGAGGCGGAAGCCCTACTGTTGCGCTACTCGGGCGATCTCACAATATGTGATTTTTGTATAACATACATAATTTTATTTCACTTGTATATTGCGAACAAATACGTAAGCAGGATATGCTAAACAATTGTATAAAGAACCACATTGGAAAGGAAGGATTCAAGATCAATCAAACAATGTTTAGAAACTAGCAACTGAGAAAGATACTTTGCTAGTTGCAAGCCCAAGCGGTTGGTTAACTCATGGTCTGGAAGTGGAAGCTTTTCATATTCGCTAGATTCACCTGTTTCGTTGTATATGTTAACGTTTTCTATATTGTGAGAATTTTTATGTTATTAAATAACTACGAAACCAAACAGAAAGTCTTCGGTTTAAAACTTTACCTATTATATTATCTAAAAAATTAATCGGCCATTGCGAAACAGCATTGCTCTCATTGCCAAAGGTAACTCATAAGCTATGCAGCAATTCTAGAACTTAGAAGACTGTCGGGGGGAGATTAGAGAAGTCGCATCTTCCACCGAACTTTCATATCCTTTTGTATGAGTACCAGGGGATTTTTCCTTCCGTTAGTAGGGGAATAGCCAGAATGTGTGATGTAAAGGCCCCTCCTAGAAGCCGCAACACCTTTACTGGAGCTGAAGGGCCTTCTTGCAATGCTGACGGTGTCTAGGATGTCTGAGAGGTTAGAAGCTACTTGCGAACCTAGGAAGTGACTTACCAGAAAAAACTCAACCGCAAGGGAGTATCAGGAAGAAAATCTGCGGAAAGGTCCCTCAGATGGAAAGACCATAATGGTTCTCCCAGCAGAAGGCCCTGCTTATAGGGGCCATGATTTACCCGAATTCACGATGGAAATACACCGTGCGGAAAGCTGCGTGGCACCAGGGTAATATAGTATATGGTGTCTCTAACTATCTGTAAAGGGAATCGGGTGGAACCCTCCAGCATAATGAGTAAAGTCGGCTCAAAAGGGCCATTCCATTGAAACACGTTCTTGCCTCACTCCCCCGGTCATCCCTCCCCTTCACTGTTGTTCAGCGTCACCTTTGATTACGACATGGTTCATTCAGGGCGAGTATGCCTTAGCCGGGACGACTGTTTAATGAAGAGTGGTAGAATTTTTTGTAAGTTACAGAAATATGAAAACTTTGCTGCTAAATATGCGGATTTTAATTTGCAAACATAAAGCGTTACAGTATCAAACGCCACTATGATCAGAAGCATAAAACAAATTTTGAGGATCTTACAGTTCCTTA